>WNGS01001312.1:59570528-59582716 GCA_020271785.1 Procambarus virginalis | reverse complement strand
TATTATTATTATTATTATTATTATTATTATTATTATTATTATTGAGAATCTTTGGTTCAGGATGGCGGGATCGAACCTTCATCCTAGACGCAACCCGTCCTCGACTCAAGTCCATTACATCCAGCGGTCGACCCCACAGACGCATTCATAAATTTTAACATGCTGTTTATTAAAAACAGGGATTTTCTCAAATATTAATGAATATTATAACATAGCATATCGTGCTTATATAGGCATAGGTTAGGTTAGGTGTTAAGGTTCTGTTGGTGATTATTTGTATTTGTAGTACGTGGGTGAAGCATTTACAGCGTTGTGGCTCGAACAAAATTCGTCAGTGAAGCACTTGTTCCGGATATGTTCGAACGTCAGCAGTTGTGAGTCGTGTGTAAACCGCTTTTCATTCATAAACAGGGGGTTTGGCGGGTGCATGGAATCACTTTTGGATCTTTGTTTGGAGGACGGGCTGGGTCAACCAGTCTGTTGGACGCGGCTGCTCGCAGCCTGACGTATGAATCATAGCCTGGTTGATCAGGTATCATTTGGAGGTGTTTATCAAGTTCTCTCTTAAGCACGATCAGGGGTCCTAACATAACCTAACCTACACCTAACTATACATAGAATTTATGTATATTAATATTAATTTATATATTAGAACAAGCCAATTTTTAATAACAGTATAATAAAATTGATGAATGCTTCTGGGGAGGACGGCCGATGCTTTAACCAGCCTAGTGTGAGGACAGGTTGTGAGGTCCAATGGTGAGGCGCGCGTGTGGGGTCTCTCAGGCCGCAGGTTCGATCCCAGTGCCTTGCGCAAGAGATTTTCTCAGCCATCATGACAATGAGATGTGATTGTGCATTGATAATAACATTATTTTATTAAAATTATTAAATTAAAATTATTTTACATAGTACACGTTACAGTGTATAATTAGCGGGTACAGAAGTTGTATTTTTACATAAATACACAGAGTTTCGGGTATACTTTTAACATATTAATCAATAAGTGTATAGACTGTGTATTTTACTAGTACACACAGTTTTAGTACTAGTAATTTATTTGCTACAATGTACCTATTAATAATTCTCTGTTTAAGACTTGCCCGAAACGCTATGCGTGTTATGCTCTGTCTACAAATTCTATACTTTATATAAACTCTTATACACACTATACCGTTTGTATGCCCACTATACCGTTAGTTTACACACTATACTGTTTGTTTGTATTCAGATCGTCTGAATCTAAATAGATTTAGGAAAGACCTGGATAAGTACAGGTTCAATAACAGGGGTTATCTTCTTATCTTGAGATGATTTCGGGGCTTTTAAGTGTCCCCGCGGCCCGGTCCTCGACCAGGCCTCCACCCCCAGGAAGCAGCCCGTGACTGCTGACTAACACCCAGGTACCTATTTTACTGCTAGGTAAAAGCAGTAAAACAGTAAATCAGCAACAGGGTTGTTGATTTGTGTGACCAATTACTGCGTAACATAATAGAAGTAGGATCCCTTGAGTGTTTCAAGCGTAGGTTAGACATGTATGAATGGGGTTTAAAGGATATAAATAGGAGCTGCCTCCTGAGGGCCAATAGGCCTTCTGCAGTTACCTTTATTCTTACGTTCATATAGCGTATGTGAGACTATATAACATACCAATGTTATGTACTCTCACAAACTTAATGTATCTTATTGTATACATAAATAAATACAAGTATATTAAATAGACGTTTTGATTCATCTTCCTGTTTGATTCATCTTCCTGTTTGATTCATCTTTGATTCATCTTCCTGTTTTGATTCATCTTCCTTCAGGAGATGAATGTACCCACGGCCTTGTCTCTTAACTGTGATACTTTTAATTATACTTTACGATAGGACAGTAGTCTACGTTTTCAACTCGCAACTAAGGATCCAAGATTTGACAGAGACGGTTGAGTACGGTTTTTTTGTTTAATCTCACCAGAGGGCTCTTTTTTTAGCCAGTGACTAAAATAGGTACACGGGATTTAGGGAACTGTTGTGGGGGTTGCATCCTGGGAGGGTCATCAGTAGGCATGGAAGAACTGGATAGGTCGATGGAGCTTCGCCCTCACAGGCGTGGAGTCCACGGTTCGTGTCTCCTAGAGCCCAGGTGAAGGGATAAGGGATAGGCATAAGTCGACCTGTCCTCGACTACGGGAAACTCATCGTACCGTTGGCTTCGTTTTCGCCTCATAATCGGGGATCCCTGATTCGATTCCCAGGTGGGACAGATTTTTTTATTATTATTATTATTATTTTCTACCACAGACGTGACCACACATTTACAATGCTAACCAGTATATATACATTTTCTTCTGTCCTCCATGGACAGGGTTAGAGTATGGGCGCTTTCCCTTTCACCTAATGCACCTGTTCACCTAGGAGTGAATAGGTACCCGGAGTTAAGCACCTGTATATTGGGGTACCCAATATACAGGTACACCTTCAGAACGTACTGGCTTGTCAGTACACCTTCAGAACGTACTGGCTTGTCAGTACACCTTCAGAACGTACTGGCTTGTCAGTACACCTTCAGAACGTACTGGCTTGTCAGTACACCTTCAGAACGTACTGGCTTGCCAGTACACCTTCAGAACGTACTGGCTTGTCAGTACACCTTCAGAACGTACTGGCTTGCCAGTACACCTTCAGAACGCAAGTGAAACAATTTAAATTTTAGCATTTTAATGGAAATTTCCTTTGCCTTATCTCACTAAAAATGTTAATTAAGGAATCATACTCAACGTTGCCCGTTAGCTGTACGCGATTTGGGGATTTGTAAGAAATTGTTTTAATATAAATCCATTGCCGGGACAGGAAGCCTGTGTGTGTATATAAATTTGAGCACGTTTCGAGGTCCCCCAAGGTCGAACTACTTACTCATTTCTCCAGCATGCAAACCCTGCAACCGTTGCCTGACTCCCTGGGTTCCTATTTACTGTTGGGTGAACAGAGATATCAGGTGAAATGAAACGTTCCCAACTATTTCTATCCTCCCCGGAAGTCGAACCCGGGATCCTTGACTGTGAGTCGAGAACGAAGACACTTGTACCTGGAGACCCTATAATATATAATCCCAGGTGGATTTTAAATGATTGACCTTGATCAAGCCAGCTATAGTGGGTCTCTGATTGTGAGCTGTAGGGGTTGGTAGCTGTGATAGAGATCCTAACGAACTCTATTGAATAGATACCGAACTATCAAATAGATACCTAACTATCAAATAGATACCTAACTCTATTGAATAGATACCTAACTCTATTGAATAGATACTGAACTCCATTAAACATGCACTATAACTGCATGATTTGAGTACAGCAATAAAAAAAATGCCTTCTGTAGGGTTCTTGGAAAGTTATAATAGTGATATTAATATTTTATTTAGAAAATGTACAGCTAAATCTGATTGTAGTAATTTCATCTGTAGTAGTTATTAATATTTTTGTTATAAAACTATTATATACTATATAATCAGGTGCAGAGTTAAGGACATGTCTTTGTTAGCATTATTATGTGCTTAAGTTAGTACATTATTGGGGTAATAGCTTATACTTAAGTTCGAACACTTGAGAAGGGTTGAGACGGATTAAAAACAAAAAACAAATCGTACCATTTTAATCGCTGATCACTCCACTTTTATCAGCCACACACACACACATACATACCTTCACAAACAGGAACGCCTTACCCAGATAATATCGTCTGGAGATAGCAAAGCCGAGTCTGTCGGCGAGACGTCGTTGCTTTACATATTTTCGGGACTTCTGGCGTGTTGCTGCGCCATTATTGAACCCGGCAGGCGGGGGGGTGGGGTGGCGTACGGTAGTGTCTTGTCGGTTGCTATGGTGAAGCCTTTCACTCCGGGTTCTTATCGCGGGACCAGAATGTGTATATAAGGAGATGGCGGCGTGATATTTAGCAAGTCTTGGAACGCCCGGTGCTGAGCACAGGTAGCTGCTGCTGCTTCTTCTTCAACTTCTCTAGTCTAGTCTACAGTCTTCTCCGTCACTGTTCTGCAATGAAGTAGGTGTCGGCTCAGTCCTAATGTCCTAAAAATACTTAATTCTAACCATTTTGTTGCTGTCATGGTTGTAATGATATTCCGAGTCATATATATGATATATATATATATATACTATATATATATATATATATATATATATATATATATATTGATGGCTTCTTTATTTATAATGAACTAGTATATAGTTCTAGTTTGGGCAACAATAATATAGTTGCCCGAAACACTATGCGTACTAGTGGCTCTAGGTATTGTATGTACTAGCTCGTATCTTTAAATTCCAACATTATGTTTGTAACTCGTCTTCAATAATGTACCTTACCTGAATAAAAAATCTAAATCTAATCTATGTAATGTACTCAAATAATGGTTTTGTGTAAGAACTTCATTAATTTTTTGTTTAATTTTGTTAATTTATTTCGCACTCTATACCCGTAATTTAGTGCGTCATTTATTACACTCTATATTGAATATGTGAATATGTGACAGAGACACATAAGTCCCAGGAACTGAACTCCAAATTCATATACCTAAGCAAGTTACAGCCTGATAAACTAGTTATATACACAGTTAATGTATATATCAATAGTCTTTTATAGCACAATTGGTTCAAGAACTGGATCACAACAGTTTCTAAAGCGAGCATATTACATTTGTGGTGCGCCAGTTACATATTTACTGATCACACACCCACACCCACCCAGTGGGCGGCGGGGGAAAGTTTACCTGAATTTTCCTGAGGGCCACTAAACTCTAGTGGCCTCGACGAGGACAGAAAGCCGTTGGTTTGTCAAAGATCCCCCCCATTTGTCCTGTTGATTTTTTTTAAGTTAGTTTTCAAAGTGCAACAGTTTTGGCATTTACGGCTTCGGCGGGTAGGCTGTTCCATGGGTTTATTTATTTTATATAACCCTGTGGGTGAAAAAGCATCTCCATGTGTATGCACTATCTCCAATAAGTAAACTTTGGATATTTTGTTAAGATTTCTGGTAGTATCTCATTTTAATGCAATAAACATCTCCAGAACACTTGCAATAGAATTATTTCTAAATTCTAAAATTTGTTCATATTCAAAAATACATAGGGACGGAAGGTAACGTGAATAGTTCTGCTGACAAAGAGTTTACATTTGATCAGATCAACTTCAGCTTAATTATTCCATTTTGTAAATTGCTTTAGACAATTAAGTACGTATGTAACAGTTATCCTACTGCCTATTCAAAATTGGCGTTTTCTCAAATATAAGTTAATGCTATTATATACTAGAATGTGTTGAATAATCCCAACTTAAGTTAGGTTCCGGTGGCTTTTACTGTAGTAATTTGCAGTTCGTGGACGAAGCATTTAGCGGAAGACGGCTTTTAGGTGCGATTCGAGCATGTAATGCGAGTGAAGCACTGTTCGAGAAAAGATGAGAACACAGATATTTGTGAATCATTTGAAATTTTTCTTTCATATACTGGGAAGATGACAGATGGATTGAACAGCAAATTATTATCGTTTATGAGGATGGGGTGGGGAATAAGACTTGGGAGTCTTTTTTTCACTTGGACTTTTGGTATCTTTCAGGCTTAAAATGGCAGTTGTGTCCCCAACGGATCAACCCAGACTGACGACCCTTTCGAGACCAGATCTCCAGAAGAAGGTAAATGGGTGCTGCTTCATAACAGTGACTACAGGAAAGTGCACCAGGGCCTCGCCTTGTGGCTTTGTACTGGCGGGTTTTATTTCAGCTTTTTCTGACCTTTGCGAGTTCTTTGTCACATCTAGGAGTTGGTATAGGGTGTGGTGGCGCGTCCTAGCTATTGGTAGTATTATGTTCTCCCATAATGGTTGTGTGGTAGACGTGGTGGGTTGCGGTGGTATTTTGTTGGCAACTGATGCTATGAAACTTCATGGTTTTCTTATCGGAAATGAAACTTACATATTCTTCCCGGATTTAGTGCCTTCTTTTGGTGATTACTTATCAGAACAACACAAAACAAAAACACACAAAACACGAACAGATTATCAAATACAGGTTGAGATAAAAATGCAAGCAATAAAATATGCACAAGAATACATTAGATAAATTATTCTGATACGCAAACAGCATCTGGTCAGCAACCAGCAATATCAGAGCACAGTTAGCTCGCAACTTTTTTTTCTCGCAATTGATTAAATCAGAATTCGATTTCAGGACAAGTTGAGACGTTTGTGTACATTTCCTTACACCTGAAACTTCTGTCCTCCTGGCAACCCGCCAGGCAGTTGCCAACCTCCTGCCCAGGAGGTAGGCAACTGTTATGGGTTGTGTATCCTGGGTAAAGTCAGTTGTTGTCCTGAGAGAGCAACCCGTCCTCCTATGGTTTCCCATCGCCAAGAACACAGTAATTATAAAGTGTCCACACCTAACCAACCTGCGAACATAAAACGGGACAGTACGTCACTTGTGAGCCATTTACATTTTCAAGTAGACAAATTTGTGGCCATATGTAAGCATATGACTGAAATGCGACGTTCTTTGTAAGAGGACATGTTGCCGAGAGGGAGCCTAAAGACTTGCGGAGCCTATCAGGGTTTCCGTCTTCAATAATGGACAACCTGTCCTCAGGAAGGAGGTACCCTGAAAGTAGTTACTCCAAAACCACTATGCAATTAGTGCTATTATCTATGCCCTATCCATGGTTAGGCTAGGTTAAGGATAGGTTTTGTTAGGTTTTATTACGTTAATATATTTTATTATTCTCAAACATGAAACATGAAATTTGAAGTCTATTTGAGTATCCCCTAGAATTTTATTTACCGAAAACTAAATTTTTCAAACTGCTTTAAAAAAAACAAGTTAGGGTTAGACTTTTTATATATTAATTATTGATTTATAATCAGCATGTCCTCAGGGAGGAAATACTGTACACTCACAGGAATGGATTGAGAAAGACTTCATAATTAGTGCTATTATCTACTCTCTCTCTATCCATAGTCAGGTTAAGATAATGTAACTTTGGGTTAAGGTTTTATTAGATTCGGTTAGATTTCATTACCTTTGGTTATGTTAATAGGGTGTGTTATTGATGATAATGTGAAATATGAAAATAAAAAAATATTTTGTGTACCCTAGAATTCTGTTTACAGAAAACCAAATTCTTCAAATAACATGTTTTCAGCATGTATTTTTTATATTTTAAACCAACGATTTGTAATACAATAAAGTTATAATGTGAGAATAATCTCTATTTAGGTTCACTTGCAAGTTTACATGTAGACTATTACTGGAACCATAATATGCTTTCAGGCCATTACAAATATCTAGATACTGCAACTATCCAGGTGGTTTAAGGGAGGCTATGGTTTCTCATGGTAATGGATTTGGTCCAAGGACGAGCTCTTTATAATACATACAAGCTATAACTTGAGAATTTTCTCTGTTTAGGATAAAGGTTCATTTGATAGTTAACAAATACAGTAAACTATTAGTAATTTGCTTTCAGACCATCACAAATTTCTAGATAAATATCCAGGTATTTAACTAGGGTGGCGACTGGCCAATTATTAGAATCACTTTGTCCTGAGGATGGCCTGCAATGGGAAATGGGAAACATCACATATAACTATCAGTTGCATAAACAAACAGGATAATATCAGTGGTGTAGTCAATGATGACAAATACTGTATAGGAACAGCAAATAACCTTAAATTATCTCAACATATTTAATACCAAAATCAGAACCTGCATCATCAATACTGGTATTTATTAGTATTATCGAGAAAATCCACTAGGACCATAGGTGGGTGCGAACCTATGACCCCAACATTGCCAGTTGCATTCTCTACCACTAGACCACCGCTGACTTATAGTCCTAGTGGATTTTCTCATTGATGTATATCATGTTAAAAAATGTGATTTCTATGCAGTTTGGACAAAGGAATACACTGTATATGGAATCTGAACATTGAGTGATCCAAAACAATACAAGTTGAATTTGTTTCAAAGTAAGGGGAGCAAACTTGAGGATGAAGTAGTGAAGATAAACTCCAGAGACAAACTTTAAAGTAAATGTAGAGGTGTCACATCAGACTTTGGTAAATATGGTACATAATAATAATGTGGGACCCATGAACACATACAGACATGTAGCCTGCAAGATTCAGAGGAAAGATTCCTGCCTTTTTATGACAGTGTAGTGGCTATCTTGTTTAGTATAATTGAATTGACCTACAAAAGCACAGGAATGTGTAGAAAGGATCATAATACTTTATTTTTGTGAGTAAATCTCAATTTAACACACTACACACAGTAGTGAGATACACTTTTACACAGAGAAGAAATACTATGAATTCCCTATACTGTTCACTGAAATTTTTTAACTTGTAATACTGCAGAACACTATATAAAATGTGTCCTTATTGCTTGTTATCATTGATAAACAATATTATAGGTGCTGGGATGTTGATTTTAGTATTTCCTCAGGTCCTGGAGCTTTTATCTCCATTGATACTGACTGAAAACCAGCAGCAAAGGATTCGGGATGTTTTCTTGGACGAGATGCGTCTTGGTCTCGCTGCCAATCCAGAGAAGAAATCCTCGCTACTGATGGAGAACACTTTTATTCCTGAATTACCAGATGGCACAGGTAAGCAATTGTTATACAAGATGTCCAAGAAATGATCGGCTTACTTTACCTGAATTTACCTGACTACCACCCTTTATCTAATGGCCTTGATGGGGTCAGGAAGCCAGACATTTGTCAGAGTATCATCCATCGTTTTTCCCCGAGATAAAGATTAAGCCTCCCAATAGGTGGCACGGGCATGAAATTTTCCTGATGATTTTTCCTACTAAATTTTTAACTGCATTAAATTGTCTTGACATTTATGGCTTTGGCAGGAATGTGGTTCCATGGGTTTGTATCCCCTATGGGTGAAAAAGCATCTCCTGATGTTCATCTTACATAGTGGCTTCTTGAGCTTGAAGCTGATACCCCTTGTTTTATTACATTTGACCTCTTAAAGAAGTGGTCTGGATTAATATAATCCTCCAACTCGCTAAAAAATCTGTCTTGAAGAGTATCTAACCTATTTGGAGCTCTATAAATATTTGGTGTTTGGCAAGAAATTGGAAGTGAATGCATGAATATATGAGTAACTATCCATTCACTTTATCAAACAAAATATACATAAATTGCATAATATGATAAATTGTTTTAAATTCATTTTATATTACACCTTATTTTCTTTAATTGTTGTGATTCAAGTTTATCAACTATGCATTGCATAATTACTGAAGCTGCACAAGTTGACCTGGAAAATCTTTCCAGGAAAAGATGGCATAATAGCCTTACTGCACATTTTTCAACATTTCTCATACTTTAGTTTCAGTTAAATAGTAAGCAACCAAATTATTTTAGTTGCTCTAATAAGACCAGGGAGATGAATACATTGAATATGTCAAATAACTTGGTAATTTTAAGACATAACTTTAAGACTGTTTTTTTTAAGACAAAGCACTTGCTAAATCATTTATAAACATGTTAAAAGTGTAATTCAACTTGCAGAGGATGGAGAGTACCTGGCTCTTGATCTTGGTGGTACCAATTTCCGGGTAATATATGTTCGCATGAGAAATGGAAAGTTTGCAGAGGAGGTTAGTTATTTATGCAGTATATAAACAACAATATGTTATGCAATATCATATCCAATTTTCAAAATACTACGTATAATATTTATTTTTTTTAGATTTACATTTAAATCTCATCTCTTGTTCTATATGTTAATAAAATAAAATTTCCTTCTAGGTCGTAGACTACTTCCATGTTCCTACAGAAAAGCGCCTTGGGCATGGTGAAGAATTGTTTGACTTCCTTGCTGAGTGCATTTCTGAATTCATTCACAAGAGGGAACTTGGAGGTCGAAATTTCCAATTAGGTATGGCCGGTTTTTACTATCAAAGTCATTTCTGCCTCGTACAGTATCCTTATCTTTATTCAATATTTCTAGTATCCTGATCCACCTCCTCCTAATCTTCGCTTACCCGCCCTATGTCATCCGATCCAATCCAGTGGCTGATAAAATTTGTTATAATTTTGAAAAAAACTATGAATGCACAACAATGTTTCCCATAACTATTTTCAGAAGACAGAATACAAATCTTAGATGAAGATTCTTTATTTATAAAACTATACATTATTATGGCATACATGCAAGATCTTGCATTTTCCACATTAACTTAAATAGCATGTTGCCAGTCTTCTGACTATTTGTGGAATTCACGTAGACCTATTTGTAGGGACCTCAGTATTGTTTTCACTTCCTACTTAATGATGATCTTAGTGTCATCTCCAAATTTGATGATGTGAACTGCATGCTTATTCTCATCTGTCACTGATGTACACTGTATATGACATAACATTTTTGAGTTGGCCCCCAAGTTGGAACCTTGCAGTACTCCACTCTTCTCATTTGTCCGTTGGATCCTTGCCATTTAGAATGACCCTTTGCTTTTTTTTGTTTTAGCAATTGTTTTATCCTTCTATTATTTTACCATTTAGAAGCGGTTTGTTAGCTGGATTTTGTCTGTAAACAAAATTGAGCGTGGATGCATTAATAAGAGTGTGCAGCTGCAAGCTTAACCCTTTAACTGCGCAACCCTTACCCTGCCGCGCCTGCAGGCTCGCGTCTGGTTTGCGCAACGCGCCTCCGGGTATTTGTATTTTTCACGTTCCATTCAAATCTCCCGCGGCTACACGGGTTCACATCAGCTTCCTCAGGGCTCTTGTAAACAGACGCCATCTTTAAAAAAATCGTGGTCCACATTCCCGGGTGTGGAGCCTCAGTAGTGTGTGAGCAACCAAGGCTGGCGCTCGCAGCATGAGCGCACAGCACTGCTGTTCAGCGTGTGACCACAGCATCGCCTAATAATGTCAAAATATATATATCTTGTATCATTTAGCCATGATAGTGTTATAGAAGAGCCTGAGTGTGATAATGACTGGGTACAATGTTCAATTATCAGTGATTCAATGCTGTTCACGATGTTCACAGCACCACAGCATTATTTCGTCCATCTAGGAATTTTCAAATGATTTCTTAGGTTCCTTTTCAAATAAACGTGTGGTCAATTATTCATTTACAGGAATTAGTGACCAGGATTGTGATAATAGCAGGATTGTGGTTATAATTAGCGTTGTGCGTAGTATTGTGGAAGGAGGAAAGTTTGGTGAGGGAGGGAGGGCGAGAATTGAGGTAGCCTCATTGTGTGTGTGTGGCTGCCACTCTTGTTTTGCTCACCATAATAGCTTAGTGGTTCGCTATGGGCAACACATATGTACATGGGTATATATAGTGTGTGTATATAGTGTAAGAACAGTAACAGAGAGATGTTGAGAGGAGCTATTTTGGTGAGGGAGGTGACGTAATCGTAGCGTCGTCTGCTGTCTGCTGTTTTTTCATGCAGTGTATGGTGGCCACTGTACTGTTTGGACACAATACCGGCTTACTTGCATAGTTCTGGTAAATAAAACATGTAGATAGGTATAGAACATGTGTAATAAGAACTATAACAGTATGGTGGGAGGAGCAATGTTGGCGAGTAAGATGTTGGAGTGAGGGAGACTGGCTGGGTGTGGCTGCTCTCACTCGAGGTGTTCTGAGTGTGTTGATGGTGAATGTATATAGTGTGTGACAGTGTGTAGTGTGTAAATAGATTATATGTATACATAAATTAGCATGATACATAGTAAATATGTGCAGCATATTGTACACAAGTGTCATGCACGTAACACAGTGTCTTCGGACAGTACGGTTGTTTTACTGCCATAATATAGTGTACGTGTTCACTATACATAGGATTAGTACGTAAAAACAA
This sequence comes from Procambarus virginalis, assembly GCA_020271785.1. Lineage (NCBI taxonomy): Eukaryota > Metazoa > Arthropoda > Malacostraca > Decapoda > Cambaridae > Procambarus > Procambarus virginalis. The sequence goes on along the minus strand of WNGS01001312.1, from coordinate 59,570,835 downwards.
ATAAAATGTATTTGGAACTGTGCGAAAAAAAAGAACGAAAATATATTCGCGGCAACTCGCGCGCCCCCGCCCCGACCGCCCCGGGAGCTTACAGCACGGGCGCACGGGGAATCATGACGTCACGCCCCAACTTACGGACCCCATAGCAGCCAAAGTAAGTACAATTACGACTTTTTTTTTTACATACCCATACTGAGGGAAGGGTTTTTGACACTTTAAAAGAAAAAGAATTTTTTCCAGAGAATTTATTTCCTGCGCACCACGGGGGTGTCATATTTGGAGGCAACGCAGTTAAAGGGTTAAGGGT
>WNGS01001312.1:59539454-59556954 GCA_020271785.1 Procambarus virginalis | reverse complement strand
AAGAGTTACGTATTTAAGTTATCGTCGATTGATGTGATGTAAACCGTTTCTTGCGCGTGCTGAATGGGTTGACTGTATGTTGTTTTAGGGGTGCGCACTGGTTGGCGTGGCTGCTCTGTGACGGGAGGGCGATGGAGTAGGGTAAATGGGGCTTAATTTCACCCTTAGCGACATTGCTTATCTCAACAGGAAATGAATGCCCTAAGTTATGCCAGCTTCCCGCAAAAACCTCTCCGAGGTAGAACTTCAATGCAACTTTGAGTGTGCAGAACTTGCGTTTATATATCCAGAGGCACTTGAAATAAGTTCGCGCCCTCAGTGTTTCCAATCACTTGGATTTGACGGTAGAGTGATGGTCTCGCTTCGTGCAGGTCGGCGTTCAATCTCCCGACCGACCAAGAGGTTGGGCACCATTTCTAGATGAGCTAGTACATACTATGTCTAAAGCCACTAATACGCACAGGGTTTCGGGCAAGGTGTGGGAGGGTACACGTAGAAAGTACGAATACGTGTGTATTCACGTTGTTGTATTTACCTAGTTGTGCTTGCGGGGGTTGAGCTCTGGCTCTTTTGGCCCGCCTCTCAACTGTCAATCAATTTCCCCCCCCCCCACACACACACACACACACACACACACACACACACACACACACACACACACACACACACACACACACACACACACACACACAGAAGGCAGCCTGTAACAGCTGTCCAACTCCCAGGTGTGTGTGTGTGTGTGCGCGCGCGCGCACTCTCACTCGCCCTTGAATGACTTTAATTTCTGGAGTTACCTCAGTAGGACAACAGCGGACGACCTCTGACTCGACCTGTCAGCAGGCTGAGAGACCTTTCCCCTCGCAGGGTAAGCTATGGCAGGACAGAAAACTCACCAACTACGGGCTCACCATAGCCCGTGCTACTTGGAACTTTTTGTTCCAGGTAGCAAATCTTAAACAACAACCATCATAGTTTTCCCCTGGAACACGACCCGTCAATCGGTTAACAACCAGGCACGCAATTCTTGCTGGGTGAACGGTTAAGAAGGATTGGCTCTCAGTAAATCTTCTCCCTGGCCGGGACTCGAATCCAGGCCGAATTAATTTTTTTTCGGGGTGCCATCCGTCTCTTTGAGTTGATTCCGAACAACCTTCCTTACTCCTGGGCAAATGAGTTTGGTGTAACATTGAATCAATGTTGATAACGTTGATCTAAGTTGATTGGACATTGATTCTTTATTTATTTGATGTTACTCCAGCGTGTTTCTAGTGGACACAATATCCAAGAGCGGCGTTGGTTCAACTTTGAATCAACGATAATTTAGCGCCAATTCAGTATTAATGACGTTGAATTGGCGTTGCTCACTGGCTTTTACCCGCATATTTTTCGCAATAATTAGTTGCGTGAAGTGTATGTATAGGCAAGTACCTGTATATAGAACTTTCATCCTAACTGTGAACCAACACCTGACACCCAAAGATCACCATACTCAGTCATCTTGTCCAATACAGATGATAAGTCTAATTCTATCAGTTTTCTAATTCTAATCTATCTATTTCAACAATAGGCAGTCCCCCGTGGTGTAGTGCTAACACACTCGCCTGGCGTTTCGCGAGCACTTTGTCCTGGGTTCGTATCCTGGCCGGGGAGGATTTACTGGGCATCAATCAATCGTCAATCCTCTGTTTACGAAACAATAAAATAGGTACCAGGTGTTAAACGATTTGCCAGGTCGTATTCTGGGGGAAATTAGGATCAAGGACCTGCCCGAAACGCTATGCGTGCTGGTGGCTGTACAAGAATGTCAGAACTCTTGTATATATAAATAAAAAAAGAATAATGAACTTTCTTCTCGTGCTGCAGGCACTGGATTTACACAAGGATCCCCTAGTTACGTTTTCTTCCATGTTATACCCTCCCCCCCCTACCAACAGTCACTTACGTCATCAAAACACATTTTGTTCGTTCGTTTCTTGGGATTTTTTTTTATATATATAAACATTAACCTTGGAGGGTACGGGAGGTGTAGTTTTGTAACCGGTTTGGCTAGCCACGAGCGGTTCATACCACTTTGTATTTCTTTATCAGTCCCTATATGTGGGTCCTGTACCGAAGTGGGCTACGTTCTCAACTCACAATCAGGATCACACTCGAGGAACCCGGCCGTGGGCCTCGCTAGTCCTACGTACAGGCATCCTCTCCTCCGACAACGGGAATTAATTGATGATTGATGAAGATTAAGCCACCCAAAAGGTGGCACGGGCATGAATAGCCCGTAAGTGGTGGCCCTTTTGAGCCATTACCAGTATCAAGAGCTGATACTGGAGATCTGTGGAGGAACGGGAATTAATTATATCTTGCCTTATATATATGTGTGTGTTCCCAAGGCCTGAGTCTCCCAGTACCCAAGTGAATGAAATGTTGATTTCCACGACTGTGTGGTAACACACACACATCTTAGAGAGAGAAATTGTAGGTGAGGAAAGTTGAGTTATAATGTAACAGCCACAACAACGCTTGTATGCTCTGGGGTATATATGGAGCTATAGACCTAATCTTTCCTACGGGAGACAACTCCTGTCACGCAGGGTGCAGCCGCACCTCCACAGATCTCCAGTATCATCTATTGATATTGGTAATGGCTCAAAAGAGCCACCACTTACGGGCTATTCATGCCCGTGCTACCTTTTGGGTGGCTTAATCTTCATCAATCATCAATCTAATCTTTCCAGAGGTCACGACCTCTCCGCAGGGTGCAGTCGCATCTCCACAGATCTCCAGTGTCAGGTAATGATACTGGAGATCAGTGATAATGGTTCCAAAGGGTCTGATGATAATGGCTCCAAAGGGCCACCACTTGACGGGCTATTCATGCCCGTGCCACCTTTTGGGTGGCTTAATCTTCTTCAATCAATAATCTTTCCATAGACACTGTTAGGGAAGCACGGTTGCTCATTTGCCTGGTTGATACCTGGTTGATGGGGTTCTGGGAGTTCTTCTACTCCCCAAGCCCGGCCCGAGGCCAGGCTTGACTTGTGAGAGTTTGGTCCACCAGGCTGTTGCTTGGAGCGGCCCGCAGGCCCACATACCCACCACAGCCCGGTTGGTCCGGCACTCCTTGCCTATCTTCATATTAATTATTAATACACAACGAGTATAGTGGGTTGTCTGTCGTCGACTCCCAGGTAAGACACAATTGGGCTCATTTGCGTTTACCTGATGCATCTGTTCACCTAGCAATAAATAGGAATCGGGGAGTTAGGCTGTTGTGGGATGCATTCTGGGGAAGTAGTTGGTCATGGGAGACCTGTCCTCAAAAATGGGAAACCATCAAGTTCAATTCAAGTTCAAGTAACTTTACTAAGAAAAGGAAGTACATCTCAGAAGTACATTTTCGCAAGATTCATCAAGGCTCTACGTATTCACTAACGAAACCAGTGCATCTTTCTTCAATCATGTCGATTTAATTTGCAGTAATTAAACAGTTTATGAGCTCCGAGGCCCCTTACGAGGTTATCTATAACAATAATAATCTTGGTTGTGAAAGTTCTGGAACTCGCAAACTTTGCAATAAATACAGACTAAGCTGCCATCATCATCATCCTCATCATCGAGGAAAGATGAACAGGTTTCGTAAATGAACAGGCAAATGGTTGAGGTATCCTGGCCAGGGTGTTTGCCGACCTTGAGGCGCATCACAATGTCGGACGAGCTGATAATAACACGGACTAGGCTCTGAAAGAGAGTCTAGCAGTTTGCGCTAGCACGCAGCCTGCTAGCTGGGAGCACGTTCCGCTTCTATTAGCGAGGGGGTAAGGTTAGGTTAGGTTAGGTTAGCCTAACCTAACATATCATATTTGTTCATTACTAACGTATTGCCAGGAAGCTTTGTGAAGCTTTGTGAAGCTTGTGGTAATTAGACGGACCTGCTGGGGGCACGTTCCGCTTCTATTAGCGAGGGGGTAAGCGTCCTTAAAGATGGTTTGCCGGATTGACAAAGTGTTTGTATAAAAGTCTATATTTTTAAATATATGGTGTTTGTTATTTTCTATTTTTATATATTTACGTGAATTTAGCGAGGGGTAAGCGTCCTTAAAGATGGTTTGCCGGATTGACAAAGTGTTTGTATAAAAGTCTATATTTTTAAATATATGGTGTTTGTTATTTTCTATTTTTATATATTTACGTGAATGGTAAAACACTGCTGTAATTTAAGATCCAAATAGATAAAATTATCAAGACAAATGGAGGGGACCTTTGACAAGCCACCGGTTGTCTGTCCTCGTCGAGGTCACTAGAGAGATAGTGGCTCGCAGGTGAATTCAGGTTTATTGTTGACCCCCTTCCCCTCTACACACAAACACACACATATGACTGTGCAGGATATGATGGATTATGTCACCCAGAAGTGCCAGATGCTGCAGATAAGTTTATCCCGGTCGAAAGGAGAAAAACGAAAAACAACAGAAGAATCCATGGTTCTACCAGGAATGTAAGGTAGCGAAGCAATTGAGTAAAAAAACATGGAGAAACTACAGGAATAACAGAACAGCAGAGAGCAGGGAGAGATGCCAGAGGGCCAGGAATGAGTACCTCAGTGTGAGGAGAGAAGCAGAGAGACAGTATGAAAATGACATGGCGAGTAAAGCTAAGACTCAACCAAAAATTGCTCCACAGCCACATCAGGAGGAAAACAGCAGTGAAGGAACAAGTGATGAAACTGAGAAAAGGGGAGAACAGATACACCGAGAATAACATGAAGGTGTGTGAAGAGCTCAACAGGAGATTCCAGGAGGTTTTCACAGAAGAACAAGGAGAAGGCCATGCACTAAATGAGGCAAACCAAACAACCTTGGAGAAACTTGACCTCACCAGTGATGAGGTCAAAAGGAATCTGTTGGAGCTGAATGTGACAAAGGCTGTTGGGCCTGGCAGAATCTCACCGTGGATACTAAAAGAAGGTGCAGAGGCACTAAGTGTGCCACTCTATATGGTGTATAACAGGTCACTGGAAACAGGAGACCTACCGGAGTTGGAAGACAGCTAATGTAGTCCCAATATACAAAAAGGGTGACAGCCAAGAGGCACTGAACTATAAGCCAGTTTCCCTAACTTGTATACCATGCAAGGTGATGGAGAAGATCGTGAGGAAAAGGCTCGTAGAGCATCTGGAGGGAAATTGTTTTGTGACACAACACGAACATGGGTTCAGAGATGGTAAATCGTGCCTCACAGGTTTAATAGAATTCTATGACCAAGCAACAAAAATTAGGCAAGAAAGAGAAGGGTGGGTAGATTGCATTTTCTTGGACTGTCAGAAAGCATAAAAGGCTGTTACAAAAGTTGGAGCAACAGGCAGGAGTAAAAGGTAATGTGTTCCAGTGGATAAGGGAGTATCTAAGCAACAGGAAACAGCGAGTAACTGTGAGGGGAGAGACATCAGAGTGGCGAGATGTCACCAGCGGAATCCCACAGGGCTCTGAACTTGGACTCATCCTGTTTCTAATATATGTAAACGATCTTCCAGAGGGTATAGACTCATTCCTCTCAATGTTTGCTGGTGATGCAAAAATTATGAGAAGAATCAAGACAGATGAAGATAGACATAGACTACAGGACGACCTGGACAAGCTGGAGGAATGGTCTAGAAAATGGCTGCTAAAGTTCAACTCAGGAAAGTGTAAAGTAATGAAATAAGGCGAAGGGAGCAGAAGGCTGAACACAAGGTACCATCTGGGAGGTGAAATGCTGCAAGAGTCAAATAGAGAGAAAGATCTGGGGGTTGATATCACACCGAACCTGTCCCAGAAGCCCACATCAAAAGGATATCATCAGCGGCATATGCTAGGTTGGCCAACGTAAGAAGTGCCTTTAGAAACCTGTGTAAGGAATCGTTCAGAACCCTGTATACCACTTATGTCAGACCAATCCTGGAATATGCAGCTACTGCCTGGAGTCCATATCTAGTTAAACACAAGACAAAGTAAGAGAAGATTCAGCGGTATGTCACCAGACTTGTCCCGGAACTGAGAGGCATGAGCTACGAGGAAAGGCTGAAAGAGCTGAACCTCACGTCCCTGGGAAACAGAAGAGTAAGGGGAGACATGATAACCACCTACAAAATTCTCAGGGGAATTGACAGGGTGGACAAAGACAAACTCTTCAGCACGGGTGGAACACGAACAAGGGGACACAGGTGGAAAAGTACGCAGATGAGCCAAAGAGACGTTAGAAAGAATTTTTTCAGTGTCAGATTTAGTTAGTAAATGGAATGCATTAGGCAGTGATGTGGTGGAGGCTGACTCCATACACAGTTTCAATTATAGATATGATAGAGCCCAGTAGGCTCAGGAATCTGTACACCAGTTGATTGACAGTTGAGAGGCGGGACCAAGGAGACAAAGCTCAACCCCCGCAAGCACAAATAGGCGAGTACATGCTCACACACACACACACACACACACACACACACACACACACACACACACACACACACACACACACACACACACACACACACACACACACACACACAAACACCGAATGCATGACAAAAACCGGATTGAATGGGGAACTTGTGAGTAACTGCCCCCCCCCCCGCCCTGTTGACCCAGCAACAATTGGAGACCTTGGAGATAAAACCGATTGACGGATAATTTCGAATAATACATCGTATTTTGACGTCAAAATCCCCCCCCCTCCCCCCAACTTCAAAATATGATGTAAATCATTATTGCGCATCGCGAAATTGACGGACTCTGAAAAAGTTTTCTATTCGCGACTTCCCGTTTTCTCTTCTGGATCCTCGTTTAGGTTCGGGCAATTGAATACACCAGTTTAGTAACGTCATGTGACCGCTCTAGAGGATGATGGGGTGTATATGAGGACGCCGGCTGTTGACGCAAGCATTTGACGCAAGCATTTGACGCAAGCATTTGGGAAGCTCTGCCATTGTGTTTATCAAGTGGAAAATTGCTCTCGTCGCCCCTTCAACCAGGAGGTTAGAGGTCTGTACGTACGTACGCTGGTCTGGTATCAGTGCCGTGCATGTGTTGGAGCCTGCGACGTGCACGCTCAAGAGTGATATAGGACTACTCAAGAAATATTAGAAGGTTGTAGAGTGAGGCGGCAGCAGAAGGCAGCAAGTTGCAGCAGCAGAAGAAGGCAGCAGGTTGCAGCAGAAGGCAGCAGGTTGCAGCAGAAGGTAGCAGGTTACAGCAGCAGCTACAGCAGAAGATAACAGGTTACAGCAGCAGCTACAGCAGAAGATAACAGGTTACAGCAGCAGAAGCAGTGTCACCATCACCACTACCCAAGACATTTATCCCAGGCAAGAAACTTTCCTAAACCTTCATTCAATCCTTCATTAAGTCATAAAGCCTTCAATCCTTCATTAAGTCATAAAGCCTTCAATCCTTCATTAAGTCATAAAGCCTTCAATCCTTCATTAAGTCATAAAGCCTTTAATCCTTCATTAAGTCATAAAGCCTTCAATCCTTCATTAAGTCACAAAGCCTTCAATCCTTCATTAAGTCATAAAGCCTTCAATCCTTCATTAAGTCATAAAGCCTTCAATCCTTCATTAAGTCATAAAGCCTTCAATCCTTCATTAAGTCATAAAGCCTTCAATCCTTCATTAAGTCATAAAGCCTTCAATTTGTTTCTTTGCTAAAGCTCATCTCATTTGTTAATCTAAGGACTGAATAATGTTTTGAAGAGGATTGTACGTTAATATGAATACCAAAGGATCCCAATTATTATTATATATTCTCTGTTTCTTAGGCGTTTTAATGCCAGTCACCTGATGTAGATATCTTATCAGGTAGAAAGCGCTGGTTCATGAGTATAAATAGAATATGTGGGATATATATATATATATATATATATATATATATATATATATATATATATATATATATATATATATATATATAATATATATAAAAGGGGTGCAATTGTAGGGGCCCATATCTTCGATAAAGGGAACACAGCATTCAGAAAAACTTGCCATTTGTCTGAATACGTATAAGTGTTCACTTCTCTACAACCCCCCCCCCTTTTTATATGTTGTACACTTTATTATACAAGGTTATACAATTACATATCTGACTGTTTACAAAAAGTGAACTGTAAGAGGAAATAAGGGGAAATTTGTTTCCTGGAGACTGTAGATTTCTTCGAACGCTTCCGACGTCGGGCAGGAACCGAGGATGCAGCGGGCATTCCCCCTCTGGATCGCGACACTGAGGCGCTGAAGAGAAAACTTGCCGCTCTAGGGGGTCTTGTAGTGTCGATGAGCTAGAACCAAGATCCTTAAGAAACCTTCTTGCAATCTCTCCCCATGGACCTAGGGTCTCAGATCCTATTGGAAGGAAGTGATCTATTTCCCTGAACTTGGTTGACTTGTCTTTTTCTCTGTGTCATCGCGACTCCTGCTTGGCCAACAAAAAGATCAATGTATATGGTTGCCAGGGTGGATACGCAAGTATAGTTTCATGCCAACTGTCTACCACCCTTCTATGGGTGCAGTGTGATTCCATCTGGTTGGCCGGCAAAGCTACCAGAGTTATGGTTCAGTAGATTGCAGGGCTCTCTCTCTGCTGGACACTGGGCAAAGGCAAGGCTCTTCTTAATGGTGTCATTGACTTCGTCGTGTCTAGAGTGCCAACCGCTTGATTTTCCACTCTGCAGGCCATGCAATCCATATTTGTTTGCATTTGCCTTACCACAAATATACCTATGAACAGTGTGGATAGGGGCAGCAAGGCGGAGAGTGACTGCAATACAGAGCTGATGCGGATCAAGACGTGTGCCTGTCGCAGACATAGGGACTGCCAAAAGGAAGTCCCCTGCATGGGGAGCCTGCACAGCTGTGAGGCGTGCACGATCACTGGGGGTTGTTGCTGCCTCCAGCAAAGCTGTGGGTTCTTTGTCTACAATGGGGCTGTCCCAGCTGGATTGTTTCTTGGCTTTCAACATGGTCTGAGTGCTAGGTCTGCCATGATACCCCATTTTGTGTCGCATTCCGTGTAGTTGGAGACCTGTATCCTTGCTAAGTCACACAGGTTGTTAGGTAGAAATTCCTTAACCTGGTCATCTGATGCTGAGGAGGAAGACAGAAAGACTGGGACAGCAATTTGAGTAACAGTACGGACACCCAGGCCTCCGAGCCTGACAGGAAGAGTGGTTAGTTTCCACTGGCATACATTGAGGGAGAGGTTGACAACTTTTTCTGGCATGGTCTTCAGTAATAGGTCATACTCTTCAAGCTTTGGGCTGTCGTAGGATGGGGAGCACCTGAGAAAGTAGGTTAGCCTCGAAAGGGATAGGAATTTAGTGAGATGAAAAGCATCGTGGGCATCGATGTCACCCATCCTGTCTTCCATTCTTCTAAGGTCTGTGATTTTCTTATCAAGGATCTCCTCAATGGCGTTAGACCAGAGGGGGGCCCCAAGGAGAGTGCTGGTCGCAGCCCTAATGACATGGGTTCCGGGCAAGGCGGAGCTTATTCTAGTTATGATGTCTGGGTTGGAGGAGACTACTTCACAACTGGAAGGAAGGAAGAGACCTAGACTTGCTTCTTGCTCCTTTATTTTTTCTGATGTCTTCCAAGAGGTGATCTAGGGGGGCCAACTATAGTCCCAACAAAAACCAGATGTTGATCTCGGTGGACAAGCTTTCAGTTATTTCTTTTAAGACTAAGCAGAAAAGAAGTGGAGCTAGAGGATCACCTTGCTGAACACCTTCACATGATCTGATTTCGTGTTCGCCAAAGAGCAATTTTGGTTCACCACTGTAGCACGATAGTAAGAACGGGTAGAGGGGGGCTGGAAATGGCGATGTACGGCACAGAGCACTGCCTCTCTTCTGACCATGTTGAAGGGATTCTTAAAGTCCGGTTTGAGCAGCCGCTTCACAGCCTTGGGGGATCCCAAATCCTAGCTGAATTGGTTTTAGCAATTCAGCCGCTTGCTGGTTGACAATCTTCGTGGCAGCCTTGGCATCCACGAGGGCACCCACAATATATATAATGAGAAAGCTGCATGAACGCACAAGCCATAGATCACTAAAAACTCTTATTTGACCCGGCCAGGATTCGAACCCATGCCATCCAGGATCACCCCTAAACGTACACAGTACCGTGACCACCGCACCAATGATCGTCTAAATGCACAAACGGTGGTCACGGTACTGTGTACGTTTAGGAGTGATCCTGGATTGCATGGGTTCGAATCCTGGCCGGGTCAAATAGAGTTTTTAGTGATCTATGGCCTTTTATTAAGGCCTGTCGGCCGTCAATCACTCCATCAAAGGAGGACGTAATGTAGGTCAAGTGGTTTAAGGCATCCCTGTACATACCAGTTGCGTTGCTCCTGGGAGTATGGGTTCGAGTCACTTCTGGGGTGTGAGTTTTCAGTTGTATCTAGTCCTGGGGACCATTCAGGCTTGTTTGCATTTGTGTTCCTCACGTGTTGCCCCAAAAAATGAGGTGATTTGATAAAATGCTATGCCCAAGATAACCATCCAGGTGCCGGCGGGGAAGTGGTTCATATAGCTCAGGCTATCACTTCCTTATGTCCGGTCGTGATGGTCAAGTGGTTTAAGGCATCCCTGTACATACCAGTTGCGTTGCTCCTGGGAGTATGGGTTCGAGTCACTTCTGGGGTGTGAGTTTTCAGTTGTATCTAGTCCTGGGGACCATTCAGGCTTGTTTGCATTTGTGTTCCTCACGTGTTGCCCCAAAAAATGAGGTGATTTGATAAAATGCTATGCCCAAGATAACCATCCAGGTGCCGGCGGGGAAGTGGTTCATATAGCTCAGGCTATCACTTCCTTATGTCCGGTCGTGATGGTCAAGTGGTTTAAGGCATCCCTGTACATACCAGTTGCGTTGCTCCTGGGAGTATGGGTTCGAGTCACTTCTGGGGTGTGAGTTTTCAGTTGTATCTAGTCCTGGGGACCATTCAGGCTTGTTTGCATTTGTGTTCCTCATGTGTTGCCCCAAAAAATGAGGTGATTTGATAAAATGCTATGCCCAAGATAACCATCCAGGTGCCGGCGGGGAAGTGGTTCATATAGCTCAGGCTATCACTTCCTTATGTCCGGTCGTGATGGTCAAGTGGTTTAAGGCATCCCTGTACATACCAGTTGCGTTGCTCCTGGGAGTATGGGTTCGAGTCACTTCTGGGGTGTGAGTTTTCAGTTGTATCTAGTCCTGGGGACCATTCAGGCTTGTTTGCATTTGTGTTCCTCACGTGTTGCCCCAAAAAATGAGGTGATTTGATAAAATGCTATGCCCAAGATAACCATCCAGGTGCCGGCGGGGAAGTGGTTCATATAGCTCAGGCTATCACTTCCTTATGTCCGGTCGTGATGGTCAAGTGGTTTAAGGCATCCCTGTACATACCAGTTGCGTTGCTCCTGGGAGTATGGGTTCGAGTCACTTCTGGGGTGTGAGTTTTCAGTTGTATCTAGTCCTGGGGACCATTCAGGCTTGTTTGCATATATATATATATATATATATATATATATATATATATATATATATATATTACATATAAAATACGCGTTTACTCATTTTCGATAGCTTAGAAATTGCCTTTTGTTACGGGCTCACCATAGCCCATGCTACGTGGAACTTTTTGTTGCAGGTAGCGAGTCTTAAACAACAACAAGCCAAACTGTCATCCTCAATCTGTCCGCCAGATATTGACTTATTTACACACAGGAAGACAGTCACGTGGCGAGGCAGAGACAAGCCTCCTGTCCTCGTGTAAGCCCCGTAATTCATAATTACAGCATCCACAGATAAAGGCAGAAATACCCCAATGTTATCTCTGCTGCCTTGTCGGTGGCTGGGGAATTGGGAGGTCTGTCTGTCTCTCTCTCTCTCTCTCTCTCTCTCTCTCTCTCTCTCTCTCTCTCTCTCTCTCTCTCTCTCTACGAGCGAGGGACTCATCTTTGACCTGTTTTATCTCCCGCTAATCATCTGGTCATTATCCCTGGTCATAAGCCTCCCTGGTCATCTCAATTCCCACCCCCTCGACCTTCACCATCCGCTCTCTGGCCCCTAACCCCACTCCCTTAACCTGACCCCTAACCCCCCTCTCTCGATCCCCCCAGCACCCACCCATCCCTCGGCCCCAAGACCGACCTTTTGACCACCATCACCTCACCTCGTCCATGTCTTATCTCCACCCCACGATCCCTCACACCCACCCATTATCCCCTAACCTCACCCCTCGACCCCTCATGACCTACAACCCACCTACCCACCACCACCACAACTATGACCTCCCAGCTGTCACAGTGCTTACCACAATTGCGTAGTATACGCTCTAGTTTAAGATCACTGCGTCACACACATGCCGCTTCTGGTAAATGCACAAACTTGTATAATAATAACAATAATAATAAAATTAATATTATTATTATTATTATTATTATTATATTATTATTATATTATTATTATTATTATTATTATTATTATTGAGAATCTTTGGTTCAGGATGGCGGGATCGAACCTTCATCCTAGACGCAACCCGTCCTCGACTCAAGTCCATTACATCCAGCGGTCGACCCCACAGACGCATTCATAAATTTTAACATGCTGTTTATTAAAAACAGGGATTTTCTCAAATATTAATGAATATTATAACATATTAGCATATTGTGCTTATATAGGCATAGGTTAGGTTAGGTGTTAAGGTTCTGTTGGCGATTATTTGTATTTGTAGTACGTGGGTGAAGTATTTACAGCGTTGTGGCTCGAACAAATTCGTCAGTGAAGCACTTGTTCCGGAAGTGTTCGAACGTCATCAGTCGTGAGTCGTATGTAAACCATTTTTCATTCATAAACAGCTGGGGTTTGGCGGGTGGATGGAATCACTTTTGGGTCTTTGTTTGGAGGACGGGCTGCTAGACGCAGGCCTGCCATGGCATATCACAGCCCGTCCTCCATCCAGTCCTTGCATTCAAAGATCCAAGCTCGTTATTCCAGCCGCCAAACCCCCCTGATTATGAACGAAAAGCGGTTTACACACGACTCACAACTGATGACGTCCGAACACTTCCGGAACAAGTGCTTCTCTCACGTCCTCTGTTCGAACCACAAGTTCTGTAAATGCTTCACCCACGTACTTCAAATACAAATAATCGCCAACATAACCTGAACACCCACCCTGCGACCTTGAGGTTACCTTGCGATGATTTCGGGGCTTAGCGTCCCCGTGGCCCGGTCGTCGACCAGACCTCCTGGTTGCTGGACTGGTCAACCAGTCTGTTGGACGCGGCTGCTCGCAGCCTGACGTATGAATCACAGCCTGGTTGATCAGGTATCATTTGGAGGTGTTTATCAAGTTCTCTCTTAAGCACGATGAGGGGTCCTAACGTAACCTAACCTACACCTAACTATAAATAGAATTTATGTATATTAATATTAATTTATATATTAGAACAAGCCAATTTTTAATACACAGTACATTAAAATTGATGAATGCTTCTGGGGAGGACGGCCGATGCTTTAACCAGCCTAGTGTGAGGACAGGTTGTGTGGTCCAATGGTGAGGCGCGCGTGTGGGGTCTCTCAGGCCGCAGGTTTGATCCCAGCGCCCTGCGCAAGAGATTTTCTCAGATATCGTGACAATGAGATGTGATTGTGCATTAATAATAAACATTATTTTATTAAAATTATTAAAAGTAAAATTATTTTACATAATTAGCGGGTACAGAAGTTGTATTTTTACATAAATACACAGAGTTTCGGGTATACTTTTAACATATTAATCAATAAGTGTATAGACTGTGTATTTTACTAGTACACACAGTTTTAGTACTAGTAATTTTTTGCTACAATGTACCTATTAATAATTCTCTGTTTAAGACTTGCCCGAAACGCTATGCGTGTTATGCTCTGTATACAAATTCTATACTTTATATAAACTCTTATACACACTATACCGTTTGTATGCCCACTATACCGTTAGTTTACACACTATACTGTTTGTTTGTATTCAGATCGTCTGAATCTAAATAGATTTAGGAAAGACCTGGATAAGTACAGGTTCAATAACAGGGGTTATCTTCTTATCTTGAGATGATTTCGGGGCTTTTAAGTGTCCCCGCGGCCCGGTCCTCGACCAGGCCTCCACCCCCAGGAAGCAGCCCGTGACAGCTGACTAACACCCAGGTACCTATTTTACTGCTAGGTAAAAGCAGTAAAACAGCAGTAAAACAGTAAATCAGCAACAGGGTTGTTGATTTGTGTGACCAATTACTGCGTAACATAATAGAAGTAGGATCCCTTGAGTGTTTCAAGCGTAGGTTAGACATGTATGAATGGGTTTGAGAGGATATAAATAGGAGCTGCCTCCTGTGGGCCAATAGGCCTTCTGCAGTTACCTTTATTCTTACGTTCATATAGCGTATGTGAGACTATATAACATACCAATGTTATGTACTCTCACAAACTTAATGTATCTTATTGTATACATAAATAAATACAAGTATATTAAATAGACGTTTTGATTCATCTTCCTGTTTGATTCATCTTCCTGTTTGATTCATCTTTGATTCATCTTCCTGTTTTGATTCATCTTCCTTCAGGAGATGAATGTACCCACGGCCTTGTCTCTTAACTGTGATACTTTTAATTATACTTTACGATAGGACAGTAGTCTACGTTTTCAACTCGCAACTAAGGATCCAAGATTCGACAGAGACGGTTGAGTACGGTTTTTGTTTTATCTCACCAGAGGGCTCTTTTTTTAGCCAGTGACTAAAATAGGTACACGGGATTTAGGGAACTGTTGTGGGGTTGCATCCTGGGGAGGGTCATCAGTAGGCAGGGAGGACCTGGATAGGTCGATGGAGCTTCGCCCTCACAGGCGTGGAGTCCACGGTTCGTGTCTCCTAGAGCCCAGTGAAGGGATAAGGGATAGGCATAAGTCGACCTGTCCTCGACTACGGGAAACTCATCGTACCGTTGTACGTCTGATATCATACTTCTCGTGAAGGAGGAAATGTATATGTTTATCTCTCAGAATGTTTGGTAATATGATTATTGTTTGTGATGTGTGTATATGTATGTATTAACACGATGTACTGAACGGGGTGAGAATAGCTTGAGCTACCTCATCCCTTTGTGTGTATTTTACATCAATAAACTTATTTCAATTTCAATTTCAATTTCATCGTACCGTTGGCTTCGTTTTCGCCTCATAATCGGGGATCCCGGATTCGATTCCCAGGTGGGACAGATTTTATTATTATTATTATTATTATTATTATTATTATTTTCTACCACAGACGTGACCACACATTTACAATGCTAACCAGTATATATACATTTTCCTTTGTCCTCCATGGACAGGGTTAGAGTATGGGCGCTTTCCCTTTCACCTAATGCACCTGTTCACCTAGGAGTGAATAGGTACCCGGGAGTTAAGCACCTGTATATTGGGGTACCCAATATACAGGTACACCTTCAGAACGTACTGGCTTGTCAGTACACCTTCAGAACGTACTGGCTTGTCAGTACACCTTCAGTACGTACTGGCTTGTCAGTACACCTTCAGAACGTACTGGCTTGTCAGTACACCTTCAGAACGTACTGGCTTGTCAGTACACCTTCAGAACGTACTGGCTTGTCAGTACACCTTCAGAACGTACTGGCTTGCCAGTACACCTTCAGAACGTACTGGCTTGTCAGTACACCTTCAGAACGTACTGGCTTGTCAGTACACCTTCAGAACGTACTGGCTTGTCAGTACACCTTCAGAACGTACTGGCTTGTCAGTACACCTTCAGAACGCAAGTGAAACAATTTTAATTTTAGCATTTTAATGGAAATTTTCTTTGCCTTATCTTACTAAAAATGTTAATTAAGGAATCATACTCATGGTTGCCCGTTAGCTGTACGCGATTTGGGGGATTTGTAAGAAATTGTTTTAATATAAATCCCATTGCCGGGACAGGAAGCCTGTGTGTGTATATATAAATTTGAGCATGTTTCGAGGTCCCCCAAGGTCGAACTACTTACTCATTTCTCCAGCATGCAAACCCTGCAACCGTTGCCTGACTCCCTGGGTTCCTATTTACTGTTTGGGTGAACAGAGATATCAGGTGAAATGAAACGTTCCCAACTATTTCTATCCTCCCCGGAAGTCGAACCCGGGATCCTTGACTGTGAGTCGAGAATGAAGACAATTGTACCTGGAGACCCTATAATATATAATCCCAGGTGGATTTTAAATGATTGACCTTGATCAAGCCAGCTATAGTGGGTCTCTGATTGTGAGCTGTAGGGATTGGTAGCTGTGATGAGAGATCCTAACGAACTCTATTGAATAGATACCGAACTATCAAATAGATACCGAACTCTATCAAATAGATACCTAACTATTGAATAGATACCTAACTCTATTGAATAGATACTGAACTCCATTAAACATGCACTATAATTGCATGATTTGAGAACAGCAATAAAAAAATGCCTTCTGTAGGGTTCTTGGAAAGTTATAATAGTGATATTAATATTTTATTTAGAAAATGTACAGCTAAATCTGATTGTAGTAATTTCATCTGTAGTAGTTATTAATATTTTTGTTATAAAACTATTATATACTATATAATCAGGTGCAGAGTTAAGGACATGTCTTTGTTAGCATTATTATGTGCTTAAGTTAGTACATTATTGGGGGTAATAGCTTATACTTAAGTTCGAACACTTGAGAAGGGTTGAGACGGATTTAAAACAAAAAACAAATCGTACCATTTTAATCGCTGATCACTCCACTTTTATCAGTCACTTAATATGCCCCACACACACACACACACATACATACATACCTTCACAACCAGGAACGCTTTACCCAAGATAATATCGTCTGGAGATAGCAAAGCCGAGTCTGTCGGCGAGACGTCGTTGCTTTACATATTTTCGGGACTTCTGGCGTGTTGCTGCGCCATTATTGAACCCGGCAGGCGGGGGGGGGGGGGGGGTGGCGTACGGTAGTGTCTTGTCGGTTGCTATGGTGAAGCCTTTCACTCCGGGGTTCTTATCGCGGGACCAGAATGTGTATATAAGGAGATGGCGGCGTGATATTTAGCAAGTCTTGGAACGCCCGGTGCTGAGCACAGGTAGCTGCTGCTGCTTCAACTTCTCTAGTCTAGTCTACAGTCTTCTCCGTCACTGTTCTGCAATGAAGTAGGTGTCGGCTCAGAGTCCTGATGTCCTAAAAATACTTAATTCTAACCATTTCGTTGCTGTCATGGTTGTTAAAGATATCCTCCGAGTCATGTAATGATATTAACGCGTTACTAATATATATATATTGATGACTATTTCATTTATAATGAACTAGTATATAGTTCTAGTTCGGGCAACAATAATATAGTTGCCCGAAACGCTATGCGTACTAGTGCCTCTAGGTATTGTATGTACTAGCTCGTATCTTTAAATTCCAACATTATGTTTGTAACTCGTCTTCAATAATGTACC
>WNGS01001312.1:59504015-59525270 GCA_020271785.1 Procambarus virginalis | reverse complement strand
AAATCTTCAGTACAAAAGTATGTACAAGTTATTACTTACCTTTTACTGATGACTCCTGTTGGCGTATGGAAGATGGTGAGGAGTGGGGAGGAGGAGAGGTGTTACTGTTTGGAAGGGGATTCGCCTTCCCATATAACATCAGGCAGTGATGACTTCTCTGAAGTACACTCTCTGGCACATTTTGCCTGCATACCACTAGGACCTGCTTGTGGCTCATTACTTGCTCGTCTTACTAAGAATCGCTCTAAAGACACTTTCCCCTACATTCCCTACACTTGTCTGTAGTAAGACATCACATTGTCATTTAAAAGCTCACTGCAACAGCCTGCTACAGCTTTATCTGGGTGAGTTTTTCCAACAAAGCTTTGCAGTTCTTCCCATACTTCACACATTTTCTTTAATGAGGAAGGGACATCCTCTACTGCCTCTTCTCACAACTATTTTCTTAGGTTGAACCTTACCACTGACTTTCTTGGGACCCATAGCAAGATATATAATAATTACTTATGTTCAAATACCCAAAAAACACTTAATTCTTTACAAAGAACTCGGCGCGATTGTCACTAGGCGGGAGCCACTGGTAAATTGAGGCATGAACGCCGTGCCACCACCCGCTAGATCGGCCCATACGCGTATCAACAAACTCGTTTCCGAGGCAAAGTTCGAAACCAGATTAAAATTTTCCGAAGAATTGGGCTCGTAACCCAAAAAGTTCGTAAAGAGGAGCATTTGTAAGCCGAGGTGTCACTGTATACTGTGTATATTCAATTTATTTATTTTCACATATATATATATATACACACACACAGGTGTATTTATGCACATATATTACTGGTGAAATTATAAATAAAGCAAAACTTTGGTATTGTTTGGATTTAACAAGTATTCCATCATTTCAGACCTTGCTGGAGACTGACCTCATTTTGAACCTGTCTAATGATGGCATTCAATTATACTTTGACCCCGTGTGTCAAAGACTTAAGATTATTGAAGTGTTTAATATGAAGGCTGTTAAGTTAAAATATTGGTGAGTCATCTTTTTCAGCATTGTCTTCACCATCATCAATTATTATTATTATTATTATTATTATTATTATTATTATTATTATTATTATTATTACACAGTCTGGGGCATGTGCATTGGGACTATCCACTGCATAGGTTCGAGTCCTCATCACGGCTCCTACGAATTTTCTCATTATTATTATTGGAACACTATTATTGTTGTGATAGGCAGAACCATCTTAACAGTATTGTAGGATCTGGGTAAAGCAATGTGTTAATACTCAAATTGTATGACGGTTGAAACATAACCAACCACAGGCGAGTAGGCCTCTGACGTCATGCCAGACAGAGCGGCACCAGCCGTGCTTCCAGCAGGCCTCGGTATTCTCACGGACCCAGAGCAGGTTGGACCTCGGCTGGCCAGTTATACACCTTGTTGCCTCGCTCAATAAAACTACTGAAGTGTCTACTGTGTATAACTGGCCAGCCGAGGTCCAACCTGCTCTGGGTCTGTGAGAATACTGAGGCCTGCTGGAAGCACGGCTGGTGCCGCTCTGTCTGGCATGACGTCAAGAGGCCTACTCGCCTGTGATTGGTTATGTTTCAACCGTCATACAATTTGAGTATTAACAAATGCAATGGGCTCTTACCCAGATGATGACTCCCTGCTCATCTGCTAAAGTACAGGATTACCCTCAGATAGTTATGCACAAATTATTTACTTTTTAAATATACAGTAATTTGAAGAGGGATTTGAATCCCAGGCCTTTCCAGCAAAAGGTAGAGTAATATCCACTTTATCAAGAGATCTCTCATGAACAATGTGGCAGCATGGAGGCCTTGGACGTCTGCCCACTGTGTCTATGGAATAAAAGGGATATACCGGTAAAATGTTTGCTTGTGGTTCACCGTACGGTTTCCTGTAATCAGGCACAGTAAGCCCGTTAGGCTTATCAAGGTCCCCCATGTTATTCACTTAAAAAACTGAGAAAGCTTTATAATTGTTATTGGCTCATTTGCAGATAGCATTATGCATTTGTACAATGTTAAGGCTGTACTTAAAAAGTAATACTGTACTGTAATTATTACTATCTTATGATAGCAGTGTATACCTACTTATGGGTGGTTTTAAGGAGTAAGCAAACTGCACGTGCTTCCGGTCGGTTAACTTAGGCTAAATGCCTGTTAGTGTGTACCAAAAGCTCAGTACCTAGTTATATAGCAGTATCCAGCCAATTCTTGAATTGCAGATGATGAGTCACAATAAAATGGCTGAAGATGTGATGACCAAACCACACATCTGAAGATGGAGAAACGACTGATGTTTCAGCCCTTCCTGGACCATCATCAAGTCGTGTGCGATAATGGTTCAGAACAGACCGAAACTCTGGTGTTTCTCCATCTTCTGATGTGTGGTTTGGTTATCACTTCTTGAGTTGTCACACTGGGCACAAAATGATGTGTATTTAATTACCTGAACCTAACCTAATCGACGACCCATGCATAGAAAACTTGAACTTTTGTGAACCGCTATTATGTATAGTACATTATACAGTACTTTGTCCGTTGGGGATTTTCATATCATATGATGTATTATTCGAGAGGACCGGTTGCGGTATCGGTCGAGTATGAGCGTTCTATGGTATCAGGTTATCAGTGTTGGCTAATTTACTCATTATTGTATCGGTATTGGCCAAGAATTGGTCTTCAGTACATCTAAACTATTATTATCATTATTAGTAGCAATAGTATTACAGTATTATTATTATTATTATTATTATTATTATTATTAATGTTATTATTACTGTATTATTATTATTATATTATTATTATTATATTATTACTATTATTATTACTACTACAGTACTATTATTACCGAGTTATTATCATTTTAAGTCATTGTATTATAAAAATCTCATTTCCATACACAGAGAGTAATCACACTTAACGTGATGTGTCAATGAAAAAAACCATAGGAGCCGTGATATGGATTCGAACCTATGCGGTGGGTGTTCCCACTCACACACCTAGTCTACTAGGCCACAATGTGGTCTAACATGTGGGTTTCCCAGTTGTCGTGGCCTTAACGCTGTTAAGGCCATAGGTTCGAACCCTCATTATGGCTCCTGTGGATTTACCTCATTTTCCATTTTTGATGGGTGTGAGTCATCCTAATGTGTATCATTAACTTAATAAATTAATCCACGAGTCATGTTATAGTCACGGAAATAATATTTTTTGAATAATGAGATTTCACAAACAACACACATCACTTGTCAGTAATATTGCTTCAGGTTAAAACCAATTCAATAATGCTGAGTACTGATCAAATATTTTACTTGCAGTGGGATACCTTTTAATTCGCCAGAAGTTGTCCCAAGCATTGAACAAATTGACCATTCATTTGGGGCCACCCATCCTGGTATTTATGATTTGGAGCGTCAGCTTCTTATAATCAACTTCCCAGGGCTCTCTTTCTACTTTTCTGTAGACCAGAAGTACCAGGTGAGTGATTAATTAGTGAGTTTTTTCATTTTTATTGCTGCTGGTATCACAAACTGCTGAATGTTCTTTGATAAGCTGATAATAAGTCATTGTAACTTTGCTGAAAATTAGATGCCCAACCCACAAATCTGAAAATAAAGGAATAGATGATGTTTTGGTTCGTCCTGGATCATTATGAAGTTGACTTCATAATGGTCCAGGATGGAACAAAATGTTGTAGATTCCATTATTTTCTCATTTGTAGGTTGGGTGTCTTCTCTGATAATTGTGAGAGGTAATTAACCAGCCTGTCCTCTCATTTTGCCACTCCATAAAAAGATGCAATGGTTTTTCCCTAATTAGAAAGTACTCATCCAAGCAACCCTCCTAACCTATTGAGGCCAATGCATAGAAAGTTTAATGTTATGGGTGCTTTAATATTTATTAATACTGTATATCACATTTTAGTGGATTGGTTAATTCTGTAAAAAAAAGATGACTTGACCAGGTTAGATGATGGGGTGAATTATCAAGACTTCCCTAAACGAGTATGACTGTACACTATTTACACACATTATGTATAAGTATCTACAGTATGGCAATGTGAGGACAAAGAGTGTAGGTTATGAGGACTTAGTAAAGGAACTGTGCCCAATCACTTGGACCATCAGGGACTGAATTCTGACTGTGGTGTTCTATTGTCGGGGACAGGAAGCCTGTTAAGCTTACTGAGGTTTTCCTAAGATGCAACTCACAACAGTTAACTTTTTCCTGGTTATCTATATACCTGTACTGCTATGTTAACAGAGGCATCAGGTGAAAAGAAATATGACCAAACTTTATATATCCTGTAATAGGAATTGAACCTGGGATCTTCGGCTCCCTGGAGCTATCGTGCTAATATACAATTCATTAGACCAGGGCACTAGTCACAGGAGAGCCAGAACCTGGCCCCCTCAGAGAGGCACAGGAAGTAATGGCCCTGGAAAACTCCCCTGTGGATGGGGGTTATCCTTGTCTGCTATTGTCCAGGGTTAGGCCTGGACAATAGTTGACATAAAATTTATAGATCGTAAATCTAGGGAAATTTCTAATTCGGTTCATTTTTGTTCTTTTCCTTATTTCAGCCGTGCCTAAACAAGGGCTTAGGCTCTCTGCAGTTTCCCAGTGGAGCATCTCCAGTGGTGTCTAAGATGCTCATATATAGTGGAAACAACCCAAATGATACTAGAGCCCCACCTTTGCCCTCCTCATGCATACATAACCTTATACATCTAGACTCGCTGTTGGTTCTCCGAGATATGGGCAAGACAAAGGGCCTATCACTCAACCTTTTCACTGATGATGGTATGTGCTTTCTTCCCAATCAGTATTTTTGACTAATTGTATATATTATATCATTACTTTGAAGTCTGGAACATTTCTGATGGGAAGCTTCAACAAGCGGAAGAATATTATAATGTGTGTGTGTGTGTGTGTGTGCAAATGCCAATGGCAAAATCTGCTTTTTTATCTGTTTAACCCCCACCACTATTCAGCTGCTATTTGAAGCGATTGTAAATTATCATGCTTGGGGCCAACAGGCCCAAAGCATGATAATCATCGCATCGTGTGTGTATGTATACTGGAAATGTCTTCATTGATTTGATTTAACTTCCTTAATCTCAAGGTTGTCTTAATTTTGTAATGAACTCGACTTTCTGATCAGATGTTTTTCTTATTATATTATGTAATTGAAAATAAGGAAGGAAATTCATAATTAGCGGTGTACCAATGTTTTTGTATTAGTATTGGTAAAATTGTATCCGATACTGCAGTTAGTAATTTTTTTGACACAGGTGATTACAGGAGCAGATGATTTATGACTCCATTTAGCTCAATTCTCAGTTCTCTCAATTCCTTACTTTTCAGCTGTATGTATGTATAGACACACCCTTACATAAATGTTGAGTTCCATGTATTTATTGTCTAAGCAATACCAGTTCAAATGAGTGCAGCTATATTAATTTTTTCTAAGAAAGACAATACCTGATCCTGTTGAGTAAAGTTCAAATTAACTGGATTAATTGGTACTTTACCCCCAAGTGCCACCATACTTTTGTTCTGACTCATTCTTTTTGTTTTCCACTGTTTTGTATCGGAAGTTTTTATTTGTGCGAATATAGGAACTCATATTTTCCATATTTTAATGATAACACACAGAAAAGTAATTTTTTTATTTACAAGCCCAATTCACTGGATCATAATCCTGTATTTGCATCTCGACTCCAGTTAAGAGTGAATTCTGTTGGAGTTGAACTTGGCTGTACTGAATAGTATTTGCATTTTCAAAAATTACCTGAATACTAGAATGATGTATGCATACTTTATCGGTATATTATCTGATTACAATTATCACTATTGTTTATTTTTTCAGGGAGATCACGCCATCATGAATCTCGTCAGACATTCATTCGGACTGTCCACTTTGGGGCTTCATGTCAAGAAGTAGCAATTGCTCTAGGGGCACCGTCGCGAATTTTCTATAAATCTGAAGACAAAATGAAAATTCACAATGCCCATGCGCGGAAAGCTACTATACGCTCCGATTTCTTCTTCAACTATTTTACTCTAGGACTGGTATGGTTGCTTAGTTTATGGCTTAGTTTAAGTGCAAGTCATTTTATTTTAATGGCATTAATGTACAACAAACAATTTTTAACCAGAATAGCCATAAGGTCAACATTCCACCATTTATATACAAAGGTTATGCAAAGGATATACAAAGTATTTGTTAATGTAGTACTGCCGATATTTATGAGATAAACAAAATATAAACTGTGCTGTTCAAATGATATGTAAGGGATGTACACAAAATATACAAATATTATGTAAAAAGATAAAAAAGCAGAGTTTATACAAATGATATTTTGGAAACTCTGGATATACTGTACAAAAGGCAGTCAAACTGCAACACTTCATTACTGTACATCCAAATGAGGCTGGTTTGACAATTCACTAGATATTATGAGTCATTAAATTTTATAATAGGATGTAAAACCATAATTGAGCTATAAAGGAAATTGCCAGAATTTTTACAAATAGAATGTGCTTGAGCAAAATTTTAATTTCATACCTTTCATCCTATTCTTACCTTCCCCCTCCCCCCTCCCTGCCCAGCTTGTTGCCGTGAGGGGGCTTGGTGGGCGGCTGCCGGAGTGTGATGCTCCTTAAGACAGTCCTCTGTCCTTTCGTAGCCTTGTGCTCCTGCTGCTGGACACCTTTTCCTTTTTTGTTTTGTTTTTCTTCCCCCCTTTTCTCCTTTCTTGTTGTCATTTCCCACTGACCTTGTGCCTGTTTTGATCATTCTTTTGGCCTTCTTTTGTTTTGATGCCCGGGTGTTTGAGGAGGCATACTCTTGCACCTGTAGAACTGTAGTACCCAACGTCTCGAGTGAGGGGAACCTTTTATTATCAATCCCCCTTTCGTCACTGAACCTGATCTCGACGGACTGACAGTTCTTAAGGTGGCGTTTGTGGGGCGTATACTCATGACGCACCCCTGAGGGTCTCCGGCAAGATTGGCAACATGTCTCTTGTTGGGTGTCCTGCCTCTTAATTGTGGCTCCGTGGTGGGTGTGGGGGGCACATTCGTGAATGAACGTCTTACTTCTCATCTCTATGTTGCAGTCTGTTCCTCTTTTTACCTTCTCAGGCTAGTGGGGTGGGCGACCAAGCCCCCGAGTTGGACTGTGTTGGAAGACCGGGCTCTGTAGCCCCCACTGCATTGGGCCCCGACCTTGCTCCTCCTTTGACCCTCTTGACTACTCTCCTCGGCTCCCCTCCCTCCACTGTGGTTGGGTTGAGCCCCAAGCCCCCAGTGGTGACCACCTCGTCCCCTGGCACAGCTCAGTCTCTAGTTGTGACTACTGCGTCTTTTAACCCCTCTCTCTGGGGGTTCTCAACTCCATCCTTGCCATGGCTGCACCTGCTCGATTCCTTCCCGTACTGATGCGTATCAAGCCTTGTTTGGTCCCGCTTCGTGGGCCAAATACTTTGATCTCCTCCCTCTTGATTCTACGCCTCCTGACGATTTCTCCCTCCATAGGCACCTTGTTGATTCTGTAGATGCCTCTGTTACTTTCCACCGCACCCGTCTCGGTACACATGTCGTTGCTGCTCCTCCTCAGGATGCAACCTCCCGCTTGGCCGCCTTGTCCTCCCTTGGCGAGACCCCTGTTCGGGTCTCCAAGAACGCTCTGTTGAATGCCAGTGTTGGCACTATTCTGCTCTCACCCCATGTTGTAACCGGTGTTCGGAATCTCCAGGACTGCCACGAAGATATTCGGCATATCCTCGATGCCCAGGGCCATTCTGTCCTCCAGTTATACTCGTTGACTCATCCCCCTCATGGTCATCGCCGTCAACCCCTTTGGGTTGTGAAGATTACCTTTGATGGTAGGACCCTTCCGCCCTTTGTCATTCTTGCTGGTGCCAGGTGCTCTGTCCAGGAGTACATTCCCTCTCCTCGGCTCTGTAATAAGTGCTGGAGGTTTGGGCATGGTGCCCTCCGCTGCTCTGATACTTTCTCTGTCCTTTGTGTGGGGGCAAAGGTTACTCTTAAGTCGGAGTGCACTTCTCCCCAGGTTTGCTGCCTCAATTGCGGTGAGGCCCACCCTACCTTCTCCCGTGCGTTTATACATTACAAGCTTGAGGCAGCCGTCCTCAACTTGAAGCACCGGGAGCGTTTGTCTTTTCCTGAGGGGAGGTGCTAAGTTCGCCGTCTCCCACCTTATGTTAACGTCTCTTATGCTCGCGTGTTGCGCTCTTCCTCTCCTCGTCTTTCCCACCTTCCTCAGACTCGAAACCGTTTCCAGGCCTTGGATCCTGACATGCCCACTGCCCCCTCCACTGTTCCTTTGCGTTCTGTTCCGAAGGGTCCCCCTCCTGGTTCTTTGTCTGGGGTTTCCCTTTTTTTCTGCCCGGTCTGTCATGTCTCCTGTATCTTCTTCCTTGTCTCCCTCCGATCCTCCTTCCCATCCTTCTCCTCCGTTTATTGGCTCTCCACGCCGCCTGTCAATACGGGCTGATGTCCATCGCTCTCCCAACGGCCGTCGTGTATGCTTCTGTTGAGACGCTAGAATCCGTTGCCCACTACAGTGTTGCTGGGACGCCTATCTCTTTGTGTCAGAAGCGTAAGCCTGGCTTCTCTCCCTCCTCCCCGGCGGGTAAAAAGGCTTCGCTTTCTTCCTCGCCCCCTACCTCTGACACTCGCTCAGTCCCCTCCCGTTTCAGTGGTTACGCCTCCTCTTCCTGCTATGAAGGTCTCTTTGGCCCCCGCTTCCCTCTCGTTGCTGCCCTTGATGAGGTGCACTCCCTGGTTTCTACCCCCTCCTGCTGCTGTCCTTGCATGTCCTTGACCCTCGGTTATTCCCCCCTCTTCCTCCTCTGGACCCTACTCATCCGCCCCTGGTCAATCCTCCAGCTCCCTTCCCTCCTTCTTTAGTTTACCCATGCCTCGTAACCCTGACTTCACTGACCCTGACCCTGATCATCTTCAACGTGCTGTGTTCCCTTTTCACCTTTGTTTCTTTGTTGTTCTCTGTAGCTGTCCTTTCTCTTCTTGTCGATGTCTATTCTTCAATGGAACGTTCGTGGTTATTACGCCAATTTCCTTGAATTCCAACTTCTGATTTTGCAGTTTTCGCCCCTTTGTGTCTGTCTCCAGGAGCCGATGCTTGGTGCTCGTCCTGGTCGCTTTCGTGGCTATTCCTTTCTCTCCTCCCCCAGCTGTTGCTCCTAACTTTTCTGCTCTCTTGATTCGCTCTGATGTTCCCTTTTTCTCCTTACTTTTTCCTTCGCCTCCATTATTCTGCTGCTCGTATCTTTGTGAGGAAATGGTACATCGTTTGTTCCATTTATCTCTCCCGAGTGTCCCGCTTTCTCTTCCCAATCTGAAACACCTACTGGACTCCTTGCCGGAGCCTGTGCTCCTGATAGGTGATTTCAGTTGTCGTCATTCCCTTTGGGGTGATGTTCTGACGAACACCCAGGGTCGCCTTCTTGAGTCATTCACCCTCTCTTCTTCCCTGTCTCTTCTGAATTCTGGTGAGCCCACGCATTTGAACCCTTGAACTCGCACCCTTTCCTGTCTTGATCTTTCTCTTTGCTCGTCGTCTCTTTGCTTGGATTTCACGTGGCAGGTTCTTGATGACCTCCATGGCAATGACCATTTCCCCATCCTTGATACCTTTTTTTCTTTTCACCCTCCCTTCTTCTTCCCTTCTTCTTCCCTAGGTGGCAGTTTGCTAAGGCAGACTGGAACCTATTTACCCTTAGTGCTGCTCTCTCTGACCTCTCCTTCGCTCTCTCCTCCTTTTTATGACACCGTCTTCGACGCTGCCCTCCGCTCTATTCCTCGCTTTTCCTCTCAGGGACCACGGAAGTGCGTTCCCTGGTGGAATGCAGACTGTGTTCGAGCTGTCCGTTGTAAGCGTGCAGCCTGGAAGAGACACCGCCGCCGGCAGACGGCCGATTCTTTTCTTTTATTTCGGAAGGCGAGTGCGGTGGCCTGTAGGGCCATCTGTACGGCTAAACATGAATGTTGAGTGTCTTATGTCTACCATTATGTCTGAAACTCCTCTGCCACAGATCTCGAAGCGTATCTGCAAGATAGCGGTTAAGTTCATTCCGATGTCTCGCCAGTCCTTCACCTCTGTGGTATTCTTGTGACGGACCCGTTGCAGGTCACTACCGAACTGGGTTCCCACTTTTCTTCTGTTAGCTCTGGTTTTCATCTTCCCCAATCTTTCCTTCTTCGTAAACCTTGTCCCTTGAATCTCGTCTTCTCTCTCTGAACTTCAGTCTGCCCTGGCCCTCTGCTGTTCTATGGCGGCGGGCTCTGATGGCATTCATTATGAGATGCTTCGCTGTCTCCCTCTGTGCCCATCTCAGTCTTTACTGTATCTGTATAATCGAATCTGGGAGTCATCGTCAGTCCCTGAGGACTGGCTCGATGCCTTTGTCCTCCCTGTTCGCAAACCAGGGTCTTTGGGAACATCCCCTAAGGACTTTCGCCCTATTGCCCTAACAAGTTGTGTCTGCAAACTCTTTGAACGTATGGTTAACGTTCGTCTGATGTGGTTCTTGGAACACCATCACCACCTCTCCCCTTCTCAATTTGGTTTCCACAAGTGCCGCAGCATAACAGATGTCCTGGTGAACTTGGAGGTCTATATTCATACTGCTTTTGCTGCGAAGACCTCTGTTGTTGCCGTCCTTTTTGACCTGGAAAAGACTTACGACACCACTTGGCGATATTATATTCTATCCCAACTTCATTCTTTTGGCCTTCGTGGTCATCTCCCTCTCTTTTTCCAAAGCTTCCTCTCTCGACGTTCCTTTTGGGCGAGGCTTGGTACCGCTCTCTCTCTGCCTCTTTTCAGCAATACGGTGTGCCCCAGGGTAGTATTCTGAGCACTACTGTCTTTCTGGTTGCCCTCAATGGTCTTCTTTCCTCTTCCTTCTGGCGTCTTCTCCGCTCTATGTCGACGATCTTACCCTTTGCTGCCAGGGTGATGATTCGTCTCTCCTTCAACGCCGGCTTCAACTTGCGATTGATGCTGTGTCGTTTTGGGCCACCAATCACGGCTTCAGGTTCTCTACGTCTAAGACTTGTGCTATGACTTTTACTTGGAAGCGTGTCATTCTTTGTCCTTCTTTGTTGCTTTATGGTCACCCCATTGTGTACAAGGATTCCACTAAGCTTTTGGGGTTGATTTTTGACACTCGTTTGTCTTGGTTGCCCCATATCTCTTACCTCCGTGTTGAATGCTCTAAGGCCCTTACCCTCCTTCAGGTATTGGCCCATACTTCTTGGGGAGTGGGTAGGCGCACTCTTCTTGCTCTACATTCCTCTCTCGTTCTGTCTAAGCTCAATTATGGTTGCCCTGTTTACTCGTCTGCTTCTCCTTCTACTCTTCGCCGTCATGATGCTTTGCACCATACTGGGTTGCGCCTCAGTTCTGGTACCTTTCGTTCGACTCCCATCCTCAGCTTGTATGTTGACACTGGCTTCCTATCTCTCCAGGACCGCCGTGATCACTACTATTTTCGCTATCTAGCGCAGTCCTTGCAACATCCTTCCTCTTGCCTCTGTCGTGCTTTAACATTTGCCCCTCCTGCGGTTCCTGTTCCTCTTCACCACTTCCCTCTTTCTGGCCGGTTATCTCGCTTACAGGATTCTCTTTCGGTTCGCATTTCTAATATTTCTCCTCGTGTTGTTCCTTCTTTGCCCCCATGGAGTGTCCCCCTTCTGCAGTTTTGTACATCCTTAACCTGCCTGACTGAAGCTTTTACCCCTCCTACGGTTCTAAAACGCCTTTTCCTTGAGCACTTTTCTGCTCACTTCTGCTCCGTTTCCATCTTCACCGATGGGTCTAAGTCTGCGGGCAGTGTAGGCTACTCTGTTGTTTTTCCTGATTGCACTTGTATACGTCGCTTACCTCTGGAGACTAGCAACTTCACACCGGGACTTTATGCTATTCTCTATGCTCTTCGTCTCCTGCTTTCTTGTTGTCAATCTTCCTTTGTAGTTGTTGTTGACTCAAGTAGTGCCTTCATGGCTCTTGGGTCCTTTAATCCGGTTCATCCAGGGGTTGTCGAGATCCAGCATTGGCTGTTTCTTATTCACGGTAAATTTAAGTTGGTTGAGTTTTGCTGGGTTCCCAGCCATATTGGTGTCTGAGCGTGCGGATGCTGCCGCCAGAGAAGCTGTCCGCTCATGTCCCATCTCTTGTAAAGGTATTCCTTATTCCGACTTTTACCCGGTTATCCATTCCTCCATCCTTACCCGTTGGCAGGCTTATTGGTCTTCTGTTACTGGTAACAAACTGCATACTCTTAAGAGTTGTGTCCTCGTGGTCGTCCTCCTACCACCATAACCAGTGATGGAAGATGGCTCTGGCAAGGTTGCGTATTGGCCATACTCGCTTAACTCATGGTCACTTGATGGAGCGCCGCCCTGCTCCTTATTGTCCAAATTGCATTGTCCCTCTTATGGTCGTGCATATCCTTGTTGAATGTCCTGACTTGGCCTCTGGGGCCATGGATGCACTTTAAGCTGATCCAGTTTCTTCCCTGTTCCAGGGCTTGGGTCTCTTAGGTCATCTGCAGGATTATTAAATCTAGCCAGCCTGCGGTCTACCCTCGTGCCCATGACGATCATAAGTATGCTGCTTTGACTGCCTTGTCTGGCCACTTGTCTTGGCTGACATTTGGGTACGGGGTTTCGGAGGTCGAACAGGGTCCTGGCCGCCCATTATTTGGTTAATGTTCCGGGTCCCAGTCATTCGTATGTGGCTTTGAGTTGCAGGTTACAACCAGTTGTCTCGTCCAAGAGTTGATCCTCGTGGTGTGGCCGCCTCCCAGGTAAGTCCCTGGGAGCCAAAGCGGCTTCCCACAGAAAACCAGCGTTGAATGTAATGAAATGGCATTTTCTGAGTGAGCCCCGGAGGCTCCCTGGCACACTCACTCCCTCCCTCCGGTCAGCGGTTTAGTTTTTGATGCTCAGCCTCCAAACTGAGGTGTGAGGGGGCCAGTGTGTGGGCCCAGGGGTCCCCCCCTCCCCCACCTGGGGAGGGGATGGCTGCGTGGACAAGCTGCACAGTGGCGGTGAATGACAATTGCTTGTTTGCAGGTTACCTTTGTTTTCTTTTGGGGAGCTCTATTTCTCTGTTCGGTCTTTGGTTTTTACAATTTCTACCATGTGGAGTTTATTGTGAGATGCCTACCTTTCTGGGTGCCTAACCCCGGTCGAAAGCAGACAAGGAATACCCCAAAATAGAAGAGGGGTCTCCTTAAGCCATTGCTCCCTGTGCCTCTCTGAGGGAGCCAGGTTCCGGCTCTGGTCCTCGGTAGGCAGGACTCCACTGACTGAAGTCCCAGACTAATATAGTTTATATCAGTCCTATAGCTCCACGGAGCCTCTGGGGCTGACCTAGAAAATGGTGTTTCATTACATTCAACATAGATTGTTCTGAGTATCATTTGGGTTTGGTTTATTCCTGTCTCTGCAATTCATTTTACCAAGGTTGGTTGTGTAATTTAGACACCTTATATGCATTTACTAATTGTTTTATACATTTAATTTTTGTTTTGTAGGACATTCTCTTTGATGCCAAAACTCAGCGTGCCAAGAAGTTTGTTCTGCATACCAACTTCCCGGGGCATTTCAACTTCAACATGTACCACCGATGTGAGTTTGAGCTCCCTCTTACTGTTCCACGCCAGCCCGAGGACGCAACGCAGCTCATTGACTTACCCTCCACAATTACGGTATGATGCATAGCTTGTTGCCGTTGTGGTGAGTGTTCGACTTGAACATTACTCGGTGAATCAAATACTATAAGACATATTCTGGTGTGTGTGAATGTTTGATAAGTATTTAGTCTGTGTACTCTCTGCATGTCCATGAATATTAATGTGTATTTCTTGAATCATTCAATTATGTTTCAAGTTATAGCTTGTAAAGTTGTTAGTTTTATTGTAGTTATTAATATCTTTCCTTATTATATACTAAAAGCACTGCATGCTTGTAGAAATGTAGATTTTTAATATTTTCTATTAGTTATATTACATAAAAAGTTAGTGACTTGAAACCTATTCACCAATTAGGCTAGCACTAGAGTATTGATAAAGTTAGTAATTGCCATTCATATGGCAGCTATATACATTAATGGAGGGCTTTTGTAAATAAATTTGCTGCACTGATATTTATTCTGAGTGTTGTACATGGTTGTTGTATGAGTAGTGAACGGAGCATGTGTCTGAGAGGTAGTGAGGGCTATAACCACTTGTGGGATTCAAGATTTATAATAACTGATTCACCCTTCTTGAGATATCTTGAGATGATTTCGAGGCTTTTTAGTATCCCCGCGGCACGGTCCTCGACCAGGCCTCCACCCCCAGGAAGCAGCCCGTGACAGCTGACTAACACCTAGGTACCTATTTTACTGCTAGGTAACAGGTAATGACCCTTCCCCGCATTAAAAAAATAGTATTTACAAATTTCAATTCCTTTAAAAATGCAGTTCACAACTTAATTATGCATTTATAGTTGTAACCATGAGGGTGTGGAGTGAAACAATGGTCTGTTTTAACAAAAAAATTATAAATAAAAGATTAAAAAAAAAACATGAAAATAACAATTGTTCATTGGGGTTTGTGATGTGTGTGTGACAAAGGAGGTATATAGATGATAAATTCGTATTGCCTACTTAGAATAAAGTAATAAATAATCATTTATACATGACACAAATAAGAGAAATAAAACTGGCAATGTGCGTGAGAAACACACATCACAACCTACCAATATTTTTTCCTTGCCACACACTTAAGATTTGATACCCACTTGCCACCCAAGCTCTGGGCACTGTGTGTGTCCATGTGCCAAGGTCAGACTACCAACCCTTCCTCCTAGGATGTATCCCCACTACAAGCTGACTAACTCCTGGGTGCCTATTTACTGCTTGGTGAACAGTTGCATTAAGTGATAGAAAACACAGCCAGCCATTTCTCTCACGCCGGGATTTGAACCCAGAATTTCTAGTTGTAAGTCGAGAACAAACCCGACTGTACTACTGGGGCACGTAAGTTGACACCTGAAAATATATGTTCAGTTTAAAGTAATTTTCTAAAATGTATATTCATAATATATAAAAATCATATATGAAGTCATAGGAAAAAGGACCGTTTTGGTCAATTAGGGCTAATATAGGGCGAACTGGCTAAATCCCACAACTGGTTATAACTTAAAACCCCAGTAACTTATTATGCAAACCGGCAATTTAACCTGAGTTGATTTTAAAGTGTATTCTTTTGTTGATTTTCATCTAACTCCTGAACAACGATTCAACGCTGACCTCCGACTGGTGAATTACGTAACGACCCATCCTTGTGCTCTGGCTATATGTTATAAATATGGTAAGAGATTAAAACAAAGACCAAACCCATTGTCCTTTCACTGGTTTGATATTGCTTACCTTTTTCCAGCAGTGATTATTGAGAAACATTCCTCTGTAGCTGTGTCATTTGTAGTCTATTATTGAGAAACTTTCCTCTGTAGCTGTGTGTCATTCGTAGTCTGTCAGCTGCTCTTTTGTATAATGTACATCATTAAATTTACTGTAGTTACTACAAAATTGCTGTAACTAAGCAACTTACTGTAATTACTCCAAAATAAGTTACTACAGAAAATATTTTCTCAATGTTATGCTTCTTCTATCTTACTGTTGGTAAGTTATCACTTCTTTAATCATTTAATCTATTAATTCTAAGAAGTGTAAGGTAGGAAGAGAAGAGGAAGACAAAACCTTGTAGTGGAATAATGATATTGATGGGTGGTTTTAGGTGAGGTGTAGGTATAGTGTGTGTACTCACTTAGCCGTGCCTGCGATGATTGAGCTTTGGCTCTTTGGTCCTGCCTGTGTGTGTGTGTATTTGTATTCACCTAATTGTTTTTGCGGGGGTTGAGCCCTGCTCTTTCGGCCCGCCTCTCAACTGTCAATCAACTGTAACTAACTACTAACTAATTCCCCCCCCCCCCCCACACACACACACACACACACACACACACACACACACACACACACACACACACACACACAAACCCAGGAAGCAGCTCCGTAGCAGCTGTCTAACTCCCAGGTACCTATTTACTGCTAGGGAACAGGAGCATCCTACTGGGCACTTTCATATCTACACTTGAAACTGTGTATGGAGTCAGCCTCCACCACATCACTTCCTAATGCATTCCATTTGTCAACCACTCTTGACACTAAAAAAAAGTTCTTTCTAATATCTCTGTGGCTCATTTGGGCACTCAGTTTCCACCTGTGTCCCCTAGTGCGTGTGCCCCTTGTGTTAAATAACCTGTCTTTATGTGTGTGTGTGTGTGTGTGTGTGTGTGTGTGTGTGTGTGTGTGTGTGTGTGTGTGTGTGTGTGTGTGTGTGTGTGTGTGTGTGTGTGTATTCACCTAGTTGTGTTTGCGGGGGTTGAGCTTTGCTCTTTCGGCCCGCCTCTCAACTGTGTGTGTGTGTGTGTGTGTGTGTGTGTGGGTGGGTGGGTGGGTGTGTGGGTGGGTGGGTGGGTGGGTGGGTGTGGGGGGAGGGTATATGAAGTTTTTGGAGACTTAAAGAAGACTACATAACTCATGACTACACAGTCCATGACTCGACAACCTATGACCCCACGGTCTGTGAATAAATTCACAGACCATTTCACTGGATAATGGGTGAAGATAGGTGCATAAAATACCAAGAGATCCCAGTCTGCTTTGGGTTCATTTTCTACGGTATTATGTAGTACACGTACTCCCTTTCTCGATTATTACACAGTACACCATTTTTCATATCAAATGAAGGAAACTAGTGAAGGTATCTCCTAATCCCATTTACGTATAGCAGCTTGTACAAATTAAGATAAAGTGAACCAATTGCTCTCTCACTTTTAGAGCACTTTACCTTTATTCATTGTAAACAGGAAACTGGTTTTTGCAATTTTTTTCCCTTGCATGCTTCCCGACACACACCTTGTCTGTAAGTGCTCTGAAGTCGGTTTGGTAATGCTTTCCCACAGACACCTCGGCTGCACGTGCCATAAAGTCAGTCTCTTAACATCTCCCGGAACTTTTTGTGGACTAATATCAGCAACTTTGACGCTTATGCCTTTGTACATTAGTGCATGAGATCATTTATTTACCTATAGCAGGTCAAGACTTGATAATGGTCCAGGATGAACCGAAACAACGTCGCTTCTCCATCTTCCGAGTTGTGGTTTAGTTATCATTTCTTCCGCCACATTATTGTGATACTCTTCATCTGTATATAGCTGGTCAAGTCAAATTACCAGCCTTGATCTGTGTTAATATTGTATTAGGAAATGATATACAGTTTGTTACACTGTAAATTCACAACTTTAGACTGTACGCAATTTGTCCAGTATGACTTAAACAAAATTGTGGTTCTGGTTATACAGTATTGAAATCGCAACTTTTCTACAAATAAATTAACCAAATAGCTTTTCAAGCTTTTGTTACAAAGCGATAAGCATTCTGGATTTATTTTTATACATCTATAATCTCCTACATTGATTATATAATCCAAACAAAGCTGCAGTATCCAGACAAAGCCGACAGTTACTCGTAGAATCATTCGTCTATCCTCTGTTTAAGAATTATGATTCAACTGAGCTAATGGATTTTTCTATATTGGAGCGGAGTCTTGAAGTGGGTAGAATATAGTTGTGCGTTAATTGGCTGTTGATTGCTGGTGTTGACTTCTTGATACACATCAAGAAGTCAACACCAGCAATCAACAGCCAATTAACGCACAACTATATTCTACCCACTTCAAGACTCCGCTCCAATATAGAAACATCAAGAAATATGGGCCAATAGGCCTTCTGCAGTTACAGATCTATTCTTCCCTTTAGCTTATACCCATTGTTTCGTGTTCTGTGTTTGTTCTCACCTCGCCCCAAACCATTGTAACATGTCACCTCACCCAAATGCAGGTATAAAAAAGAAAAGATATATATATATATATATATATATATATATATATATATATATATATATATATATATATATATATATATATATATATATATATATATATATATATATATATATATATATATATAATATATTGACATTTTTAGGTGATACTGTGGTCACAAGGTGAACAGCAGTGCTGTTAGCTCATGCTGTGTGCACCAGCCTTGATTTCTCACTTAGTATTGAGGCCTTCACACCCGGGAATGTTGCCCACGATTTAAAAAAAAATGGCATCCGTTTACTAGAGCCCTGAAGAAGCTAATATGATCCCCGTGTAGCCGCGGGACTTTTAAATCTTATGCAGTACTCCAAACCAATTATAGCTGTGGTGCGCCATCCCACAATAGTTACTCACCCCAGTTATAAATGTATTGCGCCCTTTAAGGGTTAAAGGCAATTTTAAACTTTTTATTGGTTTTATTGATATTAATATGTATATTATAAGGTCAGTTTTGATGTACCAGCAGTGTTTGTATGGTATGCTGTTAGCATATAGTCATAATTTAGAAGTGATAATAGTAAGCAAGTTGAGGGATATGCAGACTTTGTGAGCAAACCATGAAAATACTAGGTTTACAGACAAAAACAGTCAAGTGTTTAGGTGCATTCATTGGAGCTTGCTTCATCTGTTAATACCTAGGATCCATCACTCACCTTTATCAGCACTTTCCTTTAGTTTGTCTTTATTTCTTTCCCCAGAGTCTCACTCCTCTCACTTAACCTGCACAGTGAAGCAACAATGACACGATTTATCTGAGAAAATTCTTGGGTAATGCTATGGGGCTGCGAGTTTGATCTCATCACATTTTCTCGGTATTTTCCTCACTTAAACGTGTCTCTCTCGTGCTGGTTTAGAAGTTGTATTGCTAACACATTGAAGGTTGAGAGCTACTACATTCCCATAAATTGTCTGGTTTATTATTTTTGACACCACATTGATTCTCTCTTGGTTGCATTGGATAAGCCTTCAATGGGTATCTTAGTACTATTTTCTTCCACATAATGTGCTCTTATTTCCTTTTGTGTTTATTTCTGACAATTATGTTATCGGTGTAGGATGGCAGTCCCTCCGTGTGTTATGTTAACAGCAAACTGAGAGTTATGGTTGAAGTACTGACTGTACACTGAAAGGTGATAAAAGTACACGAGTTAAAAATGCTTAAACTGTACATTTATTCTTTTATGAACTGCAAGAATGAATAATTTGAATTGATGTGTGTCTTCTGTATTGTATGGCAATTGCTAAAGACTTCAAGAAGAATATAGGTTTAGAATTATTTTTATGTAGCAAGGCCATAAATGATGTCATGTAAAATGTTATTCAATTGCATGTTTTCATGAGAGGAAACTTGAAGTTATTGTGATCTTATCCCCAACTGTTCACTTTCTTTTGATAATTACTTGCTTTGATCTAATCCCCATATTCATCTTAACTTATTCACAGGTTGTATAATAATGAGCAAGCTGCAATATCTTTCTTTTAAGAAAAATGAGAATTTATTTTTATTAAAGATTTTAAGCCATATTCATGACCTTAAGGATATAACTTCAAATTAATATTTGAAGTCAAATCCCTATAAAATATAAAACTAGTTGGTTTCACTGCATAAATCATTGCTCTTTTTGTATACTGTTCTTGTGTAAATCACATTCAACAAGTGCTCTTCAGTGTATAGATTGATGGCTAATGTAGTTTGATGCACCATTTGCATGGACACATTTGGGATTGTGTTGTGTAATGTGATGGGTTTATTTGTATGTTTTGTATTCAGGTTCAGAGTGTAACCTTGTGGGATACGTTGGGGTCCAGGATCAAGCCTCGGGGACGGCCTGTTGTTCTCCACCGATCCTCTTCCACCAACACATCCAACCCTTTTGGCTCAACATTTTGCCATGCATATCAAGACATTATTTTTGAGGTACCAGTATATTAATCGATATCTTTTTAAATGTGCCTAATTTAGTTGCAGTATCACTCGAATAACCCAACCCACACATGTGATGTGGAATGAAAGTTATAGTACTGTACTGTACTATATTTCGGTCCATCTTGGAACTCTTATTAAGTTGATATGTCATGACTTGAAAAGGGGTCCAGAATGGACTAAAATGTCATCATGTATTCATCAAGTTTGGTTGATGAGTAAAAGTTTAATAAATATGCTCAAACTGAAGAAAATTTCCATCCACCAGGAGTCGGAGAAATTGCGAGATTTAAGAAAAAGCATTAAATACAGCTAAAAGACATTTTTAGCTGAAAAGCTAAGAAAAAAACTTGCACAAAATATCAAGACAGATCCCAAGTCTTTTTAAGCTTATATATGCATTAAAACTAAGACAGAAGACTCAATGGGATCCTTGAAGGATAAAACCAACCAAGTTATAACCAACAGGTAAAAAGACAATGAATACTCAGAGTGAATGCTTTACATAAGTGTTCGTACGAGAAAGATTGAATAACATCCCCATATCAATACAAATGATTGAAGCAGGGAGAGAGTTACATGCAATATATTCAGGAAGAGCATTGATAAATTAAAGGAATCTAAAGCTGGAGGTATGGATGGAATTGAATCCAAAATTGTAAAGGAACTGGCTGATGAACTGTATCTCCACAAATTACTATTCGAAAAATGGCTAAATCAGCTTAGTCTGGGTTCCATGGAACCCAGATTAACTAGGGGTTCCACAAGAGTGACTGATGAGTTAAATAGGCTAATTCTAATCATATGCAATTGTATTTCTGAGTTATTATTGTGAGTCTGGTTGACCAGACCACCTACCAGGAGGACTTTAAAGAGATCGGTCCATGGGAAAGTTAATCCTCGGAGTCAATGACGCACAACAAACAAGATGATTAACACAAAGAAAGCAAAGGATTGTCTTAAATGGAAATTAATCTGACTAGAAAAATATGAGAGTGGAGTACTGCAGGGCTCCACTAATGCCAATCCTTTTTGTTATATTCATCAATGATGTAGATGAGAATATTTAAAATGCATCATCAAATTTGCAGATGAGAATTTGAGGTGTCAACAGGTAGGAGCAGCCTTTGTCATCCATCTAGTTCCTTTCCCATTTCTCAAGTCAGTGATGACCTTCGTAAAATTTTCAAATAATACTTCACTGTCTTAATAGATTAACTTCCTCCAGGAGGTATTATTGCAATTACC
>WNGS01001312.1:59456568-59489434 GCA_020271785.1 Procambarus virginalis | reverse complement strand
ACTTGCCAGAGGTTCAGTTAGGCAACTACAAGAGTTGTGCGACCATGGTAGCTGAACAGTTGAGAGAGCGGAATATACTTAGCGTGGGTGAAAACTAGTATATGTTTTATTGGCCAAGTGCGGCTGTTTCTGGTAGGTTAAATACCTAATGCTATTGGCATGTAGTTTTCAAGCTGTTTGCAGTTTATAAACCCAAGTGCTTTAATAAATTAATATTCTATACTTATACTTTTGTTGAGAATGGAATATGGTTTTCAACTGCTTGACTGATTTATACAAATTACCTAACTTTTTAGAATGTAAGGTTTTCAATAGTAGGAGTGATTTCAATTGTATATGTACCTTATTTTTAATATTGGAATTAGATACAATGCATTGGTACATGAAAAATGTCAGTTAGGGAAAAATAGGAATGATATGAAGGAATGTTTTCACAATAAAGATGTTTTCTCTAGATGCATTTATGTGAAGATACGAGTAAAAACAAGGCACATTTACTACCAGTATTTGGTTATTAAACTTGCTAAAGTTTTCCTTAGAGAGGAAGGATGACATTGGTTGTGTGTTGTTCCTAGAGTGTGTTATAAGTTATGGTCTTGAATGGTAACTTCCAGTGCAGAATCTCATCACAATATCCATTTGAAATAGTCATTTTTGTCCTTATTCAGTGCACTTAAACCAGTAGATAAGATAATTCCATACGCTGGTAGTCTAAGAGCATTAAAATCTCATTAAGCTGTATTGTGAAGTGGAATGTCTAAGGATGATTGCAATATCTCGGCGATTGATATCTTTAAAGAAAGTGCCACAGGGTATACATAACATAATTTAACCAGTAACCATCAAGAGCCCTAATGTGCATGTGATGATCACCACTAATCTTGATTTTAATTTATGCTGTTTGTCATTAACACTATTTCAATGGCAGGGTTACTGTGTGTAAACAAAATCTTCACATGTAGTTTGGCAACAATTCTAAAATGACTGTTAGCTTTTGTAAATGTTGATGGAAACTCTGGTATTTGATTATATAAAATTTATTTTTGAATAGAGATCAAATTGCTGTTCTGGATTTTGAATGTTTCTCTGTTAGGTGAACTTTCTAAGCATAAAGCAACTGTTATTTGTAAAGAAAATTGTCCACAAAAAAAATTTCTGCTGCTTTCTTTGATCAGCAAAATTGTTCAATTATTTTTTAGAACTGAAATGTACTGTACACAGTTAAACCTTTGACTCTGAAACATCAAAGCTAATTAAAACTATAGATCATTAAGGGCAAATGTTAAAAGTATTTGTTAAAATTCAGAATCAAAGTTTTTATTTTAGCAATTACATAAAATATTTTTTTGTACTAAAACTTATTTTGCTACTGTTTAATTATTTCCTTGTTATACAGTTGATCTTCAAGGAAGGTTATTCAAAATAAAATGTAGAGTGACTAATCCACATTCAAAGTACTATAATTAGCATGATTTTTTTTATTTTTTTGTAATGAGCACCTGCTGGAATATAATTTTTTATTTAATAACATAAAAGGATGTTTGCATCCGTAATATTACATTTTCCATAGCTCAAGTTTGAATGAAATTTCTTTCATGTTTAATTTATTTCATAGTGTAGTGTATTTATGCAGATGCACAATTATGTATATTTACATACATTGTGCATCTGCTCCCAGAATTTCCATGCTTTTTAGCTATGATGCTCTTCAATAAGTTAGTAATGCAAGTATGATGGCATTGTATCACAGTTAAGGATAATTGAGAAAATGAACAAATATTGAAGCCTTTGATGGTATCGAACTCATATCCTTGAACTCTTCAGGCACGTGCATTCTTGAACTCCTCGGGGGCATGCATTCTTGAACTCCTCGGGGGCACACATCCTTGAACTCCTCTGGTGAACGCACCCTTGAATTTCTCAGGAGCATGCACGCATCCTTGAACTCGTGGAACGCGTCCTTGAATTCCTCTAATGCACACGACCTTGAACTCCTCAGGCATGCACATTCCTGAACTCCTTAGGCACATGCATCCCTGAATTCCTTGTGCACACACATCCCTGAACTCATCATGCATACGCACTGCCAACTGGACTGTGATGGGTTTGACCCCATCGTGCGGCTCCAATATTTTCTCATAGATGCATTAGACAATTGTGGTTTCACTGTGCAATTAAGAAAATGTTTAATTTATCAGTTGGATAGAAGAATTGTATCTCATAGCTTTAGGAAAGTTCTAAAAGAGAGAATGTTTCATCAAAGGGAAAGCAAGAGATGGTTAATC
The DNA here is from genome assembly GCA_020271785.1 of Procambarus virginalis. Classification (NCBI taxonomy): domain Eukaryota; kingdom Metazoa; phylum Arthropoda; class Malacostraca; order Decapoda; family Cambaridae; genus Procambarus; species Procambarus virginalis. The sequence goes on along the minus strand of WNGS01001312.1, from coordinate 59,487,149 downwards.
AAGTTTTAGTTTATCCCTTAGATCAAAAGTAGCCATTGAGAATAAAAATTAACGTAGTAAAAATAAATGTGGTTCAAAAAAGCATCCCTCCTGTATTGGGACATGTATATAGGTTTATGCAGGTAATTGTCACATGAATCACAGGGCTGTTATCACTTTGGACTGATGTTAAAAATCAAAGTCAGTTGAAGTGACTGGAAAAAATAAATAGTTTGCCTTAGGGCATTTTGTATATAGGTAATACTAGATTTCTCGCATGAAAATTAAAAAAAAAAAAGATTTGATCTGTAAAATACTTTTGAGTTGTCTTCATCCAAGATGGATGCCATGCTTAAATTTGACGAGTCCTTAAGTTCAAGAGATATTTGTACATATATCTATCAATTTATGTATTCACCTGTCTTTATCTGTGTCCTATGCACACAAATTATTGAGACAGGAACATAAACTTGAATTACATAAACATTTGTACACAAAATTCCCTGCATGTGGATAACTCACTTTTGTGCAGACATGATATATACTGTATAACATACACATATATGAACATCCCGCACATTAAAATACTCCCAGTGAAGTTTGGGAGTGTGAATAAGTGGTAAGAAAGGTTGATAAAGTACATGGTAACAGGAGGGCTATTTTAAGTCTGAGAAGGAGAGAAGACATGGGATTAAGCATGTCAGCGTTGACATCATAGTTACATAGAGTAATCACGCCAACGTGACTGCATCAATGAGAAAATCCGTGGGAATACCCACCGCATAGGTTCAGACCCTCGTTGCAGCTGCTACAGATTTTTCTGAGGTACATGTTAAGTAGAATGTGGTGGCTTGTGCACAATTTGTTGACCTAAGAATTTTAGAGATCAAAGTAAGGAATTATGCAGAATCACGGAAGAAATATAAAACTATAAATTTGCTTTGGGACTATTTCCATAAGGCAAATAAAGCAGTCTTCTTCAACTTGCACTCAACATTCCACAGGCCACCACCACCTCCACACTGCCCCAGCCACAATATTCCTCCCCCCCCCACCACCTCCACACTGCCCCAGCCACAATATTCCCCCCCCCCCCCACCACCACCTCCACACTGCCCCAGCCACAATATTCCTCCCCCCACCACCACCTCCACACTGCCCCAGCCACAATATTCTCCCCCCCCCCCTCCACTGTCCAAAAATTCTCCATATGCCTCCCCCTTTGCCGAGCCTATGGAAACTTGTGAAAACTCAGTATTTACTATTTGTATCTGCAAATTCAAGCTATTAGCTATTGAACCCCGCCTTTCTAACAGTGCGAGCGGCGAGGCTCGTACACACGCACAGTACAGTTTCTAACTACAGAGACCGTGTACTGTTCTATTGGTATCCTTAGGACTCTTACTGGATTGACGAGTGGGTATTCACCTGGGCATCCTCCGTTCAGGTTATCGTCGTCGTTGACAGCCGAGTTTGGGTTACGTTCTACGTAGCGGCGTCCACTGTGGCTGGCGGCCTGAGGTCCGCCATGTCTCCCGCAGCATTAAACAACAGCACTCGGAGTCCGGGTCGGCGTGTGCTTCATAGCCTTCATTTCTAAAGCTTTGAACTCGGGATCATTCCGTTAGCGGGCTTCTGAATCTCGTATATTAATTTAGGTGCCCGTCCTCATAAACATGTTCAAATTCTCGTAAATCCAACAGCAGCTGTGTTGTTTAATAACGAAAAATACTTCACCCATGGCTTCCAAACGATTAGGTTCCAACTTTTCTCGAACAGTGCGTCACTTTCTTCCTGTGTTCGAAACGCACATTTCTAAATGCTTCACCCACGTACTTGCAAATACAGACAAATGCCAACAGAACCAAGACCCTAACTTGCCTAATCTTAGATCTAACTTTACAAAAAACCATAATGCATAATAGTAGTTAGTAATTTGTGTTTGTAAAGATGGTGTTACGATGACCCACCACGGACAACTTTAGAAATGCGCCTGGCGCGTGTCGTATCTTGGACGATCATCGCCCAATGATGGAGTGTTGTTTGTTAAGCCAAGTGTTGCAAGGGCTCGCCTATTTTCTTATCGAATTTGAGTTTAGCTTTATCTACTCGTCGGTTGCAGTACTCATTCACAGATAAATAGTGTGCCTGTCCGCTGTGCGTTCGGACATCTTTGATAATAATCTGACACGCGAACGCAGTTGAATGGAATTTAGTATTCGGACACCAATGAGCGGAATTCAACATTCGGATACCGTTGAACGGAATTCAAAAATTCAAAATAGGGCCTATTGTAATTATACCTAACTGTCATTAAAACCCAAAACATCTAGGCCTAAAAGGGGTTCGGGAATGATACGAACAGGAGATACAAGCCTAAGAGGGATAATTAAGGGCCTATAAGGCCTAGGAAACGTATTTACAAATATTTTTTGGAAACAAGCAATGCCGATTATCTCTTCTAATATGGAATCTGAATGAAACTTTAGTAATTATTTCAGGTTTCATAACAAATAACATCATACACAAAAAAATACAAATCATTCCCATTTAAAGAAAAATGTTTATTGTTTAATTACTTGTATTTTATAAAATATTTCACTAGCTGAGCCCAGAGTTAGGATCTATACACAGATATGTACTGTTTTCACGGTGTATATACACTGAGAGGTATACTTCGCCTCTCGGTGTATGTACTCTGAGAGGTATACTTTGCCTCTTGGTGTATGTACACTGAGAGGTATACTTCGCCTCTCGGTGTATATACACTGAGAGGTATACTTCGCCTCTCGGTGTATATACACTGAGAGGTATACTTCGCCTCTCGGTGTATATACACTGAGTGGTATACTTCGCCTCTGGGTGTATATACACTGAGTTTAGGCCTGGATTACGTTGAGGACTATCGTATAATTGTTGGTTGGTCACTAAACTCGTGTTTATAATGTGGAGGCCTTAATAACCTAGTTGATAGGTCTTAAACCCAAAACCAACTAATAAGAGCCCCGACTGTCTCGCTTCATGCAGGTCGGCGTTCAATCCCCGACCGTCCAAATGGTTGGCCACCATTCCTTTCCTCTTTATCCTTATCCTCATATCCCTTCCAAGGGCTATATAGTCTTAATGGTTTAGCGCTTGCCCCTGATAATTCCCTTTCCCCCACATTAGAAATTATATATGATTTCAGATATTATTTACCCGAAGGCCATTTAAGACTCACTAGTGGTCTCGATAGCGACAGGAAGCTGGCGGCTTGTCAGAGGCCTCAACATTTTCCTGATGTATTTTTTTCCAACGTGATTTTTAATGGAATGTCTTGTAATTTACAGCTTCGGTGGGTAGGCGGTTCCATGGGATTATAACCTTATGGGTGAAACGTATTTCCTACTTTCTCTCTGTCTTACGATGTAACTTAATGAGCGTGAAGCTGTTGTCTCTTGTGTGTGTTACATTTGACCCTTTACAGAAGTGGTCTGGGTTTAATATCTTCTAAATTGTTCTGTATTTTAAAGGTCTCGGTTAAATCAGTCGTGTTTACGTCTGGTGTGTTGTTAGTCGTGTGGTTCTCAGTCGTTCCCACTGTGAGTGTTTTTTTGTAATACAAGTGATTTATATATATACAAGAGTTCTTACATTCTTGTAAGAACGTAAGTAACTTTTAAGTAACTTGCTGGCGCGGAAAAATGGACATTGGTAAAAGTAAAAGTAAGTTCTTTCATTCTTGTAATAAATAATTAGAGAAACTCGTAAATCATTATTTACGAGTTTCTTTAATTATTATATTACATTCTTGTACAGCCACCAGCACGCATAGCGTTTCGGGCAGGTCCTTAATCCTATGTTCCCTGGAATACGACCCGCCAAATCGTTTAACAACCTGGTACCCATTTTACTGTTGGGTTAAACAGAGGCTACAGTTAAGGATTGGCACCCAATCAATCCTCCCCGGCCAGGATACGAACCCAGGACAAAGCGCTCGCGAAACGTCAGGCGAGTGTGTTACCACTACACCACGGGGACTGCGGACCTCCTTGGCTTTTTTTTTTGCCGTTCGATGTTGAACTTCCTCCAAAGTGCCAAAGTAGATGGGGAGGCAGCAGATGGGCAGGGAGCAGATGGGGAGGCACCAGATGGGGGCACCAGATGGGGGAGGCAGCAGATGGGGAGGCACCAGATGGGGAGGCACCAGATGGGGGAGGCAGCAGATGGGGAGGCACCAGATGGGGAGGCACCGGATGGGGAGGCACCAGATGGGGAGGCACCAGATGGGGAGGCACCGAATGGGGAGGCACCAGATGGGGGAGGCACCAGATGGTGAGGCACCAGATGGGGAGGCACCAGATGGGCAGGGAGCAGATGGGGAGGCACCAGATGGTGAGGCACCAGATGGGGGAGGCACCAGATGGGGGAGGCACCAGATGGTGAGGCACCAGATGGGGAGGCACCAGATGGAGAGGCACCAGATGGTGAGGCACCAGATGGGGAGGCACCAGATGGGGAGGCACCAGATGGGGAGGCACCAGATGGGGAGGCACCAGATGGGGAGGCCCAGATGGGAGGCACCAGATGGGGAGGCACCAGATGGGGAGGCACCAGATGGGGGAGGCACCAGATGGGGAGGCACCAGATGGGGAGGCACCAGAGACTTACACTTAAACAACCTCTTTCTTTCCCCCCTTGACTGAACATCACAAAATGCAAAGTTTCAGTAAAGTGTTAATTGGTAAGTAGCAGCAAGTGTGGATAATGAACTTGAGCCAACTTACCTTTGATAAATACTTATTTGGTGGTAATGACAGGTGCAGTGAGAGTTTATCTATATCAGAATGTACTCATTAGTGTGCTGTTTTTGCGGTAACTTGCTGCTTGTAAGTGGATAAGAAAGAGAGAGAGAGAGAGAAAGAGAGAGAGAGAGAAGGAAAGAGGAGGGGGGAGGGGGACGCAGGAGACACCGTTACCAGCATCTTCAGGGAGCCCCACAACAAGTCAAATATTCAAGTCGTGTTTGCCGATAATTCCGTCAATGGCGGTTGTTTGTCCGTCCGTCGGTGCGCGCTCCACTTCCCGCCAGAATCTCGCCGGATGTCCACTTTCCCGCCACGAGTCAGATTTTGGCGCCATAATCGCCCTCCCGCGTCCGGAATCCTGACTTCTCTGTCCTTCGCTTATTCCGTGTATGGATGCTTACTTGGAGATAAATCTCTTGCACTGGGCGTAAGAAAACTTACTTTGTTATGTGTAGCAACTGTGAATAAACTACATATGGAGTAAGTGATTTATATATTTAATGTTCGCGGTTCGCGAAGGAGATGTTTGACTGAGCGACAGGAATCCGAACATGTGACATAAAGCGATCATTTGCCTGACCAACTTGTAAGGCTAATCTGGAAGGTTTACTCCATTGATAGATTATGACGATATTTTTCCTTCTATCAACAGCGATTTCTCTCTTCATTTTGCTACTACTTCAGAATAACGTCTGTCTGTATAACATACAGACATAACAGAAAATGTAGCAATAAAACTTACAAGAAAAAACTCCCAGCGTATGTCTGTATCAGTGAATTAGCGTCATTTTCTTGAGTCATCCCTGGATGACAGGTCCAAGGAAACAGAGGACGGTGCGAGCAGAAACTTTGGCCGGGAGACCTGTTAAGGCGAAAGGCCGACAATCCAAGATGGCTGTGAACTTGCTGGCGCGGAAAAGTGGACATTGGCCAATTACCCGAGCGCTGCTGGCCGTGATTGTTATAGTTTTTATTCGTTTACCGGCGATGGTGTCACCTGTGTATGATGATGTGCCTCTCCCAGTAGTGAGAGCTGTGAAGCGGAACACATCACACGGAGAGAGAGAGAGAGAGAGAGAGTAAAGTGAGAGAAGGAAGTCACAGGGAGATAAAGAAACCACAGAGACGGAGAGGAAGGAAAGTCACAGCATTCCAACATTGATTTCAGTTGTTATTGGCTAGTTGGGGAATGGTGTTGATTCGTGTTACTCTTCATTTTCAGTCACCGACATCCAATATTTGAATTTGCCAAGCGGGCAGGCGCAGCAGTGGATTTAGTGTGAGAACTCAGTGTGTGTGATGCAGCAGGGAGGGGAGGAGTGAGAGAGAGGAGGAGGGAGGAGTGAGAGAGAAGGAGGAGGGGAGGGGGTTATGGGAACGTGGAGAATGAAGACTAAGGGGGGGGGGAAAGAGTGGTTACCGGGAAGAGGGGATAGTGGTGGGGGAGGTGGGGGAGAGGATGAAAGCAGCAAAGAGATGCGGGGGATGGGGGATTAGTAGACCGGGTGAGGGGAGGGAGTGAAGCCAAGGGAGAGAGGGGCAAGGAGAGATGACGACCAGGATAGACAAGGCGGTTGGGGGTGTAAGGAGGGGTTAGGAGGGAGGGGTCAATCCTGTCAACGAGTTGGGACGCGACAACGAGGTGTATATAAAGAAGACACTGGCTCTCCTCTGATCCTTTTCTCCCTTGACTCTCACCACCCGCGACCATCACCATATAGAGTCCCTCTCCCATTGTCAACACGGCGACCACTGAACAGTGACGTGCAAAGCTAACCTCTAGAATTCGAATCCTGGTGAGACCACTGGAAGTATACGTGTTCTGCACGCGACTCTAGGAGCTGAGACGGCACTTTCCCGCCAACAAAGGAGTTACATGGAACCTACACTCCCCGCCATGACCTGAAACTACCATGACCTCTCGTGACCTGAGACTACCATGACCTCTCGCAGTAAGTACATCTAACTCCCGTTGTCTCCGGTACTTGAACAGGGAGAAATGTACATAGTAACGTCATAGTGTGCTATATGTGACGTCACACATATAAAAACAGAACCTATTACATCTTATTTCAGTTAGGTTAGGGTAGGACACATTAGGTTAGCTTTATTGTTTAAATATCATAAATTGGATGTACTTTTAGTGCAAGAACACAATGTACAAGATATTAAGAAACTTGATGTGCTGCTTGATTACTTTGAAGTATTAATAAATTCAACGAAGTTGTTGAAAGGTGGTACGATGGTATTGGTTGCTAAGCGATCCCACATCAAGGTTCTTAATACTGAAATGAATGATAATGGTAATGTTTTATATGCACGGGTTTCCTTTTTTGACACCATCATTCCTCTGCTTAATGTGTATGCTCCCTCTGGCTCCCAAAGGAAGAAAGAGAGGGAGGACTTGTTCTCTAACGAGTTATTGTATTTTTTCAGAAATGATACACGTAAAATTATTTTTGGTGGAGACTTTAATTGTGTCACTTCTGTGAGAGATTGTAGCTTTCAGTCAAACGCATGTGTATCTCCTGCTTTAATTACACTTTTGAAATGTATTGGTCTCAAGGATGCGAATAGCATTAACGGAGGTGTATATGAATACACATATGTTCGTCAGAATTATGGTTCTAGGCTTGACAGAATATATATGCACTCATTACATGATAAAATTAGTTCTTGCAGTACTGTTCCGGTCAGCTGTTCAGATCATTGTATGGTTGTGGTGAAGCTTGTTATTAACGATCAGGTTAAAGTGGGGACAGGGTCATGGAAGCTCAATTGCAGTCTGTTGCAGAGTAGAGATGTAATTGATAATTTTCAGGTATTGTGGGAACACCTGGTTGGGCAAAAACATAAGTTCAGATGTCTGTTGGAGTGGTGGGACATGTGTAAAGTTGCATGCAAAAGTTTCTTCGTGAAAGTGTCCAAAAGAAAGGCTGCTGAAAAATATGGTCTGTTAACCTTATTCCAACACAGACTAAAACAACTTTATGCAAAGGTCAATATGGGATTATATCACTATTACCGTCCTGTAACCCGAGGATTGAACCCGGGCCCCTCATGGATCGTGAGCCCAGGACGTAGACTACTGTGCTACAGCACACATTTTTCACACGGTCTCATTATCGCCTTCCAGACAGCCTCTGGATGTTATATATTTATTTTTTTATTTTTTTTTATTTTTTTACTTTGTTCATTATGTTATAGATTTCGATTGTTATTGTAAATAATACAATTATAATCTTGTGAATTGTAGTTGTAGAAGCTGTAGTTGTAGAAGCTGTAGTTGTAGAAGCTGTAGTTGTAAAAGCTGTAGTTGTAGAAGCTGTAGTTGTTGAAGCTGTAGTTGTTGAAGCTGTAGTTGTAGAAGCTGTAGTTATAGAAGCTGTAGTTATAGAAGCTGTAGTTGTTGAAGCTGTAGTTGTTGAAGCTGTAGTTGTTGAAGCTGTAGTTGTTGAAGCTGTAGTTGTAGAAGCTGTAGTTGTTGAAGCTGTAGTTGTAGAAGCTGTAGTTGTAGAAGCTGTAGTTGTAGAAGCTGTAGTTGTAGAAGCTGTAGTTGTTGAAGCTGTAGTTGTAGAAGCTGTAATTGTAGAAGCTGTAGTTGTAGAAGCTGTAGTTGTTGAAGCTGTAGTTGTAGAAGCTGTAGTTGTTGAAGCTGTAGTTGTTGAAGCTGTAGTTGTAGAAGCTGTAGTTGTAGAAGCTGTAGTTGTAGAAGCTGTAGTTGTAGAAGCTGTAGTTATAGAAGCAGTAATTATAGAAGCTGTAGTTGTAGAAGCTGTAGTTGTAGAAGCTGTAGTTGTAGAAGCTGTAGTTATAGATGCTGTAGTTGTAGAAGCTGTAGTTGTAGAAGCTGTAGTTGTAGAAGCTGTAGTTGTAGAAGCTGTAGTTATAGATGCTGTAGTTGTAGAAGCTGTAGTTGTAGAAGCTGTAGTTATAGAAGCTGTAGTTGTAGAAGCTGTAGTTGTAGAAGCTGTAGTTGTAGAAGCTGTAGTTGTAGAAGCTGTAGTTGTAGAAGCTGTAGTTGTAGAAGCTGTAGTTATAGATGCTGTAGTTGTAGAAGCTGTAGTTGTAGAAGCTGTAGTTGTAGAAGCTGTAGTTGTAGAAGCTGTAGTTGTAGAAGCTGTAGTTGTAGAAGCTGTAGTTATAGAAGCTGTAGTTGTAGAAGCTGTAGTTGTAGAAGCTGTAGTTGTAGAAGCTGTAGTTGTAGAAGCTGTAGTTGTAGAAGCTGTAGTTGTAGAAGCTGTAGTTGTAGAAGCTGTAGTTGTAGAAGCTGTAGTTGTAGAAGCTGTAGTTATAGAAGCTGTAGTTGTTGAAGTTGTAGTTATAAAAGCTGTAGTTGTAGAAGCTGTAGTTATAGAAGCTGTAGTTGTAGAAGCTGTAGTTATAGAAGCTGTAGTTGTTGAAGTTGTAGTTATAGAAGCTGTAGTTGTTGAAGTTGTAGTTGTAAAAGCTGTAGTTGTTGAAGTTGTAGTTATAGAAGCTGTAGTTATAGAAGCTGTAGTTGTAGAAGCTGTAGTTATAGAAGCTGTAGTTGTAGAAGCAGTAGTTGTAAAAGCTGTAGTTGTAGAAGCTGTAGTTGTACTAGTTGTAGACGCAGTAATTTTATCCTCAGTTGTAGAAACTGTGGGTGTAGAGGCAATGTTGTAGAAGTAGTTTTATAATAAATCTCCATTATTATTTTTACTATTATTATTATTTCATTATTATTATACAAAAACCTCGTTTTCAGCAAAATAGTCATAAGAATATATGTTCCGTGGAATATAATTGATAATATACTTATATAATATTCTCCCGTTTATTGGTGTATATGCACAGACAGTTGACTGTAGTCCTGCGTTTAGGATTAGATTGCATTATGCTTGCGTGTTGGCGGGTAACCGTCCAAACATTGATAAGTCATAAGTAAATTATGAAAAGAAGGCAGCAAGCCTGGAGGGGGTTACTTAGCTCATTAAGATCAACAGCACACCATAAATACTCTGATGTTTAAATATCCGTGAATTCCTTGGTTTAATATTGAACATTTTAATTCACCTCAAAACATTGAGAATACAAGGATGTTTGATCAATTTTTAGAGGATGAGTAGGACAGGTAGATAGGCAGACCAAACTGAATTCGTTCTTGTATGTTTAGCGTTTTTGCAGAGTCGTTCTCGTAAGTGTAGCGTTCTTGTTGAGTCGTTCTTCTCAGTATGACGTTCTCGTTGAGTCGTTCTTGTAAGTATGGCTTTCCTACTGAGCCGTTCTTGTAACTGTGAAACTTTCTTTGTTGAACAGGTGGACGATACGGCGTGAACCAGCTGGGAGGTCACTACGCGAACGGCCGACCGCTTCCCGCCATGACGCGCTGCAGGATTCTCCAGCTGGCTCTCCTCGGCTACCGTCCCTGCGACATCTCCCGCCACCTCCTCGTCTCCCACGGCTGCGTCTCCAAGATCCTGGCCAGGTTCTCCGAGACGGGTTCCATTCTCCCAGGAGCCATAGGTGAGATGGGGGGGGGGGTGGTGAAGAAGGGGGAAGACGGCTAGAGGGGATGTTAACAAGACTAGATTGGTAGTCAAGAGGGGTTGGTAAGGCTAGAGGGGGTTGTTAAGACGGGCTAGAGGTGTTGTGGAGAGGGCTAAAGGGGTTGTTAATAACCCAAGAGGGATTGTTATGACTAGATGGGTTGTTAATAAAGCTAAAGAGGTTGTAGAGAGGGCTAGAGGGGGGTTGTAAAGAGGGCTAGAGGTTGTAAAGAGAGCTAGAGGGGGTTGTAAAGAGAGCTAGAGGGGGTTGTAAAGAGGGCTAGAGTTTTTTTTTAAGGGTTGTGTATATGAATGAGGGGAGGCGGTGGTGTGATAGGTCAGCCCTTTGATGTTATTTATTTTGTTGCATTTTTCGTTCAAAAATTATACTAAAAAATACAAAATAATATTATCGTAATAATTACGATAATTATTACGGAATTATTATTATTACTAGTAGTAATAGTTGCATTAGTAGTAATAGTATCAGTAGTAGTAATATTTGCAGCAAGATTAGTATTGTTAGCAGTAGATATATGATAATATTTGATTATTTTTAACAAAATACATCAAAGGCTCTGATTACAATCTTTGCAAAATAATAATATAGGCTTCCAGTCCCTGACAACGGGAATTATTTGATTTAACAGGTGTTTTTAAGCTCTGTTTCGAAATAAAGTTGGTCTAGGGAAGCTGTGTGTATGTGTGTGCTGTGATGTGTTCAGGTTCCATTCAGGTTCAGAATGCTTGAACACATCACATGTGACTGTACTATCGCTGCCTCAATAAACAAATAGTATCTCTCTCTCTTGTGTGTCCTTACAGGAGGCAGCAAGCCGCGGGTGTCGACTCCAGGTGTGGTCGCCTGCATCAGGGAGTACAAGCGGCAGAACCCCGGAATGTTTGCTTGGGAGATACGCTCCAGGCTGGTCAGGGACGGCGTGTGTCCCCAAGCCCATCTCCCTTCCATATCCTCCATCAACCGGATCCTCAGAGCTACCCACACGCCCCGGGCGGATGGAGTGGATGTCGATGAAAGCGTGGCTGGAGGAAACGACCACTGTCTTTCTGGAAGCACCTCCAGTATGTCTACTTCGAGAGATCTTGGAGGTATCTCCAGTATGCCCACTTTGAGAGAACTTGGAAGTATCTCCAGTTTGCCCACCTCGAGAGATCTTAGAAGCACCTCCAGTTTGCCCACTTCGAGAGATCCTGGAAGCATCTCCAGTATGCCCACTTCGAGGGATCCTGGAAGCATCTCCAGTATGCCCACTTCGAGGGATCCTGGAAGCGTCTCCAGTATGCCCACTTCGAGGGATCCTGGAAGCGTCTCCAGTATGCCCACTTCGAGGGATCCTGGAAGCATCTCCAGTATGCCCACTTCGAGGGATCTTGGAAGCATCTCCAATATGCCCACTTTGATGGATTTAGGAAAAATCTCCGTCTCTTGTTCAAGATACCCGAACGTCACAGCCGCTTCAAGCGTGAGCCATGATGCTGCGTCAACCAGCACTGCCTCCTTGGCCTTTGCCACTTTACCGTCGACATGTAAGACGGACCAGTCAGTCTGGACCTACACTGTTAATAAATCTTACCCCGTGAATATGAGTAGCCTACCAGACAACACCACCAACACAAGAAAGACCTTGAAGCATATCACAAACGTTACTACCAACACCGATGCCGCAAGCAGCTGTAAGGATGCTTCTGGAGAAGTTGAGGAAACCTCCAGTAGCGCTGGTGAAACCAGTGCAATGCAAAAGACTTCTCACAAACTCGGTGCAACTAGGAAACCTGAGAATCTCGATTTTAAATCCCAAAGAAAGCGTACTCTGTACGGCCAATACGTTTCCCAGCAGCAATTTCGTTCGCCAGATGTCCACGACTTAGGAGAAGTCGATGACGTCGCCGTTGATTATTGCGTACCAGTAAAGAGAAACAGAGTCCAGAGTGATCCACAATACAACTCCCCACACGGAACCTTTAGCTGGAAAGGTCCAACGGAAATCTACGACCGTACTTCCAGAAACAGTGAGACATCAGAAAATCCTTCACGAAATTTCAGTTTACCGACACACATCCGTAGTAATCGCCTTGCGTTTCATGAACTCGGAGGACCTGAGACTGAGGATAGTCGACTTAACTTTGATAGAGATATTCTACCCGGCCTCGCTTCTCACAGTTGGCATCAGAACAATTCGAATCGTGGCTTTGTGCTTCCTCAAACATTGAAACAACCATGCTTTAGGCCTGACGGTGCTAATTTCCCTAGTTTACTGCAGTCAGGAAGTAATCAAAGTGTAGCTACTGCAGAAAGGTTAGGGATAATTTCATCTAGATTTTATGACTATTTTAATAAGTTTGATGAAAAAATTGACAATTGCAATGCATTTTCATTCACGCCTCGTCATGTTGCTCATTTAACCAAGCACTGGATTAACGGCTTTGATGAAGGTAATGAACCATTACAAAACACTTTGTATTCTGGGTCACTCTTCGGAAGAGAGGAGCAAAGTTCCCAAGAGTGTCAAGAAAGTTACAGAAATATTTGGGGAATTTCTTATTTTCCTGTTACTAATCATCAAGTGATTTCTCAGCCACAAAACTCCAATGATAAAGACACGTGCATTTGTCCCGCGGAAGCCAGCATAAACAATAATAATGCCGCGGCGGAGGAAAGAAAAGATAATGAAAAAAGCTCTTCAGGGTCCAGATCAGGAATTTCCAAAGGAGATCAAGCTCCCAAGGTGGACAGAACGTCTCACGGTGCTCTTAGAGAACTACGACAAGAAACAAGCGAAAGCCCATCCAAACTTGGCCTCAAACAGTCGTCTGATCAAGAAAGCTACTCGTGCCGTAGCGTCCCTTGCAGCAGCATTGACCGTGGAGAATCTAATCCTTTAAATAATAAGGATTTAGAAGACAGCATTTTTCACAGTACTTCGTCAACTTCTCACGAGTGTCTAACAATTGACGCTGAATCGTCGTCTCTTAAATCTGACGGAACAACTTCTAAATTATCCCATTCATCTACAGAATGTAAATATAAAAACAAATGCACAAAGGAATCATTACACAATTGCAAAATCCATGGTGAATATCCACTTATGAACTTAGAGTCCTTATCTTCAACAGAAAATCAAATGTTAAAATCCTTCCTTGATCAGACAGAGCCAGTTAACACCCAAGTGCCAGCTGTTGGATGTTCCTCAGAATTTTCCAGAGATAGTACATTGAACATAAATAATTTTATCAGCGGCTCTTATATAGTGAAGCAAAATCGTCGACCAGGGTCCCAGATGTCAATAATGATTTGCCATGTTAACAACGATATCACTTCTCCCCAGACAGAGGAAGCTCACAAGAAAATAAAAGTAGCAGCCCAGGAAGAAGATTCTGCATATTGTAAAGAAATTCTCGATGGTAATCAATCCGGAACAACTGGCAGAGGTTCCCTCAACAACATCGAGGAAAGAGAGAGGGAAGCCACAGGGCAAGACAATGATATACTTGTGAACGTCCTAGAACTTATTGAAGGCCATCAAGACCCGGGCGCTGTTGGTGATATAACAATACCTGACCACGCAGAGAGAGTGGATGACAGGTTGTGTAAAATCATCAAAAATGGTTCCCTCCACCATTCCGAAGTAGCATCATTAGGGCACCGATTACCAATAACAAGAGTTCCACCGTCCTCAGTGGAAACCACGAATACATTATCCGTATCCAGACACCACACAACCACCTTATCCACGTTCGCACACCATGCGACACCTGCGGGCTCTCTTCCCATTCATACAAATGACATCCGGTTTAGTACTCCAACAACAACCACGGAGGGAACAGCCAGTAGCGACGCGGAAAGCACGACTCCACCCAGGAAGCTTCACACGTTCATGATCAGGGACCTTCTGGCTCACTGAGAATGCATGCTTCCACGCAGGAAGTTACAGACGTCCTAGATCAGAGGACCTTCTGGCTCACCGAGAATGCATGCCTCCATCCAGGAAGTTACAGACGTCCTAGATCAGAGGACCTTCTGGCTCACTGAGAATGCATGCCTCCATCCAGGAAACTACAGACGTCATAGATCAGAGGACCTTCTGGCTCACTGAGAATGCATGCCTCCACCCAGGAAACTGCAGACGTCCTAGATCAGAGGACCTTCTGGTTCACTGAGAATGCATGCCTCCACCCAGGAAACTACAGACGTCCTAGATCAGAGGACCTTCTGGTTCACTGAGAATGCATGACTCCACACAGGAAGCTACAGACCTCTAAGATCAGGGGACCTTCCGGTTCACTGAGAATGCATAACTCCACACAGGAAGCTCCAACCTCCCTCCAAGATCCTCCAAGATCAGGGGACCTTCTGGTTCATTGAGAACGAACTTTAAGATGCTTGATCTTCAGAACAAATTACCGAGTCATAATAACCCTTGGGATCACTATATTCTTTCAAGCGTCGGGTTGACATGTATATGAGTTTGGGTGGATAGAATTGGAGTTGCATTGTATGGTCCAACAGACCTTCTGCAGGCTCCTTAATTATGTTAAATTTATAAATAATACAGACAGTAAATCACAATAACATGGCTGAAAATTTGACACCCAACCATACATCTGGAAAGAAATGAAGTGATGGCGTTTTGGCCCGTCCTGGATCAGTATCATTATCACATCAACGTCATGAGCGATTCAACGTCAAACGAACGCCACTCATGGATATTGTGCCCACTGGGATAATAATCCAAGGTGGACTGACACGCCGTCATTTCTCTTTTTTCAGATTAAAGGTAAAACCACAAAAATATCTAAATATTTTTAAATGCGAAAGGTTTATAGGGAATCGAACCAAAGGGTTTGGACATTTTCGCATTTTATAAATAGAGTCGAGACAACTGACTGACTATCCAAATACATCTTTAAATACGATTATCAATTCTTGTATATATATATATATATATATATATATATATATATATATATATATATATATATATATATATATATATATATATATATATATAGGGTACCCGGATGTCTGTCTCACCCCCCCCCCCTTCCTCCTATAGCATCACTAATATAACACTATAAGAATACTTTACAGTTACTCTTCGTCAATACAATCTACTGTGTTCGTTAATACAATCCATAAAGTCTACGGTAAAAGGTAACCTTTGGGGTTTAAGTAATGACAATTTATATTTTATCTTGGTGTGATCATCGCAGTTTTTATATGGCATTTTTCTCATTTAGAATCGAAACACACGATATTTCTAAATTTGAGTGGGGGTGATGTTGGCCCAGTGTCACATTGGCACTCTCTCCCCAACGGTAATTTACTACTAGATGAACAACGGCATCAGATGAAAGGGAAGTTGACCAGACCACATACTAGAAGGTGAAGGGACGACGACGTTTCGGTCCGTCCTGGACCATTCTCAAGTCGACTTGAGAATGGTCCAGGACGGACCGAAACAACGTCGTCCCTTCACCTTCTAGTGTGTGGTCTGGTCAACTTACTTTAGCCACGTTATTGCGACTCATCGCCTGCATATGAAAGGGAACGTGCACAAACGTTTCTGTCCCGCCATGAGAATTGAACCATGGACCTTGTAGTTGTGGGCCCACCGTGCTACAAAGGATTGTTATATAGGTTGAATACAAGTATCATACATGGTATTCTGACTATATCCATATAAATTTGTCCCCGACGGTAATCAAAACCCACTTGTTAGATACCCAACAATTACTTTGACAAATTGGTTGATGCTTTAGCCCCAAACCTCAAAGACACAGACGTCTCCATTTATATAGTCAGATTACCTTGTATGATACTTGTATTCGACCTTTGTAGCACGATGAGCCCACAACTACAAGGTCCATGGTCCAATTCTCATGGCGGGACAGAAACGTTTGTGCACGTTCCCTTTCATCTGATGCCGTTGTTCACCTAGCAGTAAACAGGTAGCCCAGAGTTCAAGAACTGATATGAATTACATACTGGGAAAGGTTGATATAAAACTGGCATACCGTAGCCTCGATAACCCTAATTAACCCAAACTTTAGCTAAGAAGTTTAGCAAAGAAGAATCCTAGTAAAAACGAAGCCTAGCAAACAAAGGGCCTAGTTAACAAGAGGTCTAGCTGACTATAAAGCCTTCAAATCCTGAACTGCACGCATTAAGAATTTTGTTTTCAAAATTAATAATTGTTGATCTAATTTCGTTTACGGGAATAAATTCAAACAAAATTATATTTGTATATTTTCATTTCACTTTGCATGGTGAAAATCCACAATCTCTTTAGTGTCAAACAAATTTTATCAAGTGGAATGGGAGCCAGAATAAAAATGTAATGAAACCAATGGTGTTTATAGGCCTACCTAAATAATAAAAATGACTATTTAATATATGCAGTAATTATATATATATGTGTGTGTGTGTGTGTGTGTGTGTGTGTGTGTGTGTGTGTGTGTGTGTGTGTGTGTGTGTGTGTGTGTGTGTGTGTGTAAAATACGAAAATTAACGTGATGAAAAATCTGAGTGTGTCAGACCATGGACGAAGAACCGAAACGAATTTCCCTAAGTACTTTCGTATATTAATACATCTTCAGAAGGAATGAAGATGTATTAATATACGAAAGTACTTAAGAAAATTTCTGTTTCAATTCTACCTCCGTGGTCTGACACTATTATATATATATATATATATATATATATATATATATATATATATATATATATATATATATATATATATATATACTGTACTGTAAATTGCAGCATTCATCCAGGAAACTAAAAGTTATAAAAAGTAGATTTGGTACTTATTAAAAACATTTTAGTACCATAAATATTAAATTCACTACTTAAGTAAAGACAGATTTAATACATGGTGGTGGTGAGAAATTATATATTACTGATGGCAAGAAATGAGTAAACCTCAGCCTGATTAGATGAAAGAAATAAACTCTTCCATCTTGTCAGAGCTGAATCAACTGTCCTGCACACATACGGATCACAGTGCCACTCTGAGAGCCACATGTTGACGCTGAAAAGGGAGGCTGCAACACAACCCAAATGTCTAATCTGTAATTCAATTGTAAAGCTGCACTGCAATCCAAAGTGTCCAACTCATACCGCAAATCTTACATTGTAACTTCTTGGTTTAGGTTTCATTTCTGTCTAATTGTAACCAGACAAGATACTGCAGAGTAATTATTCTCTAAACATGCTATGACCTTCAGTGCAACCATAATTTAAAGGCCACACTACAACATAGTGAACACCATAATACTGCAAATACTCAAAATCTGGCATTGTGAGTAGAATGATGCAGTTGGAGGAAGCAGTTGCATCAAAAAGAGTGAAATGAAACCCTAACAGATCACAATGCAGAAGCAGTTAGTGCTATGCAAGTCTAAGAACAGTAATGTTGCACTCCTTAAAACAACAACTTTTTAAGAGTCATGCTGATGAGCATCCACTGCTTCACACCTAATGCATAAATCATGTCTTAAACTTGCAAAATGACAACAGTACACACTGTAAACAAACCCAAGAGTGAGCTCCACATATACAATTGCAGCTTCTATTCAACAATTTTCATATAAACAATGTGATGATGCAC
The DNA here is from genome assembly GCA_020271785.1 of Procambarus virginalis. NCBI lineage: Eukaryota > Metazoa > Arthropoda > Malacostraca > Decapoda > Cambaridae > Procambarus > Procambarus virginalis. Next base: position 59,469,239 of record WNGS01001312.1, on the reverse strand, counting down.
ACATCTTCAATGATAATGCCTTGTACTGATAGTTATATTTTTGGCTGAGTTTTGATATACTATAGTTTCATGGAATTGGACATGTCAATTTTGAGGCCCCAAGTTTGAATCTCTGATGATTCAAGTTAACGAAATGTTATTACCCATGCTATTGTGATTTGCATCTTATATGACATGGATGAAGAAGTGCATTACCGCCTGATACCTTAGTGGTTCTCCTGCGAGGGTTTCAAGTCTGAGTTGGGTACCTTTAGGTACTTTTGAGTCTTCCTTATTATGGGCGTCCATACATCCAGTTCGAATCCCTGGTGATGCAAGGGAAAACAATGTTAATACCCACTCTATTGCAGTTTGCATCTTATAGGATCTTGCCTGATCTGTGATGATGTTGCCTGCAAACTCTTCAAGAGTTCATGTGTATAAAATTTGTAAGAGTTCAAATTATGGAAAGTATGATAATGACAAGCACTGTGATAATCTTTGTCTGTCAAAACAAGCATTTCTTAACCTCCAGGTCTATATGCATCAAGTTTCAAGTGACGTGATTATTAGCTTCTAGTCGTAAATGAAATGAATATAACAAGATTCCTCCCATCTACACAATTCTCATGCCAGAAATGTATGTGCAATAATCCAGAAAGAATTTCCAAATCATTACTATATCCAAAATTCAGCCAAGAATATTGTGGTTTTTAAATCACAGGAAGATGAACAAGTACAGTATTACAATGACTGACATACTAATTCTTTACTCTAAAAACACATGATAAATTCAGCTTATCTGTTGTCTTTCCAAACTGCTGTTTGCAAAATAACACATACAGTATATGCTTTCTAGTTTGCATGCTGCGGGCCTCTAAAAACCGTTATCCATGACTGGCCTCTTTTTTTTTTTTTTCAAGTTTACATATAGTCAAATGCACAATTAGAATGATACATCTTTCTTTCCCAACATAAAATGCATTTCAGGACACAATCTGGAATACATTGCTATGTTAAATAGTTACAAATTCTATCTACACTAAAATTAATTCAAAGGCTTTTGTATAAAATTATACTGAAATGACAAAAAAGGTCTGCAACTGTATGAGTTACTTTTCAGACTCCACATGTTCACTACTATTGCAAGGTATAACAAGAAACCAATATAAAACCAGCATTGAATGTTATGAAATGCCTCTTTCTAGGGAGGGGGTGCGGGGAGGGACAATCAGTGGTTTCCTGTACCTCCAGGAAGCCATTGAGTGGCCCCTTCAGAAAATCACAGATATATTTTAAACTTCAGAGCTGTCTACATTGTAGAACAGTATTGGCATATATGCATTATACGAAACCCCACACATTAACTTATACATCATAAAACTTGTACTTGTTTGTCTTGTTTTAGCCAACCTCACTCCCACTCACACAGATTAAAAAAAAAAGGTCAACAAATCACTGAGTAACTAAGGTAATTCATTCTATGCTCTTAGTTCCATTTACAAATGAGGAGTTTATGCGAAGCTCTTGTCAATTTTGGCACGTCCACTATCATTCAGTGCCAATGTATGTAAAAAAAATAAAAAGTCATATTTTGGAAATTACAGTAAATTCATTCCAGTCAATAACCAAACAACGTATCTGATGTGACACTCTGTCAAAATCCAATACATGCATTAAACATTTTGTTTTTCAAATTACAAAGTTGCAAAAACCCCAAGTGATCAAGAGAGCATGAATAACACAAGAAAACAGAGCCTAAAATTGGTAGTATTATATTTATTAGTATTAAAATCACACACGACAGTTTTGAGATTTGGCCCTTCTTGAGGGATTTGTCTTCGAGCACTGCAGAAATGATCACTATTTCTGGTTTCCAGTCCAAATCCTACAACACAGTGAACTTAAGTACAACTCAAGTCATTTTTAAGTCCCATGACCATTGTTACTGGGAATGACTTTGGTAAGGCCACTGAAAATATTTTACCCAAACTCTCCATCAAGGTTTACAAGAGTTTAAATGAAATTTAAGGTAATACTGAGCTAGCAGGTGGCATATTTTACCAGTGTGTCTGCTGCAATATGCCAGTAAAATATTATGACCCTAGCTGAATTTCCACCACTGCCACCTCTGTAAAAGAATATGATCCTAGCCAGGCACCTACTTTTGCCTGTCAAAGAATATGATCCAATCTGGGCACCTTCATCTGGCTCACTGTCAAAGAACATGATCCTAGCTGGGTACTTTCTCTGGCTCGCTCATCAACAGTGACAACACAAACCTCATATTAATTTAAAACTCCCAATCACAAAAACTTCAAAGTGACATCTTTATTCCAAATGGTAAATTAACTGGCATCGGTGAGCCTGGAAACCTTGGATACCAACAAAATTATTAGCCCTATAAATGCCAGCTTAGTATATTCTTCAGGAGCATATATAGCTCACTAGCGTGCATGACATAACCAACAGAGATTGCCACATAATAAGAGTCCACTACATGTATTACACAAATACAATGATTATATAGTTTGTATAAATACAATATTGCTTGAACATAGTGTAATAATAATAATAATAATATACAAAAATTGCTGTCCTAAAATAATACAAAATATTTTTTTGGTTTTTGTATGAGATCTTTATATTTTTTCTTATTAGGAAATAAACTTCTTTCACATGAATTCTATCATATGGCATACCAGAATGCAATAAACCTTTATATGCATCAGCCACTATCAATAAATACTGAAACACACGAGAAACACACGCACACTCGCTAGGAGCTTAAACACCGAGCCCCAATATCATGACCTTTCACTTTGCTACATTAGGAAGCAATCATTATGCATTTCACAAGGAACATAATCCTATCTTTACTTGATTTAAGTTTAGCCATTGGTGGATTTTTCACAAGTCACTTGAACAATGATCTTGTTTCCTAATGTCACCCATTCATGAACCTGAATATAACAAAGTCTCCTTGAAACAGTAAAATGTATGCATAATTTTGTTTATAAAATAATACCTAGAAAGTACTTCACTCTCCTCCATATCTGTTCCCATATACAGTACTGTTAACCACCATCCCTTAAAATAAAGTAATACTAACCATTTAGAAAGTAAATATCAAATGAAAGTGCTAGGCCAGAATGGCTCTATAGAACCCCGTTTAGAAAGGGCAATCACGATAGAAAATATACTATCCCACAAATTCTTAAGCAAGAAAATTATTTTCCATTCTTGTGCCATAAATCTTGTGGCAAACCTTTAATTCACCAATCACTACCCATGAAACTAAGGACAATTCTATAGCCTTGTCCAACTGATTGCTAACCAAAAACTGGTAACGCACTAATCTTAATTAAAGAAAACAAACTATATACTGTAGTACAGTATAAGATTTTAATGCTATCACATGACTGAGGGGAAACCTTAATGCCTCTCTCTCACCTGCAAAGAGTATAGGTGGTAAATTTATTGAACAATAAAGATTCATTCTCACATTCGTATATTTGTCAAACTCTTCAGGTAAATCAATCAAAAGAATACATCTCAAAACATTCATGAATCACTCGGAATTTTATTTAATTAATCACTACACTTCTGGTAATTACAGTACTCTATCAAATCATGTATGATTGGCATCTCACACACCGAAATTTGCACCACTCCCACACATATACCAGTCCAATCTATTCATCAAACCTGTTAAAACAGTTTGTCTCAAAAATGCTAGCTATCAGCCCATTCCACTCATGATGACAATGGTTGGTAGCACTGCACATCCAAATATTCACTAGGCATAATAAGTTGAACTTATAAAATACATATTATCATAATTAATGTTACCCATTTCAAACTGTATGCATTAAGGGGTAAGCATCAACCCCAAAGTAAAAGGGAAGAAAAGTTAATGAATTAAAATGTCTAAAAATAAAAGAAAATCTGAGACAAAATACCAAGTATAGTTGCTCATGGATAATCCGACAATGAATGCAATGTATAATTTGAGTGAAACATCACTGCAAGCAATGAAGTGAAAGTTAACTTTTAAGTTTCTACAAGCACAAAGACTGCATAATAAATACAATATACAGTATTAAGCAAATTAAGACAAGGAACTAAAGATCACCATTAATGTTTAGCTTTAATTCAATCTCTTAGAAAGTTCAGAATCATAGGTATAGGTAATTATACCTTCATGGCATATGTTAAAATAATGATTAAAGAGAGAAATAAAAAAAAAAGGTATGATAATATAATCAAAACAGCATGTCCACAAATAATATGCCAAACAATAAAAAATTTACAATAAAGACACAGTACCGTGAACCTATTCCTAACAATGAATTACGATAATTCTGCAAACAATGCCACACATAAACTAAATATTATATTGCTAATGGACACAACAATTCAAAAGCCTATGGCCAACAGCAAATGCCAGCCACCTATCTATGTAAAGAAAGTACCTGTTCTGAGCTACCATTTTCATAAACATAGTTTCAAGCAATGTAGCATGTGCAGCCCTCTTGTCATTAATAATATTTTCTTTATGANTATATCAAAAAAAAAAAAAAAAAAAAAAAAAAAAAAAAAAAAAAAAAAAAAAAAAAAAAAAAAAAAAAATTGGCGCAATTATTATATACACAATAGAAGATGCTCTAAACACATTAAAGAAAATGGATCGTACTTATGAAATAATGAAACGCTTAGCGTAGGATACTCTACACTATCATCCACAGAATGGGTATGGGGGACCAATACCGTTCATAGGATGGAGGGACCACAACACCCACGAAATGGGTATTGGGTCCAATACTACCACCACATGCTCCTTGTTCTTCCATATGTACCCGTTGTACTCTTTATCCCCACCTGTACCCCTGTATGCACTCTTTACCCCCACCTGTACTCTGCATCCTCATGTGTACTCTCTACCGCAAAATTTACTCTTTATCACCACTGCACCTTTTGCTATGCTAGGATCCCGGTAGTACAGACGGGTTCATTCTTGACGCACAATCAATTATTCCGGGTTCGAATCCCGCACGGGACAGAAAAGGTTGGGCACATTTCCTTTCATGTAATGAATCTGTTGACATAGCAGTGAGTAGGTACTTAGGAGTTAGTCGTTTGTTGTGGGGTTGTACCCTGTATCACCACATGTACTCTGTAGCTCCACATGTACTCTGTACCCCTCCCCAGTACTCTGTACCTCCACATGTACTCTGTACCCTCCACATGTCTCTGTACCCTCCACATATACTCTGTATCTCCACATGTACTCTGCACCCCACCCTCAAATAGCCGATGAGTATTGGGTATACACGTGAAAATATTAATTGATTAATAATTACCAAGCAATCAATTTATTATACAGTTCTTGCATCCTGGGAATGGTCAGTAATTGGACCTTGTGGTGCACAGAGGACGGCACGGACACCTTGTGGAGTGAGGACAGAGCACGGCACAGACACCTGTGGGAGTGAGCACAAAGGACGGAGACCTTGTGGAACTGAGCACAAAGGACGGAGACCTTGTGGGACTGAGCACAGAGGACGGAGACCTTGTGGGACTGAGAACAGTGCTCCAAATTTAACTAAATTATTTGCTCGTAAGGAGGGAATTGATCACCATCTCTGACTGCCTTTGAACGCCTGAGGGCAGCAATATTCGAGAAAAATCAAGAAAATCTAATTGGCTTGAGGCAACGTAAAACAATGAATAATAATCTTATTTTGTTCTTTTATTGGGAAACACACCTACTGTACACAAAACAGAAAATCATCATCATTCACATGTATAGAGCAAGAAACACACTGACAAACTGTAAAACAGGAAAAAACACAAACAAAAGTCATACAATACACAAAATGGAATCATAAACACAGGTAACAATGAAATACAATCAGAAAGAAAAAGCACTAGAGCATAATAACCCAACAATAACCAGTCAAGAAACACATGAAAAAAAATAACCCGTATCACATAGCTCATCAAAACAACATAAAGCAACACAAAGCAGAACCACACACACAGTTAATCATCATATTATCCGGATAGAAACGACGCGGGTACTTCTTCCTGTAGGCATCCCACTGAGCCCACAATTCCGCAGACGCATTAACGTGACTACATGATCCTCGCGGACGATGCATGATGTCGGGAACATCCAGATCAGCGCCCTCCACCACGGGGGCGGAAGTCACGGGAAGAGGCCGCACAGAGCTCTTCGGTGTAGATGGTAGAACCACACTGGACTGAAGCACAGGGCGGCAACATAGCGGACAGAGGCGCAGGGAACACAATCACAGAGGGGGATGGTGCAGGGGGCGGAGTAACAAAGGACGGCTGAGCAGAGGGCAGACGGCGCAGCGGTCGGCATCACCGAGGACTGATGCGCGGAAGGCACAGACATGGGCGCCAGAGGCACGGGGGCCGCCGGAACAATCTTTCTAAAGAACCAGCACCAAGTCCCCTCCCTCTCCCGCAACCTCGACCGGTGCCACAACCTCCCAGCTCGGGGAACCACAACCGGGGACGCAGAGGCGCCGAAGAAGACCCGGACCAGGGCCAGGCGACATCCCACCACAGGACCCACCACCGCTGCAACACGGGCCATAGGAGCCGCAGGCACTCCAACATCGTCGCCACATCATCCAAAGAAGACGAACCTCCGGAGTCCCCAAATCCCTGACGGCCCAGGCCTCACCACGAGGCGGAGATAGACTCAAAGCTCGCCGCGAACGCTTGGACACAGGTCGTCGAACTATCATCCCCCCCCCCCCAGGAGGCACCGTAGCAGAACCTTGGGTCGGCCAGTCGCTCAACTCCCCGCAGCGCACGATCACTCAACATCCCAGCCTCATCAACCCGGGGAACAGGACCACACACCACAGGAGACATCACAGCGTGCACGTCGACACAGCTGCCAGAGACAGTACAGGCCGGGGCGCAGCCTCGACGTTCGGAGGCACGAGACCACACACCACTGAGACTTGACTGGAGACGAGGCAGGCAGGGGTGTTAAGCGTGGGAACCGATGATGCACTAACTTCCACTCCGACACCCACAGCCACATCGAGGCTGGCATCAGAGACCGGCAACGGGGCACCAGACGACTGGGAAGTCATTCACCACACAGCAGCACCTTCGACAGGTCCGGGACCGTCAACGGGGGAAAGTCGTCCTCCCTGAAGAGGTTCACAGGCCCGACCCGGCTCGCATCACAACCCGCAGCCTAACGGCCCGAGAGTCCGCACCAAAAACAAGTTCGGGCTGACCCCCATAGAATACGCATACCATGAAGCCCAGAAGCAGGAGAGACGAAGGGATGGGGTCCTTCAAGCGCAACGCCACAGTGCGGCTCCCATTCGGGACACCCTTCCACCGCCCCGAAAAGACTGCATTCATCCAGACACTCAAGATCCGCCCATACCGGGTAAAGTGACGCTGAGAAGAGAGTCAGAACTCAAAGGGAGCACCATGAACTGCCACATTGGTAGTCTTACTGTACCTGTCCGACACTTCCACTGAACCACCACCCTCAGGCAGAGTAAACGTCCTCCCGTCAAAGCGGTCCACAAAGTCACGATACACAGCCGTGGAGCAGAATTTCACAACAGTTCGATGCAAGTTGAACGCCGCACACAGACGCCACATCCACCCGCAACATGTTAATCACCACCTCAACTGCTGGGTAAGACGCTGGGCCAGTAAATTCTAGTCCAATGGTATCCCTCCACTTCACAGGGGGGGAGGGGGACCGCCATCCCTCCAGCCGCCACAGCCCGAGGGTCCGCTCACAAACAAACTACCAAGCGTCAGCAAACCAGGAGCTCACAGGCAACATCCAGGCTCACCTTTGCTTGGAACATTTTGCTTGCTGGGAATCTGCGACCCCTCACCGGCAGTTTCTCTAGAGGGTTGTTTGGTGACCCAATTAGGAACTCTGGGCGTTTTCAGTGCCCTCGGCTCCGACAGGCGGGAAGCGAGGGAACAGTATCCAGTGGGCGCAATATCCATGAGCAAATACTTTAAAAATGAGTGAAAATGCGCCACGTCAAAAAAAAAAAAAGAAATTGGCAAGAATTTCCCTTGAGCGACTTTGTATACGTTCCAACATTTATGGAATAAAGTTAGGGAAATGACTTGTGACAGACATAACATAGGATAAAAAGACCCGCACGTGTATTTAGATAAGAACATAAAATATAAGAAAGGCAACTGCAGAAAGGCCTTACACACAAATCACAATAGCGTGATGCATCAAATGAACAAATCCACAAGGGCCGTGAAAATTCGAACCTGTCGTAGCTCAGTCGATTAAGGCAGCGTCTGGATGCTCGGGACGCAGGTTCGAACCCCCCCGTCACGGCCCTTGTGGATTTTGTTCATTTGTTTGCAGAAAGGCCTATTGGGCCATGCGAGGCAGCTCCTATTTATAACCACCCAATCCCACTCTTATACATGTCCAACCCGCGCTTGAAACAACCGAGGGACACCACGTTAAACGGTAATTGGTTCCCACAAATCAACAACCCTGTTACCGAGCCAGTATTTACCCAGTCTCTCCTAATCTAAACTTATCCAGTTTATACCCATTGTTTCGTGGTCTTTGTGTTGATACTTTTAATACCCTATTAATATTCCCTTTGTTATGGCAATTCAGCCACTTGTAAACTTCTATCATGTTACCCCTAACTCTTCGCCTTTCCAGTGAATGCAATTTAAGCTTTGTTAATCTTTCTTCATATAAAAAGATTTCTAATTTGGGGAATTAACTTTGTCATCCTCGCAGGACACGTTCAAGTGAATTTATATCCATTCTATAGTACGGCGACCAAATCTGAACTGCATCCTCGTCCTAAATCAGGGACCATTGTGGCAGCAGCGACGAGACCGTCAGTAAGTAATTATCAATAGAAAGCACCAAACCGGGAAAGCTATGTAGCACCATCAAATGTGCGGGATAATCAGAGGGTGCTAAATATCACCAAGGATGCCAATACGAGAACAAAAACGCACAAGGTGAACGATATCAAAAGTATCAGAGTCGCCAAAAATTCTATCGAGGGACAAGCGACCGCGGGGGACAGTCGGAAAACAAGACACACGCTCGTCCTGGAAGTCAGGACATTCAACAAGGATATGTACGATCGTAAAAGGGACAATGCAATTTGGACACAAGGAGCAGGGCAGCGCTCCATTAAGTGACCGTGAGTTAAATGGGTATGGCCAAGACGTAACCTAGCCAGAGCCGTTTCCCACCGTTGGTTACGGTGGCAGGAGGAAGGCCACTGGGACACACGACTCTGAGAGTACGCAGTTTGTTACCAATAACAGAAGACCAACAACGCTGCCAACGGGCAAGGATGGAGGCATGAATAACTGGGTAAAAGTCTGAATAAGAAACACCTTTATGGGAGATGGGACAAGTGCGTCCTTAGCGGCAGTATCCGCACACTCATTTAAAGAGACACCAACATGGCTGGGCGAGACCGTCAGGTTGTAGCGCCAGAAGCAATAGAGGAATGGATCTTCCAGATGATGACTCGTGGGCCTGTCCACTCAAGTCTTCAGGAAAGGAGTGTAGGGAGAGATTAATTATGGTCTTCGAATCTTCACCCACCACAGACCAACAAGGGAAGACAAATGCGGAGCATGGCCCCCCCCCCCCGAAGAAAAAAGGTTACCATTAGCAATCGATCATTTAGTAATGGACACCAGGGACCGAATGCAGTGCCAATCCCATAATGCCAAAATGACCTTCGTCCGCATAAGCACCCAACTCATTCAGTTGGGTTGCAATGAACATCCTATTAACCCCCCCCCCCCTTTAAAAGCAGTTTTACCCCATACAATTAAAAAAAAAAACTGTTCCTAGGTTTCCACGTACATCAAAACCCTTCTGACTGAGAGTCTCAAGGTTTAATTCTAGTTTTGCCTGGAACCAGAGCGCTCCACCAATCTCCACCACCACTCCTGTCATCAAGAACACATCCCCCCCCTCACCACGCCAGCGCCCATGAAAATCTACAAAGACTAGTATAGTTTCGCGCACAAAATAAATCACACTAACCCTCAGTTAACACACACAGGATGTAATAAAAACAATGCTGCAAGATTTCTATTAGTATATTTATAAACAAGTTGAACAAGGTGGGGGGTGGTGTAACCCTGGCACTAGAAAATTCATAGGTGCCCTTGGCATTAACATGCATTTTAGCAACATTTATCATTTGTTTTCTTGCGAAACTGAATAAAACCGATGGATTTAATAATCTTAATATAAAATAATAATTAGTAATTGGGACCGATATATATTACTCTGATGAACATCCTCATGGATTATAGGTGTTAAACAACTTGTGGATACCATCTATAATTACAAACGGATTAACATCCATAATTACAAAATGGGGAGACATCTATAATTGTAACATCTATAATTACAACAGCAAATAATGTATTCGAAAATAACTTCTACACTAGGTACATCAATTCGTGTACTAGTCAATAAATCTCCTGTAGTAAAAATAAATATACTATAAAATAACTTTACGACTAGTTAGCCAACTTTTCACGCCGATATAACCAGTATTACTAGAAATAGTCTTTATAACTAAGGAGTAGTTTTGACAACTAAGAGGCATCTTAACTACAGACATAAAAATCTTTATACAAAAGTAATAATTTTAACAACGGTCAAACTGGTTCATAAAACAAAAGTATGGAATTAAAGATATTTAAAATATTAACATGCAACAAGACATAAGGGGGGGGGGGGTTCTAGCATCACTGAAGTAGAAAACTATTCAGCAGTTTCTCCCCCAAACTACATAACACCCATTGGAAGAATATTCTAATTCTCCAGCAAGTCTAAAGAACGCATATTTCCAACCAAGAAATTTCTGGTCTTCTTACCTCAAGAGTAACGTAGGTGACAAATCTGTTACCGAGAACATTGTTCAGTCTAAAGTGAATTTTAACAAAAGTGTGGAAATGATAGCAGTCTTATCAAGTGCTGTCGACGACTCAACATTGATAGCCTAACGCTCACTAGCTACGCTTAGCAAATACAAATTTATCAAATGGTAAATCAATGTAGACCAAACCTAAGAAACCTTAGGTGTTCCCGAGTAGGTAATCAAGGAATTCAGTAACATTATTAAACACCCAACACACTTTTGAGCGGGATGTTACTATTTTATTCTTTATTAATTCTTCACCCATAAGTAACGCGAGCCATTTCCGTTCCAACATCTGTATTTGTTTCCGTTAAGTTTACTGTCCTGCGAGTATCACATTCTCCTGCTCTTTAATACTTAGGCTAAACAAGGCAGAGAAAGTAAGAAATTTGGGAAGCAACCAAAGGCTGCGCGGGAGGCGGCAGCCCATGTAGTTCCCTTTTCAAATGGGAGTTCCCGTTTTCAAATGGGGATCTGTTCCCTTTCCTCTGGAAAGGGAACAGATCCCCATTGCCTTGGGTGTATACAAATGGGTGCGCACACTATGGACGAGGAACCAGCTAGTGTACCTCAAGTGGTGCGCTACTTGTTGCTACACTCACAGTTAAACTGTAAAGAACGAAGCATTTTTCGACTGCATTGGCGACTCTTATTAGAGAGGACAGATCACCCTCAAGAAGGGGAAAAGCCGCGGTAATCTGCACGCAAGATCAGTCAGGAGCCAAACCAAGGTGACCCAACTCCGAGCGTCGCCAAACTCATGATAGTGACCTAATTCACAATCACCATTCACACACACGTGCAGCACACCACAACAACAACAAACTCGTATGGTCAACATGTCGCAAAAATACCAAAACAATGTTTAGTTCTGCAGCTTTGTTCAGGTTAAGAGAAACATGGCTGTATGTCCGAACAACTGACGAATAGAACGCCTAACAAAGCTCAGAAAATATAACATGCTTGCAAAACGTGTCTAAATGAATCATAAAACAGTGACGGCAATGTCCATAAAGTCAGAGAATGACAATTATTAAAAAGAAGGCGCCAAGCCGAGAAGACTGAAGCACTGAATGAAATGCCGAGTAAACCTCAATCGACAATACTAAAGAAAGAAGCACGAGACACCGAAAGCACTTAAAGATGGATAAAGATGGGTTGAGAAAAATTGGATTCACGGGCTAATACGAGTCAATTTAAAGTTATGTTTTATCTTGAAATTGACACCTATCGGCATTTATTTGCATTATCTGCTGTAACCAGCATCTAGGATGAAATTCAATATTGCTGCACCACCGTTGACTGACCCAATAGCCTATTATGCTTTGCTTAGTGAATTACAACTATTTCTTCCGACACCGCGTCCAAAACCCAACAACAAATACAATGAAATCAGTCCAACAAACAAAAGGAAATCAGAGTAATCGAACTGATAAATCACCCACGCGCACACTGTTGCGCAAGTTACCTATTGTTGCGAGAGATCTTTTTTAGTGCTTCTACAATGATATGGTCCCTCTGATGGTGACGCTGCTACTGCTGAGTGTCTGGTTGATGGGTGGCACTAAGCTGTTTGTCGGAGGCGGCTCCGACAGTCGTGATGGGCCCTGTGTTGAAGTGTTGGTTGGTGTCATCTAGAGAGAGCCCCTCCAAGAATGGAGCCATGTAGCGACTCATGACGGTGGAGCAGACAGTGGCGTCCCTTCTCTCCTCCGT
>WNGS01001312.1:59391541-59401708 GCA_020271785.1 Procambarus virginalis | reverse complement strand
CCATACGAGGCAGCTCCTATTGGTCCATTACGAGGCAGCTCCTATTGGCCCATACGACTCAGCTCCTATTGGCCCATACCAGGCAGTTCTATTGGCCCATACCAGGCAGCTCCTATTGGTCCATACGAAGGCAGCTCCTATTGGCCCATACGAGGAAGCTCCTATTGGCCCATACCAGGCAGCTCCTATTGGCCCATACGAGGCAGCTCCTATTGGCCCATACCAGGCAGCTCCTATTGGCCCATACCAGGCAGCTCCTATTGGCCCATACCAGGCAGCTCCTATTGGCCCATACGAGGCAGCTCCTATTGGCCCATACCAGGCAGCTCCTATTGGCCCATACCAGGCAGCTCCTATTGGCCCATACCAGGCAGCTCCTATTGGCCCATACCAGGCAGCTCCTATTGGCCCATACCAGGCAGCTCCTATTGGCCCATACCAGGCAGCTCCTATTGGCCCATACCAAGCAGCTCCTATTGGCCCATACCAGGCAGCTCCTATTAATTACCAAATTTCGAGCCAATTATATCAATCCAAAGGATATATATTCATTCAAAATAGGATTTTTTCAAATATAAATTATTAATATATATTAGCATATTGCGCATATTTAGGCATTAATTAGGTTAGGTGTTTAGGTTCTGTTGGCGATTATTTGTATTTGAAGTACGTGGGTGAAGCATTTGTATGCAACCCGTCCTCGAATCAAGTCCATTACATCCAGCGGTCGACCCAACAGACGCGTTCATAAATTTTTACACGGCGTTCATTCAAAAACGGGAATTTTCTCCAATATAAATTAATATTATAATATATTAGCATATTGTGTGTATATATATATATATATATATATATATATATATATATATATATATATATATATATATATATATGTATATATATATATATATATATATATATATATATATATATATATATATATATATATATATATATATATATATAGGCATAGGTTAGGTTAAGTTAGGTGGTTAGGTTCTGTTGGCGATTATTTGTATTTGTAGTACGTGGGTGAATCATTTATAGCGTTGTGGTTCGAACAAAATTCGTCAGTGAAGCACTTGTTCCGGAAGTGTTCGAACGAAATCAGTTGTGAGTCGTGTGTAAACCGTTTTTCATTCATAAACAGAGGGTTTGGCGGGTGGATGGAATCACTTTTGGATCTTTGTTTGGAGGACGGGCTGCATAACCCGTCCTCGGACCAAATCCTAGCCCGTCCTCCAAACAAAGATCCAAAAGTGATTCCATCCACCCGCCAAACCCCCTGTTTATGAATGAAAAACGGTTTACACACGACTCACAACTGATTTCGTTCGAACACTTCCGGAACAAGTGCTTCACTGACGAGTTTCGTTTGAACCACATCGCTATAAATGCTTCACCCACGTACTACAAATGCAAATAATCGCCAACCGAACCTAAACACCTAACCTAACCTAACCTATGCCTATATATGCACAATATGCTAATATATTATAATATTAATTTATATTTGAGAAAATTCTTGTTTTGAATGAACAGCATGTTAAAATTTATGAATGCGTCTGTGGGGGCGACGGCTGGATGTAATGGACTTGAGTCGAGGACGGGTTGGGTTATGTGAGGACGGGCTGGAGTCGAACAGAGGACGTCAGCGATGCACTGTTCGAGAAATGCTCGAACGCCATCAGTTGTGAGTCGTGTGTAAAGCGCCTTTCATTCCTGAACAGCGGGTTGGCGCAACGAGCAAATGGCCATTGTGGCCGAGAACGAGCTGGAGGTCAGAGGTGCAGGCAACATACGAGGAAACACCAGCCGCTGATTGGGAGGAAGTCAGTGGATCGCGGCCGGCTGGGGGGGACCTCTCCGGTAGGAAGCCACAACATGGAAAACGTTGCTCCTATACCTCGTTCTGTGTTCTCCTATCCTCGTGCTGTGTTCTTCTATCCTCGTGCTCTTATAGTCGTGTTGTGTTCTCCTATCCTTGTGCTGGAGTTTATGATATCACGGGCGCCTTCGAGGAGGTGAGTGATTACCCATGTAATAGTTTACCAGACATGTAGATACAACAACAACAATGCAACGAAAATGACATTTTTTGATTAAGGAGTACAGATGTCCTGCTGGATTCAAAGCTGTATTATGTAACTCAAACAACATTATACGTTTACATGTACTGACAAAAGTGTTTAAAGGTACCAAAGGGATCAGCAAGGTCGTCAATCTAAACGATCGGTTTCAGACTGTTTTTGATCGCATTTTGACGCAGATTTTACCTTGGCCAAAAACTTTTACTAGAAAACGACTCGCCAAAATCCCATACTGTCCCGTTTTCTGTTCGTGGGTCTTCTGGTTGGTTAGGAAAGGGGCACTTTAGTACGACAGTTTCTTGACGTTGGGGACGCTGACGAGAACGGGCTAGGGAAGGAGTGGTGTTCGAAATCGTTTGTCATCATTTCTGACACCAGAGCCACATGTGTAGTGTCACCCTTGGTAGTGTAAACGTCCACAGGTGGCACTCGAGCGAGGAGACGCACCAGCTGTCACAGGTGGCACTCGAGCGAGGAGACGCAGGTGTAAAATGGTTGAAAATTTAAGTATACAAGCGAGGTTGTAGACCTAAATGAGCCCTAGAATGATTAGAAAGTTTTTTCCAGTGTCAAGAGTAGTTAACAAATGCAATGCAATAGACAGGGAGGTGGTGGAGGCAGACTCCATACAGAGTTCCAAATGTAGATATAATAGAGCCCAATAGAGTCCAGTTGGAAAGTGCACAATGGCAACGCCGCATTTGTTGTTGTCGTAGTATTGGGTTAGATCATGAATGACTAAGAGTTTTGTAACGACGAGTCTCATTGGTCAAGACACCGCACACCGGTTTATATCATTCACATTATCAAAAGAAAAACAACTAAGAGCAGTGGAAACACAAATGAATTTATGTAAATTAGTAAAAAAGGGAGAGGACTTTACTTTTGTGCTTAAGAGTTAATTGACCTTTTATGTAGAAAATATAACAATTAGGATTTTATGTATTGGATGGAAATGGGGAGTTTAACGTATACAGATTAGGGAGTGCGTTTATACACAGAATTGTATGCAAATCTATACAGCTTGTACGAATGTCGCGTGTGACCTTTGACTAGAATGTAAAACGTATCAAACACACACACACACACACACACACACACACACACACACACTTCGTTGGAAGACAGAAGAGTTAGGGGGGACATGATCACCACATTCAAGATTCTCAGGGGAATCGACAGGGTTGATAAAGACAGGCTGTTTAACACAAGGGGCACACGCACTAGGGGACACAGGTGGAAACTGAGTGCCCAAATGAGCCACAGAGATATTAGAAAGAACTTTTTTAGTGTCAGACTGGTTGACAAATGGAATGCATTAGGAAGCGATGTGGTGGAGGCTGACTCCATACACAGTTTCAAGTGTAGATATGATAGAGCCCAATAGGCTCAGGAAACTGTACACCTGTTGATTGACGGTTGAGAGGCGGGACCAAAGAGCCAGAGCTCAACCCCCGCAAGCACAACTAGGTGAGTACAACTAGGTGAGTACACACACACACACACACACACACACACACACACACACACACACACACACACACACACACGATAGAGCCCAATAGGCTCAGGAACCTGTACACCTGTTCATTGACGGTTGAGAGGCGGGACCAAAGAGCCAGAGCTCAACCCCCGCAAGCACAACTAGGTGAGTACACACACACACACGTACGGTTGAGAGGCGGGACCAAAGAGCCGAAGCTCAGCCCCCGCAAGCACAACCTAGTGAGTACACACACGCACACACACACACACACACACACACACACACACACACACACACACACACACACACACACACACACACACTAGAAAACGGACTTCGGGCATCAACAAACGCTGTACATAACTGTATAACTTTGTCCTAGAAGCAAAGCAAACGTTGATGGCGCCCGGGAGTGCACACAAACATCCAAGAGTGACGTTGGTTCGATGCCTAATCAACATCATCAATGTTAATTCAACGTTCAATCCACGTCGATGACGTTGAATTGAACGCTGAATAGGTGTTGAAATTGACTTGAAATAGGATAGGAAAATTTAGGATAGGACTAAATAGGGCTTGAAATTGACTCTGCTCTTGCCTAGTGCCCACTGGGCATGCGAAGATGAAGTGCCCGAGAATGGAATGATGACAAACGTTGCCTTGTAAGCGGGGCTTAATCACCAACGGGAAATTGTTAGCCTTGGAGCTGGGAAATTGTTAGCCTTGGAGCTGGGAAATTGTTAGCCTTGGAGCTGGGAAATTGTTAGCCTTGGAGCTGGGAAATTGTTAGCCTTGGAGCTGGGAAATTGTTTGCCTTGGAGCTGGGAAATTGTTAGCCTTGGAGCTGGGAAATTGTTAGCCTTGAAGCTGGGAAATTGTTAGCCTTGGAGCTGGGAAATTGTTAGCCTTGGAGCTGGGAAATTGTTAGCTTTTGTGCTGGAACAAACAGACGAAACATTCCCAGTGGACCAACCATTCTCGATCAACATGTAATGAAAGGTAAAGAATTAACGTCGAATGAACGTTGCATGAACATTTAATCAACATCGTGTGAGCGTTTAATCAACATTTCAACAGCGAGCGACCCCCCCCCCCCCCCAAAAAAAAAAAGTTTGACTCACCGCGTGATCGTCGTTTGATCAACGTTGAAACCACGTTGTTTTGACGTTACTTGATTGTTTACGTTATCTAGCCGTTATCTAGCTTTGCCCCTGGGGGGAGGGGGTTTAACAGGGCAATTGTTCGAGGTGCGTTGAGGCGGGTGAGGGGGGGGGGAAAGGGGGGGGAGGACTCATACATCTTCCTGGTGCGTGGTTGAACTGCTCATGAACTGCTAATTACTCATATTTGCATGCATCCCGGGTCTGGCATTGGCGAGTGATGACGTCACCTGGCTGTCTGCTGCTGTAACATTGGTTAGTGACGTCACCTGGCTGTCTGGTGCTGTAACATTGGTTAGTGACGTCACCTGGCTGTCTGGTGCTGTAACACTGGTTAGTGACGTCACCTGGCTGTCTGGTGCTGTAACACTGGTTAGTGACGTCACATAGCTATCTGGTGCTGTAACACTGGTTAGTGACGTCACCTAGCTGTCTGGTGCTGTAACACTGGTTAGTGACGTCACCATCATTCGCTAACTATCCCATCAGGCAAAAAACAATATTAATAATGTCACAGAAACTTGCTGCCTGGCGGGTCCCGTCAGGCAACACTGAGTAACGAGGTCAGCAACACTGGCTGACTAGATCTCGCAACCCTGCAGGAAAGAAGTAACAGAGAAGACATGATCCCAGCATACAAGATACTGAGAGGAATAGACAAAGTGAACAGCCACAGTCTCTTTACGAGGAAGTAGGACGATATATGGTGGGAGCCGGAAACTCAAGTGAGTCGTATAAATGTAAGGATATAACAGTATCTCCAGTACGGATGGGTCAACAGGTCAGAATGCACGGAAAGAAGTTGTGGAAGCCACCTCCATCCACACCTTTAAAACCACATTTAGCCAAATATTTCGGAAGTCTGAATAGTTACATCACAACAGGTATAACGAGCCTATTAGGCGGGGGATGAAGAGCTATAGTCCTCACTTCCCCCGTAGTTACCAGAAGGTAAGTATTTATAGGCGAGTGCTAGTAGGTAATTATATACTAGCTGACCGTGTCAGACAAGACTGAGTAATGACAGTCAGCAGCGCTCGCTGACTGTCGCCTCAGGTGACGTCCACTAATGACCCAGGGTAATTACTAGACGCCTGGGTGTTGTGTACTAAGACCAGACCATACCACATCCTACGGTCCCAGGCAGCAAAACATGGTCCAAACCAACGTTGTCTGAATGTTTGTTCAACGTTATAGGTGATTCATCGTTCCATCTGCGTTGTTTCTACAAATTTGCACAATTTCATCCATATTTGCTTGTAAAAAAATAATCCTGATTTTGGTTTTTAAACTACATAGTACTTTGTGTTACATATATATTAACAAAGACACTCCTAAAAAGCCAACATATAATATATATATATATATATATATATATATATATATATATATATATATATATATATATATATATATATATATATATATATATCCCTGATTGCCAATTGGCTCACCCTTAACATTGACAAGTATTAATAATATATACAGACCTCCATATTTTGCTTTCGAATTAGGCACAGAATATAACAAATATCAAGTCATTATTCGGGTGATTTAAATTTTCCTGGAGAGTTAACGAGAGCGATCTTGATACTCCAGTAATTAAATTTGATTCATTGTTCTTGCGTCTGGCCTTGTCGACGCGCCTGAGTGAATCTCGCAGCTTCCGCGGACTGACGGCCCACAGCTCAGAGTTGCTTTACCTCCTCCCCCTCCACCCCCATACCCCCCTGCTGACACCACTCAAATATAATCAGTATAATCAAATATACTCAGCCTTTATAACACCCAAATGCGCTCTTTATACACCCAAATGCACTTTACAACACTCAAATCCTCTTTTCAGCATCCAGATACGTCATTTAAAGCAACAAAATCCCTTTTACTGCACCCTAATACCCTTCAAACGCCAAAAAATCCCCCCTCACCCCCTCTTTATAGCACCCAAATTCCCCTTTCAAAACCCAAATTAATAACCCCCTTACAACATTCAAATCTCCAAATACCCCCCCAACCCCTATCGCTTCTAACCCAACACAAAACACCTCTCTTCACATTCAACACTAGAAATTTAAGGAAGTACACTCACTGAAAGAAGTTGTGGAAGCCACCTCCATCCACAACTTTAAGGCCAGATTCCACAGAGATTTCGAACGCCATAATGGTTAAATTATAGAGTAATAGGTACAAAAAGGTTAGTATTCAATAATAGGCAAGGACACCACTCTCTCCTCTCGCCACACCCCCACACATATTCCTACCCCCCAACACACCTACGGCCACATAACCCCCACACCAGGTATGCTGTACTGTATAAAGTGGTTATATTGCGTCTCCCTTAATTAACACACGGGAGACATCTGTCCACGAGGCTCACCATAACCCGTGCTTCTTGCCCAGCTCCTGTGCCAGGTAAGTTACGGGCTCACCATAGCCCGTGCTACTTGGAACTTGTTCCGAGTAGCTGAATCTATAACAACAACAACAAGCCTCCCTTAATACGGGCTCGCCATAGCCCGTGCTACATGGACATTTCGTTCCGAGTAGCTAACTCTAAAACAACAACAAGAAGTCTCCCTTAAACCTCAACAAAGGGATCAAGACACTTCAGATCCTTCTTCGTAATTCTGTTTTTTGTCTCATAGACGTCTTGGCTATTTATAGTCGCCATGATGCACAGCCGCAGTCTTGAACCGCGGGATGAGAGATGCTGCGATCATCTATCTTCCTGATTGCTTTTGTTTACCTTTACCGGCAACAACGACACACACGTTATAACGACACCAGGTAAGCGACACATTAGTCCTGGGAAAGGGGCCTTAATGTGTCGTTTCCCTGGTCGTTATGATGAATTATAGTTCTAACGAGCCTGAGGGTTGGTTGGCTGCGACGGTGGGGATCAGCTATGTCAAGTCTCTCAATGGGAACGGAACTGAGGAATTTGCTATACAGCTTCACGGTAGGTCTCTCATCTGTGTGGTAGACGCCCTCACCCTGGAGCCGGTCGGCCGAGCGGACAGCACGCTGGGCTTGTGATCCTGTGGTCCTGGGTTCGATCCCAGGCGCCGGCGAGAAACAATGGGCAGAGTTTCTTTCACCCTATGCCCCTGTTACCTAGCAGTAAAATAGGTACCTTGGTGTTAGTCAGCTGTCACGGGCTGCTTCCTGGGGGTGGAGGCCTGGTCGAGGACCGGGCCGCGGGGATACTAAAAAGCCCCGAAATCATCTCAAGATAACCTCAAGATGGGTGGGTCAGGAAGGGGGGTTATATCTTCATATGATGAATATGTTTGTCTTCCTTCGTACCTGTCTGTCTGCCAGCTAACCAATCGTCTAATAATCTCACCAATCCTCTGGACATATCAAGGTAAACGCTAAGAAGTACTGCGAACTGGCAGCGTTCTCCTTGCGGCCCGTTATTGCTGTTTTCGTGTTTTTTGAGGAGTTAGCGGTTCCTTGCCACTGAGGCAGACAGGAGTTCTGGCTGGCTCGCGATTCTGTAGGAGCAACAAACTCTGAAAAGGACAGAGAGAGAGAGAGAGAGAGAGAGAGAGAGAGAGAGAGAGAGAGAGAGAGAGAGAGAGAGAGAGAGAGAGAGAGAGAGAGAGAGAGAGAAAGGAAGATGATGTTGACCAGACCACACACTAGAAGGTGAAGAGACGACGACGTTTCGGTCCGTCCTGGACCATTCTCAAGTCGATCACAATCGACTTGAGAATGGTCCAGGACGGACCGAAACGTCGTCGTCTCTTCACCTTCTGGTGTGTGGTCTGGTCAACATACTTTAGCCACGTTATTGTGACTCATCGCCTGCTTAAGGGAAGATGATCTATGAGGAGGAAACTCCAAGCCATTACGACATATAGCAATGGGAAGAGACCAGAAAAGGATTTGGGATAGGACAGGGGTGATGGAATGGTGGCCAATCATTTCTGACGGTCGGAGATTGAACGTCGACCTGCACGCAGCGAGACCGTCGCTCTACCGTCCAGCCCACGTGGTTGGAAATTGAGTAGCGTACAATTAATAGGAGAGAGACCGAGGTATATACGACTATACATATTACGTCGGTATATACGACGGTATACACGTCGAGGTCTCAATAGGCACTATATAATCATTTCCAGATATAAAAGGTAAACTAACTGCCAGACTACAAACAAGGACAGACATACAACAAAAAAAAATGGGCACAAAAAGAAGGAGCAACGATTCAGGGCCTTGGCCCCCTCCCCCTTCCCCCTCCCCCACCAGAGGTTCAGCTAAGTACCGACAAAGACATCAACAGTTACAGCCCCGCTCCTGTGCCAGGTAAGTCCACTACGGACTCGCCATAGCCCGTGCTACTTGGAACTTTTTGTTCCCAGAAGCTGAATTTATAACAACAACAACAATCTTCAGGCTTTGTCTCCGTCTTGCTATGTTCTGTACGAGGAGATCTATAACTAGATTTCACTAGATAAGTACAAGGTCTTCTAGTTTAGCCTTAACTAGCGTAGTGGTACTAGATACTAGCTGATGTCAACCTTGCGTGCTCCAGCGATCCTAAACAGGACATATGATCCCGATTTACAAAAGACTTTGAGGAATTGTCAGGATGAACAAGAACAGGCGCTTTGACGTACGCGGAACAGGATTTGTAAACACATGTACACATTAATTACCCAGGTAAACCGCAGGATATATAAGAACATAAGAACATAAAAACAAAGGTAAACTGCAGAAGGCCTATTGGCCCATACGAGGCAGCTCCTATTTATAACCACCCATTCCCACTCATATACATGTCCAACCCGCGCTTGAAACAATCGAGGGATCCCACCTCCACCACGTTACGCGGTAATTGGTTCCACAAATCAACAACCCTGTTACCGAACCAGTATTTACCCAAGTCTTTCCTAAATCTAAACTTATCCAATTTATACCCATTGTTTCGTGTCTGTCTTGTGTTGATACTTTTAATACCCTATTAATATCCCCTTTGTTATGTCCATTCATCCACTTGTAAACTTCTATCATGTCACCCCTAACTCTTCGTCTTTCCAGTGAATGCAATTTAAGCTTTATTAATCTTTCTTCATATGAAAGATTTCTAATTTGGGGAATTAACTTTGTCATCCTACGCTGGACACGTTCAAGTGAATTTATATCCATTCTATTGTACGGCGACCAAAACTGAACTGCATAATCTAAATGGGGCCTAACCAGAGCAAGATATAGCTGAAGAACCACACCAGGTGTCTTGTTACTAACGCTTCGATTAATAAATCCGAGTGTCCTATTTGCCTTATTACGAACATTTATGCATTGATCCTTTTGTTTTAAATTCTTACTAATTCATAAACTCCCAGATCCTTCTGCAATCCGACTTCGCAATCTCAACACCATCTAGCTCGTATCTTGTAACTCTATCATCATTACAAGCCTCAAA
>WNGS01001312.1:59351512-59390104 GCA_020271785.1 Procambarus virginalis | reverse complement strand
GATGACATCTGAATCCATCCTGTATCTTTTCATTATCTTTTACGTCGGGATCAAGTCTCCCTTCGGCGTTCTTTTCAAGTGCTGTGAGGCTCACTTTCCTTGGTGGGTGCGCTTCCCAGCCGTGTTTTAAATTTTACTGAATTAAAAAGTAAAAAAAAGAGATATTTGCTGATTTAAATCTAATAGGCAAACATACAGGTGGATTATAATCATCGATGCCTCGGATCGTTGCTAATCCCGCTACAGATGTGAACAGATAGAGGCTCGTTAGCTCATCAAGATACAGCTGTGTGCAGGTGCTCATCACAAGCCATCATGATACACCTACCCGCACTCGAAGTTCCGGATCAGCCGGGCTGTGGGTGGGTATGTGGGCCTGCGGGCCGCTCCAAGCACCAGCCTGGTGGACCAAACTCTCACAAGTCGAGCCTGGCCTCGGGCCGGGCTTGGGGAGTAGAAGAACTCCCAGAACTCCATCAAGCAGGTATCACCCAGACATCACAATGCATTCATGTCAAGTTGAAATATACAGTTTTGTCTTTTAGGGTACTTGTGAGGTGATTTTTGGACCCGGGTTCGAGGGTATCTCACAGCTCCAAGGGTTTTCTCGTGTTAAAATATGTTTAAGTTTCTTTGCAAAATTTTAGCTGTAAGTCATTTTTTGTTTAATTTGACACAACATATTCATATCTTTCTTCTATGTAGAAGAAATTGTTATCCTCAAGTTAATATTCAAAATCAACTCGTACAGTCTTTTTCCTCGGAAGCAGTCATTAGCGGGGAACCACAGGGATCAGTTCCAGGACTTTTGTTTGACTTCGTTTGTTTACACAGGAGGGTACAGGAGCAGACGACTGCCGACTCCTGTTAGCAGGCTGAGAGCTTTCCCTTCCCATAGCTCATGGTAAGCCTTTCTCTACTAGTTTTACACAGGAGGGTACAGGAGCAGACGACTGCTGACTCCTGTTAGCAGGCTGAGAGCTTTCCCTTCCCATAGCTCATGGTAAGCCTTACCCTACTAGTTGCCCTGGAATACTACCCGCCAATTGGTTTACAACGACTACCCAATTACTGCTGGGTGAACAAGGGCGAACAGTTAAAGACTGGCCCTCAGACAATCCTCCCAGACAAAGACTCGAACCGAAACCAAATCGCTGAAGAGAGGTGTTGAACAAGTGTGCTGTTCTGTTTTTGACATTCGGCATTGGCATAATAAAAAATTCCAGAAGGCCTGATGGTGGGAGGCCTGGTCAGAGACCGGGCCGCGGGGACGTTGATCCTCGGAGTCATCAAAAAGGTAACCATATATTAGGTAGCCAATACGGGGCGGTTCCTACGTATATATGTATATATATATATATATATATATATATATATATATATATATATATATATATATATATATATATATATATATATATATATATATAACCAAAATCATTCTAATCTGCCCTTAAAACAATCCAGTTATCCAACATCTTCAACATTTTTTAAGTTATCCAACAATTTGTCACATAACTCCAAACACACAGTTACCAAGCTAAATTTACCCAGGTCCTTCCTGAATTTACTTTTCCAATTTATATGCATTGTTTCGTGTTGTATTTCAGTGACCTCTGGGGAATCAGAATCCTGTTTATCAGTGCTTGTGGACGGAAACAAACCAGAGGCAAATGGAAGTTTTAAAGAATAGTCTTTTTAAATGCAAGGGAAAAGAGGGGATGGATTTTGCTGGGCACCGAACTACTGTATTTCTTGAAAATGTGTTAAAACACGAAAGTACTCAACCACTTGGGTTGGACGGAACAGCTACGGTCTCGCTTTATACGGGTCGGCGTTCAATCCCCGACCGTCCAAGTGGTTGGGCACCATTCCTTCCCTCTGTCCCATCCCAAATCCTTATCCTGACCCTTTCCCAGTGCTATATAGTCGTAATGGCTCGACGCTTTTCCTTGATAATTCCCTATCTTCCCTCGGTATATTCTAGTTTTATTCCTGTTATGTGAATACTTACGTGTACATGCGTGATTGGAACCAGGTTCAGGTGGCTTAAGGGACAAGACCATTTCTTGTGTAGTTCAGTAGTCTACGTCTTCGATTCACAACCGAGGATCCACGGTTCGATCCCCGGGCCGGACAGAATTTGTTGGTTACTGTTCTTTTCGTTTGATGCCTCTACACTTATCTAGCCTTAAGTGGGCATCTAGGAATCGTGCGCTTCCTAGATACCTAGATTCCTGATTCCTAGATACCCACATACACACACACACACACACACACACACACACACACACACACACACACACACACACACACACACACACACACACACACACACGCCAGGAGGCCGGTGGCTGACTAAACAGCACGCTGGACGCGGGATCCTGTGGTCCCGGGTTCGATTCCCGGCGCCGGCGAGAAACAATGGGCTGAATTTCTTTCACCCTGATGCACCTGCTACCTAGCAGTAAATAGGTACCTGGGAGTTAAACAGATGCCACGGGCTGCTTCCTGGGGATGTGGATGTGTGTGTGTGTGGGAGAGAGAAAGAGAAAAATATATGTAGTAGATACGTTGGAGGAAAAGAACTCTGGAATCGGGACATTCGACAACCGACGGTTAGAAAGGCGGGGCCCAAGAGCTAACAACTCAATCCTGCAGGCACAAATAGTAAATATTCACAATATACGTAAAATAATAATAATAATAATAATAATAATAATAATAATAATAATAGTTTTATCTTTTCTTACAGATAATGGAACAGGAGATGGGGTGTGAGACACAGAGGAAGAAAGAGAAGGGGGAAAGGACCGGCTAGAGACTATGTCACTGTCCCACAGACAGCAGCTGCCACGAGGGTTGAGGCACTGTGCCACACACTCGACACAAGACACGGAGTTTGAGATGCCATACACATATGACCAGAGACCCGTGACTGTGCTTCTATGGCACATAGAGGCTGTGGCGTTGTTCCATAAACACAACACAGGGCATGCAGGCTATGCCATTGTTCCATAGACACAATATATAACACGGAAGCTGGGAATTTGTTCCATAGACACAACATTGTACACGAAGACTGTGCCTTTGTTCCAAAGCCCGAACATTGAGTCACGGAGGCTGTACCATTGTTCCATAGACACAATATAGAGCACAGAGACTGTGACATTATTCTACCCTAACCTAACCTAACTTAACCTAACTAAAAACTAACCTAGCCTAACCTAACCTAACCTAACTAAAGCAACTGATGTCTATCGATTTTCTCATATATAACTAATGACCGCCTCAGTCATCATTAACTAGACATATTAACTGGACTCATATAGATGGCTCTGGTGTGAATTCTAAACTGTACTAGTGAATACTTCTGCAAATAATGCGTAGAAAAACTTACATATGGAGGACTTCTTGCAATATTAACGGCATTGCTCTCCGATTTTGTTCATTTTTAGATGATCCCGCTGTGGAAGAGAGATATGGACCCGGATCCGGACACGGAAGCGGCAACGGACACGACAACGATCACGGACACGGACATGGAAGCGGGAGCGGACACGGACATGGCAGCGGCAACGGACATGGGAACAACCACGCACAAGGACATAATAAAAGTGAATTGACTTCCACTGTATGCATTAATTACTCACCATAAATGATCGCATGTGTGTGACATATGAGTGCGTGTATGTGTGTGTGTATATGTATATGTCACAGTAAGAAACACATACACTATATCAATGAAAAACCTGTTGTGTCCACACAGAGTGCAAGAACTCTAAGGAGTGCAGGCGAGCCGGAGGAAGATGTCAGTCAATGAAGTGCGGTTCACAGGAACGGGAGATCCAGCACGCGTGTCGGAGCAGCGATTTCAACAACCACAATCCTAGGCAATTTGGAGACAAGGACAACTTTGGCAGAAACATGTGTCGCTGCTGTGTACACAGAGGTTCGTATAGTTACTTACACTTAAGATACAACTGTTGATAGTGATGATGTTCTTGATATCTGATGATTAGTAAGCTCTGATGATTAGTAAGCTTCAACATCAAGAATCAGTCTGCCTCAACATCAAGAACACACCTAATGCTAAATATGAAACTGGAAAACCCCTAAAATATATATCGTTGCTGTATTTTCTTCACGTAAAGTAACTTAGCGACGCCAACATCGTTTAAACAGTTTCATCCTCATTCTTAATCCTTAACCCTTAGATGTAATTCCAGTTTAATTAGCTCTAATTTTTACCACTGATTTATCTAACGTTCTAAATCCTCCTAAACTTACAGATAACTACCACCATAATGTAGTGAGAGTGAATGAAGGCGCAGAAGGAGAAGAAGCACCTCAAGGAGACGAAGTGGCAGAAGGGGAAGAAGAGGAGGATGCAGAAGAAGAGGAGGAAGAAGAGGAATAGAACCTGAAACACACACCTGATTGCAAATTATAGCGACTATAACAAGGCACATGTTTTATAACACAGGAATACCCAGGATACTAGCACTTACTAGCACGCTAACATCAATGGCCTCTACCATGACTGTCTCACCTAACCACTACCATGATGTACTTACCATGACGTTACACTATGCCTACTCCACCTGCCGTAATACATCAATCATGAGATAAACCTCAGATAATTAATACTGTCGCCATGACACACTTGCCACAGATGGCAACTTCTCACTTGTGTAACACATGTGAACTGCTGTTTTGTGTCTGGTTTAATACCTATGTCATTCTTGACATATCCATGACAGTCATAACATATTATTAATATGCTTTACATATTCCTGGCATTCTTTTTATATATTCATGACACTCTTGACAAAGTCATGACATTCTTGACATATTCATGACACTCATTCGTTTCACATGCCTGTGAGATCATGCTTTTAACATTACTCAACAACAACAGCAACATATTTCTCCATGTGTTTTCCTAATTGTTTTCTGCACAAACGCTTACTGCTTGCAATTGCCGCTCGCAAGAATAAAATTATTGCAACAAAACATCATTAATTTTTATTTAGTGACAGGCCTCTCAGCTGGGGGGGTCTTCAGGTCCCCCCCCCCACCACACCCACACACCCATGATCAACCTTGCTCTGGGAACTTGATCGGAATGCTAAGATGTCTCCCTTAGAACGTAACCACACCCGTTCGAATCTTTTAAGTTTTTCCGAACTGGCCGGAACACGAGTTGAAACCTTACAGAATTCAAGAACTAAAAGGAACAATATTCCGTGGGACTGGAATGCCCTTGTGTAATAACAGAACTGGCTGGCTTGTGTAAGGTTCAGCGTGTAATTAGCTCACAGTGCATTATGACCCTTACATTTATTTACGACACATGTGCTGAAGAAGTTTTCCTTGATGTTTCTCAGGCTCACCTCCACCTTCAACAATGCCCAACAGCTTCTCATTATTTTTTTTAACATTGCCTATTTGTGCCCCCCCCCCTGTTAATTCCTCGGTAATATCTTGAACTTTGTTATCATATTCGTCCCTCCTGATTCACCTTTCCACAACGATAAGTTGACGCTCGGCCAGTCTGCCAGTGTGTCCTAGACAGAGCGCCATCCGTGCCCTGGGAGGACTGAAGAAAATGTATATATGCTGGTTAGCATTGTCAGTGACTGGACACGAAATGTGGTAGATGATATACGAATATAAGTGTGTGTGTGTGACCACACCTTAGGGACAAGTTTATCAGCGTGTCACTCAACTTAATTGTTATTTTATACTTTTCCCTGTGTAGATTATTCTTATCTGGATACTGAACGGTCTGTGTGGGGGTGTGTGTTTTTATTATTTGTATCTGCAGAATCGAGCTATTAGCTGTTTGACCCCGCCTATCTAACCAATTTATTTTTCTTCTGTTATGTCTATTACATATATTTCTCTCTAACACACGCGCGCACACACACACACATCCCCAGGAAGCAGCCCGTAGCAGCTGTCTAATGCCAAGGTACCTATTTACTGCTAGATGAACAGCTCACCAGGGTGAAAGAAACTCTGCCTTTGTTTCTGCCTCTGCTGTGGGATCAAACCTGGGCCCTTATGTCTACGAACCCAGAGCACTGTCCACTGAGCCGCAAGGCCCCATAGGCCTCGTGTGTGTATGTGTGTGTGTGTGTGTGTGTGTGTGTGTGTGTGTGTGTGTGTGTGTGTGTGTGTGTGTGTGTGTGTGTGGTGTGTGTGTGTGTGTGTGTGTGTGTGTGTGTGTGTGTGTGTGTGTGTGTGTGTGTGTGCGTGTATGTGTGTGTTTAGAATCCCATCTCTCTCTATCTTTATCTAACACACTTGATACAGATCGTAATAACATAAGATTAAATGAAGCTGGTGAAGACGTTTGGCATATGTGAGGCAGCCTCTTGTCTATTCCCCATCCCAAACTCATTCCTCTATTTGTCTAGCATACGCTTAAAACAATCTAGCGATTCCTGGGTCTATTATTTCTGGTATTCTATTCCACAAATCTCAATTACCCTGTATCAAATTCCAGAGACGGCTGAACACTGGTCCACTCGGGTAGATTGCAATCCACACATTTAAATACGATTAGAGGAAACTAATTCATTGTGGGAGTTGTTGTTGTTGTTAAAGATTCGCTACCTAAAACTAGAAGTTCCAAGTAGCACGGGCTATGGTGAGCCCGTAGTGGATGTTGTGTGTTTTTTTGTGGGAGACAAAAGGAGAATATAACTTTTTTGTCAATTATAAAATATTTTATTGCACATTTGATATGGTAACTTGGTACTTTTGCAACTCGTTCAATAGTACAAATATCAAAGGTTTTTTTCAGCAACATTGCAGTTGCATCAACAATTCCTGTGTTCGTGTGAACAGAATGAGGGAACATATCTAGTATTAACATTTAATGTTGACAATCAAATACATTAAATACAATTTGTCTAAAAAATATACAAAACCAAATACCACATTTGGCAGTTTAAAAGTAACTAGTCTGATGACAAATGAGAGTCTTAAGTTTAAATTAATTAATTAATTAATTATTTTTTTTCGCAACATCGAATGATGTACGAAAAAGTATTTTTTTATATAATGAGACAAATAATATTAATTAGAAATGTAGAGAATGTCATGGGCGAGTGTTTTTTTCTCCTTTCCCTTCTATTGCCTCTGTTTCTCTTGCCCACCCTTTACCCCTCTCCTTCCCTTTCCCTCCACCCCTTCCTTTCCCCTCTTTCCTTCCTTCCTTCTCTCTCTCTCTCTCTCTCTCATGCTTTCTTTCCCCTTGCTTCCTTACTTCCTTCATACCTGCGTTCAGGAAATCAAGTCGAAAATACAAACATGAGATAATATGCTAGTCAAACAATTGACAGCCACACTATTGGTAACCCGAATGTCAGCCACACCATTGGTAACCCAAATGTCAGCCACACTATTGGTAACTCGAATGTCAGCCACACCATTGGTAACCCGAATATCAGCCACACTATTGGTAACCCGAATGTCAGCCACACTATTGGTAACTCGAATGTCAGCCACACTATTGGTAACTCGAATGTCAGCCACACTATTGGTAACTCGAATGTCAGCCACACTATTGGTAACTCGAATGTCAGCCACACCATTGGTAACCCAAATGCCAGCCACACTATTGGTAACCCGAATATCAGCCACACTATTGGTAACCCGAATGACAGCCACACTATTGGTAACCCGAATGCCAGCCACACCATTGGTAACCCAAATGTCAGCCACACTATTGGTAACCCAAATGTCAGCCACACTATTGGTAACTCGAATGTCAGCCACACCATTGGTAACCCGAATGACAGTCACACACCATTGGTAACCCGAATGACAGCCACACTATTGGTAACTCGAATGTCAGCCACACCATTGGTAACCCAAATGTCAGCCACACCATTGGTAACCCGAATGTCAGCCACACCATTGGTAACCCGAATGCCAGCCACACCGTTGGTAACACGAATGTCAGCCACACTATTGGTAACCCGAATATCAGCCACACTATTGGTAACCCGAATGACAGCCACACCATTGGTAACCCGAATGACAGCCACACCATTGTAAACCCGAATGACAGCCACACTATTGGTAACCCGAATGCCAGCCACACCATTGGTAACCCGAATGTCAGCCACACCATTGTAAACCCTAATGACAGCCACACCATTGGTAACCCGAATGACAGCCACACCATTGTAAACCCGAATGACAGCCACACCATTGTAACCCGAATGACAGCCACACCATTGGTAAGCCGAATGACAGCCACACCATTGGTAGTTTGAGTGATAACCCCACCATTGGTCACACCACCAACAACCACACCATTGGTAACTCTGACTATTGTGGAGAAAGACGACTTAAAAAAACTCGTTATTAACGTATAAAAAATTAAATATAAATAAATGGGGTAGATAAAAGCACAAACATAAATTCAAAATGAGAATTAATCATTTGTATAACAATTCCGTTGTTATTTTGATACTAGGAAAGAAAAGGTAATATATCATATGGAGTTATTAAATCTAATAAGGTGCATTATACAATTGACTGGTGCGTAAATAGCCTTGTATCAGCACCAACGTCATCTTAACTAACGAATAGATTACAAAATAATTGATGTAATAATTATGTAATTCATTAATTGTAACATAGTCTTCTAGAGTTGTCACAACGTCACAAAAATGACCAGCTAAATAGCCCGAACCTAACCTACCGAATGGTCGGACGATGAGAAAACGTAACAGGCTATCAATTTTGCTAGCTGCTATGATATACAGAACATCATATTCTGGTCGTTGGGGATTTCTACGTCAAAGTGCAAAGTGCTAATCGAGAGGATAGGTTGCTAGCACTTTATCTGGTTTGGTGTTGGCCTTAAGGCCTAACAAGTTTTTGAAGGGTGATTAAGGCCTCCACTGATGCTTAATTACCTATCAGCAAGCGCATTTTAGGCCTGAACATATTTTAGGACTAGGGGTCCAGCAACGAGGAGGCCTGGTCGACGACCGGGCCGCGGGGACGCTAAGCCCCGGAAGCACCTCAAGGTAACCTCAAGGTAAGGGTAAACTCCCTTAATTTGTATGTTTACCGAGGAGCTGTGAACTTTCCACTTTCACCACACTCCTCGTGCACCCATATATCCTTGCAGTTGCTTTTGAAACCATCTATAATAATATATATTGTAAGATAAAATGATCATGTTTTATGTTGTTTTAGATTCAGCTACTTGTAGCCAAAGGTTGCAAGGAGCACGGGCTATGGTGAGCCCGTCTTAAAATTATCAGTAGGAGACAGAATATATTGTAACCTGAGCGATATTACTTATATCTGAAAGCATAACCTTACATTATTTATTGGTCCAAAAGCTGTTAATTATAATTTTTATATATTTTTGTATGTTTTCTGTTTATCATGTTTTATATTTACTCAGACTCATTTTTTAATTATGTTCTCATAGTATTGGACCCCTTATTCATGATTTCTTAACTAAACTTTCTCTATACAACAGAAGAAATAACTTCTGTTAAACTCTTCGTATATGGGAAACTCACTTGTTCTGGAATAAATAACTCGAACACCAACAGAAAAACTTTAAAAATAAGCTGCACTAATGAGGCTTTAAAGTTTAAGTTCTCATTCGGATTCTGTCAGATCTTCCATGTCATGCTGTGGTAAAAGAATAATGGAGAAAAAGAAAAAAATATTTGATAACAAAAATCGTTTTTTTGTATGAATCATTTCATACAAAATGATTGTATCACACCTTGTATGTATGTACTTTACCTGAATAGAATTTGATTTGAATTTTATAAATGTTGGAATGAAATAAAAAAAGAAAATGTGATGAAAGTTTTGAGCCCAGTATTAAGGAAAGTAAAGGGATGATAACTTGTGAGGGTCTGTGTGTTGGAGTGAGCACAGTGACGAACAAGGGCCAGATTCACGAAGCAGTTACTCAAGCACTTACAAACCTGTCCATCTTTTCTCAATATTTGGCGGCTTTATTTACAATTGTTCAACAGTTAATGAGCTTAGAAGCACCAGGAGGCTGTTTATAACAATAACAACAGTTGATTGTGAAGTTTTCATGCGTGTAAACTGTTTAATAAATGTAACCAAAGCCGCCAAAGATTGACGAAAGATTATACGTTCGTAAGAACTTGCGTAACTGCTTCGTGAATCTGGCCCCAGGAAGATAAGCTACCCCCTAAAACTTGTTTACAAACAGTATTCAACGACTGGGAGGGGGGGGGGAGCATCTGTAACGTGTGTTACAGTCAGGTACTAACGGACAACAGCACTGGCAGCTATATAAACATCCACTTATAGTATGAATACAATGTATTCATGGTATGAATACAATGCATCATGCGTCTGTGTGTATACAGGTCACTTCTTACACAAAACTTTTCGTCAAAGGATTTTATAACTGATCTAACCTGACCCCAAACCTAACTAACCTAACTTAGCCTAACACAGCCTAATCTAAGCTAATACATCCCAACCTAACGAAATATATATATATATATGGTTTGACAATTTGAAGATGAGCTTGTTTTCGTCCTGTGTATGACTTGATAATACCACAGTTGTGTCGTTAGGAGTCAATTAATACTTTCTAACTGAGCAATGGTACTGAGTTAAGAAACTGACAAATAGCCATACAAGGAATTTAGAAATTGGCACGCTGTTTGTCTGGACGGGCTGAACATTCTTAGTATTTTATTTTCCAAAATAAAATCATACACAATAAATCGTGGTCAGGGCTTTGATCTGTCACTCATCCCGGCCGAAGCTTTTACTTACATCTGTAGGGAATAAACATACAACACTGCCATTTTCACGCACCAATTCCGGGTCGCAACCCGGCGTCAAATACTGGTTAGGTCATCTCCTCTTTCAGGGGAAAAAAATAAAGCAGCCATTTTAGTCGTCACAGTCAGGCGTTGTTGTGGGCGGTGTGGTAGTGGTGGTTGTGGTTGTTGTTGTTGTGGTGGTGGTGGTGGTGGTGTCGGTGGTGGGAGATACAGGCACTGGCACCAACAGTCTCCCCGATCTAGCAGAGGGAGGAGCATCGCTAACGGTGGCGGTGGGAGGGTCCTTCGAGTCGGTCAAGCTTCTCCCGAACCAAGAAGGTCTTCGGGAGATGTTGAACTGACGGATAATATCCCGTTGAGTCTGGGGCTCTGGCCGGTGGATCCGCGGTGGCGTGCGTATCATTGGCAGGATGCTGGCCACGCTGGTATGTCTGTCACACACACAGTAACATAAATAAAATGACTTTGCAATGGAAATAAATACGAAACTCATCAAATAAATGAGTTCCTCGAACGCAAGTTCAATTGAGCTCATTAAAACATGTGTAAAGTTCATTCGTAATGGAAACAAATAATAAACTCATTAAATAAACGAGCTTTTAGGATCAAGCTTTCAGCTCTTATTAGCTTGTAGCTGTAATATAAATATCAAAGACATTCCCAAAGAACGCTGGCCTTAGTTATATACAAAAAGAGAGATATATGACAAAATAGTAAAGGAGACAGATTAAGTAGAGTTATGTAGATTAATAAGCTCCTGATTAATCAAAACGAATCTCCTCAACACACAGATAAAATAAGCTGGATAATTGGCCAAAGAAAAGTCAAGCTTTACCTGTTAGGTCTGGTGATGCTGGGGAAATAGGGTGTGGGGTTGAAGATGGGTCGGCAACCTCCAATTTGATCTTCTTGGAAGCCATGCCGACAGCTCACCCGGATGATGGAGGGGTCTGAGGAGCCACAACTCTTAATAACAACGGTAAGTACAAAATGCTCATTAGAATTTCACCTCCTCGCAACGTTTTAAACCTATTAACTCATAAACAGGCTTTCTGAGGAAAGAAACTGATATCACTGCATAATTGAAAGCTTATTGGGGTGAACGGTAGAGCGACGGTCTCGGTTCATGCAGGTCGGCGTTCAATTCCCGACCGTCGATATTTAATATAGGTAGCTGAGATTTTATTTATGTTCTGTGTTCTAAAAGTTCTATGAACTAAATGTCGACATTTTTTCATGTTCATCAGTTCATTTTTTTGTACATTTAACCAGTGGTCGCTTATAAGTACTATCGTGTTTGAAGGATTGTCTGGTTTTCTGGGCACTTAATATACACACAAACCAATTGATGGGTCCTGTAGCACAGTGGTCTGCGTTACGGCTCACACTTAAGGGACGAGGGTTCAGTCCCCGGGCAGGACAGACGGTTGGGCACCTTTCACACGGTTGCCCCTGTTCACAAAGCACTAAAATAGGTATGGGAAATTTTACCCACTTTATCAGCATTATTATCTAAGAAATGTAATATTTCTATATCATATCAAAATCATATAAGACTCATATCAATCTCATCAGATTAATTATATCTTACATCAACTGGAACCTACATGAAAATGCTACCATGATCCCGTATGCCATTTGGGCCCAAATGTGCCTAAGTGACTAAGTTTGTGCATGATTTCTCTAGGATCTAGAAGCTTCGAGAAGAATATCTTAATTTAAAAACTATTGGAACATCAATCGATTTCCGGTGAGGATTAAATCAAATCCTCAATAAGAATCAATAGTACTATCAAGTACTACTCATTCATCTTTAAATCCTATATCTAATTATATTATAATCGCACCTTATCTCAATAATATGTCTAGACAGTAAAAATAGTCAATAAATATTCATTGAAGGCTACCCTCCCCAAAAAGAAGGGAGGAGCCAGCTCGGGACATCAAGTGACCCAAGCAGCGCCCTGGAGGAGATCGTTTTGTTTACAAACAGTGCAAACACCTGACGGTGCCTTGCGAACTTTTTCAGTAAAGGACACCACACTAACTTATCATTATCACCAGTGATTACTCTCTAGAACTGGGGGAGAACCTGGACTATATCTATAAGGAAAAAAATCCTAGTACTTTATATAAATACGAGTGAAGATAGTGGCTCATAACAGAAGCCGCCTCCACCACTTCACCACATCTAATCATATCATACTGCAAACGCAGATAAGGACATAATCAACTAGCAAAGCTAAAAGAATATTAAACAGCAAAACTGTGACATAAAATAAAGTGCCTAAGCTCTACAAAAGACGTTATCCAGTCTTGCAACTTGTAAGACGACACCGGCACTCAGATTGTATAAAACATAAGAATATTGAATGTTATTGTAGTGTGTTGATTGGCCAATTGCATGCTCGTGTAACCTTAATATATCCAATAAATCTGTTTGTCGTTACAGCGCGGGGAAACACCCCAGATTTCAGTAAGTTTTGATTAATCTTTCAGCCACTGAATCTTTTCAAGCTATCTGGACACTCATTCATTGAAATTATTCAATGCTAAGTAGACCCTCAGTCATTGAGAGTCAAGCAATGCTTGACTGAATCTTTTCATGTAAATTGAATATATCTGTACATATAATTGATAATATTAAATTAACAAATGCTTTGTCATCTTTAATTTATCATATAAGTTTATCATATTGAATATGATTCTTATACCTAGATTCCAGTGCACTTGGACCATATGTAAGGTCCTTTGATTGCATATTTACATATATCATACCTCTATAATACAAATTGTTGTGTTTATTAGTATGTGACTATTGGCTGTTGTAATTATAGAACTAGGCTGGACTGTGTATGTTGTTTAGATCTTTGATTTAAACAGAACCAGTGTTCAGTTACTAAACTGAGTTATTTAATTCTATCCTTGTATTAACAAAACAAGCTGATGTGTTGAATTGTCTGCAGGTGGAATGTTGATCTTCGATCAACATCTCCATTCACCCATCGGGACCCCACCTGCCTCTTACAGCCCACAGTCTGTCAATAGGACAAGAGGAGCTAGAATTCACAATCTTAGCTAGGAACTTTAATTGTATTAATTTTGCATACAGTATTTTTTTCATTTAGTACAGTAAAAGTCCTGGGTAGTTCTCCTCATAAATCAATCCCGACAATTTTTCCACGATAGGTCCATGGGGAGTTAGGCAGCTGTTGTGGGGTTACATTCTGGGCAAGGTTAGCCTAGTGGGGAACTTGATAACCTTAACTACTGCCTTCCGGTCCTCGATAACAGGAATCATATCTTCTAATGTGGAGAGCCTGGGTGATAAGCTTTAAGTTTATGTTTAAGTTTACTTCACACTAAGTTTACTTCACACTATGTTTACTTCACACTAAGTTTACTTCACACTAAGTTTACTTCACACTAAGTTTACTTAACATTGAGTTTACTTCACACTAAGTTTACTTCACACTAAGTTTACTTCACACTAAGTTTACTTCACACTAAGTTTACTTCACACTAAGTTTACTTCACAGTAAGTTTACTTCACACTAAGTTTACTTCACACTAAGTTTACTTCACACTAAGTTTAATTCACACTAAGTTTAATTCACACTAAGTTTACTTCACACTACGTTTACTTCACACTAAGTTTACATCACACTAAGTTTCAGTCTTAAAGTTTACCTAGAAACTGTAAATCAATAGGCAACCCACATTAGAGGAGATTGATTGCTCCATGATTGCCCCCGTTGTGTGAGTTTGGGAGTCGTACACCAAGCCTGTCCTCACACTTAATACGTCGCTTGTAAAAGGGAATCACTTTTAGATTTATTTTGTCTTTATTTTCTTCTTTGGAGGGATATTTTTGCTGCGGGTCCTAAGCCTCTGGCTTCCCTTGTATTGACCATTGTTCAGCCTTACGATAACACTATATAACTGATGCCCTTAGGAGGCTATTATTATTTTTAATACACATAAATCAGATTAACGTGATATATATCAGTGGGAAAATCCACTAGGGCAGTGAAGTGGGCTCGAACCTGCGACCAAGGCATTGCCAGTCGCGTACTCTACCATTGGACCACAGAAAACTTGTCAAAATCATTCAACCCGATTTCTATTGAAATCACAGGAAGTTTGGCGGCTCATACTGAAGCCAGTCCAAGTTTGTAGGTATAGTCCACCATACGTAAATATGTCCCACGTAAAATATGACCCACCATATACCTTTTATAAGCCACGGGTGGTCCAGTGGTAGAGTATGCGACTGACACTATCGACAGGTTATCTTGAGGTTATCTTGAGATGATTTCGGGGCTTTTTTTTTAGTGTCCCCGCGGCCCGGTCCTCGACCAGGCCTCCACCCCCCAGGAAGCAGCCCGTGACAGCTGACTAACACCTAGGTACCTATTTTACTGCTAGGTAACAGGGGCATAGGGTGAAAGAAACTCTGCCCAATGTTTCTCGCCGGCGCCTGGGATCGAACCCAGGACCACAGGATCACAAGTCCAGCGTGCTGTCCGCTCGGCCGAGATTATAGGT
Organism: Procambarus virginalis; assembly: GCA_020271785.1. Lineage (NCBI taxonomy): Eukaryota > Metazoa > Arthropoda > Malacostraca > Decapoda > Cambaridae > Procambarus > Procambarus virginalis. The sequence goes on along the minus strand of WNGS01001312.1, from coordinate 59,374,727 downwards.
TCGCGCCCCACCTCACAGCCCTAGAGGATTTTTTCATTATTATTATTATTATTATTATTATTATTATTATTATTATTATTATTATCATCAATATTATTATTATTTTTCGTATGCATTATCGGAGGATCGAACTCAGGTCTCAAAACTGAGAAAACATTGTCCTACCAACCCAGCCGTGGGTGATCCCAGTAGACTGATCTTATGGATTGCTTCTAATTGTTATCATTGTTATTAGCAGTAGTAGTAGATGTGTACAAAAAGTAGTAGATATGTAGAAATAGTAGTATTAGTAGTAGTATTAATAGTAGTAGGAGTAGTAGTAGTAGAAGTAGTAGTATTACTACTACTAGTAGTAGTATTTATGACTTTAATGATTCTCATAGTGTGGTGTGAGATGAAGCAAGTTGTTGTTGTTGCTGTTAAAGATTCGCTACCTGGAACAAAAAGTTCCAAGTAGCACGGGCTATGGTGAGCCTGTAGTGGATGATTAGATGAAGCAAGCACCAAGCGTGTGGGTGAGACAAGAGACAGGTGTGACAACTTACCCAGACCTAAACATTAACATTCAAAAGAGAGCTCAGAAACCCCCTACGCAATAGCAGGCGAGATAAACACTTCAGACAATTCTCTCTGTCTTGTCTTAAAGTGTGTTTACTCTAGAGTAATAAAGTGTGTTTACTCTAGAGTAATAAAGTGTGTTTACTGTAGATTACTGGACTAAAATGCGGCAGTTTACAACAGTTTTTATCTCCGGTAAAATGTGGTACTCAAATTTTTTTGTTGTTCAGGGTTTGAAGGTCACCTGGGCAAGGAATTTTCGTCAAGTACGTCAGACTTGGTGACAATCTAATCGCCCCCCCTTCCTCCTCTGCCTCTCCCCCTCTGCCTCCCCCCCTCTGTCTCTCCCCTCTGTCTCCCCCTCTGCCTCCCCCTCTGTCACCCCCTCTGCCTCCTCCCTTGCTGAACCCACTCAGCCCTTCAACATCCATGCTGAATACGAACACATACAAATTCAACTCCCCCCCCCCCACACACACACACAAGGTACCATCTGAGAGGCGAAATCCTGCAAGAATTAAATGGAGAAAAATATCTAGGGCGTTGATATCACACCGTGCATGTCCCCAGAGGCCCACATCAGGCGGATATCATCAGCGGCGTATGTTAGATTGGCCAACATAAGAACTGCCTTTAGAAACTTGTGTAAGGAATCATTCACAACCTTGTATACCACTTATGTCAGACCAATCCTGGAATATGCAGCTCCAGCCTAGGGTCCATACCTAGTTAAACACAAAGCAAAGTTAGAGAAGATTCAGAGGTATCTCACCGGACTAGTCCCAGAACTGAGAGGTATGAGTTACAAGGAAAGGCTACGGGAGCTAAACCTCACATCTCTGGAAGACAAAAGAGTAAGGGGGAGACATGATCACCACCAACAAAATTCTGTGAAGATTTGACAGGGTGAACAAAGACAAAGACAAGCTATTTAGCACAGGTACACGAACAAGGGAACAGAGGTGTAAGCTTCGTGCTCAAATGAGCCACAGAGATATTAGGAAGAATTTTTTTCAGTGTCAGAGTAGTTAGTAAATAGAATGCATTAGAAGTGATGTGGTGGAGGCAGCCTCCGTACACAGTTTCAACTTCAGATATGATAGAGCCCAATAAGCTCAGGAATCTGTACACCAGATGATTGACCGTCGAGAGGCGGGACTAAAGAGCCGAAGTTCAACCCCCGCAAGCACAACTGGTGCATCAACCTAATAGACTGCCACATCAACCCACAAGACTGCCACATCAACCCACAAGACTGCCACATCAACCCATAAGACTGGTACATCAACCCACAAGACTGCCACATCAACCTACAAGGAAGAGACAAGCAGAAAGAGCATGTGCAGTGCGAAAGGACTGTTTAATGACGCAGCATCACAGGGAACTGAGCACTTAGACTGAGCTGGTGAACCATTGTATAAGTGTGATGTCTTCCTTCCATTGATGAGCTATGTGCAGCGTCTTGGGCAAACGGACGGATGCTCACTCAGAATTCAGCACGAAATAGGTATTCGTGTCAAATCTTTTGCAATTGAACAATGAGGAATTGCAACAGTCTGCTTATCACCTGATGTCTTGCTTTCCTAAGGATCTGAAATTCAGCATTGGGGGAGGAATTGATCCTGTTCACAGAGTATGTGAAACTGAATGAAGCTACTGCTGATACTGGAACCAAATGCAGTTTTGAGCTGTATATGTTTAAGCAAAATGTGCCATACAACCCCGTCTCAGTGCTTCTAAATGTATATATTTCTCTGCAAATGTACCTGTGGGTGGTGGTATCCAACTGCAGTAAGCAGGGGACGATTTTCTACTCTAAAACTAATTAAGAACTACCTGAAGTCAGGTATTAAAAACAACAAATTGAACAACATTTCCTTCACGTACATCAAGTTAGGGCAGTTACGCAAACCTGACTGTCACGAAACAATGTATGACTTTACAACCCGGAAAAAAATACATAGAAAATTTCAGTTCTGATATTTTGCATTTTGGTGATTATTTCTACCTCTCTTTGTCCAAGAATACGAAGAGGAATTTAAGGCGCGCATTTTATTGTACACCTCATTTTGATAGACACCCCTATATAGACCCCTTATAGGCCTTTGGCTTAAGCCTATGCAGCTAGCCTATAGAGCTACCTACCACAAGAATAATAATGAGAAGAAGATTCACATATGTTGACCAATCCACACACTAGAAAATGAAGGGACGACGACCTTTCGCTTCATCCTGGACCATTCTAAAATCGAGTGTGAGAATGGTCCAGGACGGACCGAAAGGTCGTCGTCCCTTCATTTTCGAGTGTGTGGATTGGTCAACATACTTCAGCCACGTTATTGTGTGAAGGGACGACGATCTTTCGCTCCATCCTGGACCATTCTAAAATCGAGTGTGAGAATGGTCCAGGACGGACCGAAACGCCGTCGTCCCTTCATTTTCTAGTGTGTGGATTGGTCGACATACTTCAGCCACGTTATTGTGACTCGTCGCCTGCAAGAACACTCACCTCTGGTAGAAACAGGGGCAGACATCTCGGCCATGATGACAGGAAGGTAGTAGTTGAGGACCTCGTCGCTAGAGCCAGACGCGGGTCCACCTGCAACAACAACTGTCCCCATTGGTCACTACCAACCCGCTTCTCCACCTGCTTAAGATGCTGTTAGTGTTTAAGATTCAGCTACTGGGAACACAAAGTTCCAAGCAGCACGGGCTATGGTGAGCCCGTAGTGGACTTACCTGGCACAGGAGCGGTGCTGTAACTTGCGCGTTTAAGACTCAACACACACACACACACACACACACACACACACACACACACACACACACACACACACACACACACACACACNCCTCCTCTGAGTGCCTTTCATGTTTTTCTTTTGCGTTTTAAGTACAGCTTCAGCACTCTGAAGACGAGGGACTCAGAGACGAGGGACTCTGAAGCGTGTTCAGTCACTGCTATAGTTCTTACATCCTGGTACATGCGCGAAACGCGACCCCCCCCCCTCAATAAAATAAAAACATACAATGTACACTGTTTCAATTACATTGGGTTTCAATGGCAACAGGTGTGTGTGTGTGTGTGTGTGTTGGATGCAGCAGGCTGTGCGTTTAACTGCGGCTGACTTTAGATATAAGTCAGGTGTATCTGCTGCTGGAGCCACCAGTCTTCAGCCACACTCCATCGCTGGCGGGCGGACACCTGAAGGCGACTCCAGCGAAGTCAGGAAAGCACATAGGCAGCGCGTTAGGTGAAGCAACAGCCTTATCGACCAAACCTTTCCCAGTAGCTAGACATCATCACCATGAAGTCCCTGTATGTGTTGATGGTCCTCTGTGTGTTCCTGGTGACCACGGTGACCGGCCAGGGCAGTGTTGGGGTCACCAACCCGGACGGTGTTGGGGTCACCAACCCGGACGGTGTTGGGGTCACCAACCCGGACGAACCCGTGCCAGAAAAGGCACCGAGCGGGAATGGAGCTTCCGGTGAGGTGAGTTCGAGAGCTTGTCTTGTCGTGATGCCTCGTGGGTTTTCTCCCCCATGTTTTTATGTTGTACCCCCCCCCCCGTGTCTTATGCTGTCCCTCCGTGTCTTATGCTGTCCCTCCGTGTCTTATGCTGTCCCTCCGTGTCTTATGCTGTCCCTCGTGTCTATAATACACCCACCCACATGCAGGAGACGGGTATATCCGCCTTGAATAGAATAAATTGAACAGATCTCTTAGGAATTTTGTGGTGGCCAACCACTTGGACGGTTGGGGATTGAACGCCGACCTGCATGAAAGCGAAACCCCTAACAAACTATTTGGAGCAATTCTTCAAGCTGTCTCTTCCTCTGACATATCTGCTCTGCTGACCAGACCACACACTAGAAAGTGAAGGGACGACGACGTTTCGGTCCGTCCTGGACCATTCTCAAGTCGATTGTGAGAATTACAATCGACATGAGAATGGTCCAGGACGGACAGAAACGTCGTCGTCCCTTCACCTTCTAGTGTGTGGTCTGGTCAGCATACTTCAGCCACGTTATTGTGACTCATCGTCTGCATATCTGCTCTGCCTCTGTGGATGACATCTGAATCCATCCTGTATCTTTTCATTATCTTTTACGTCGGGATCAAGTCTCCCTTCGACGTTCTTTTCAAGTGCTGTAAGACTCACTTTCCTTGGTGGGTGCGCTTCCCAGCCGTGTTTTAAATTTTTACTGAATTAAAAAGTAAAAAAAAGAGATATTTGCTGATATAAATCCAATAGGCAAACATACAGGTGGATTATAATCATCGATGCCTCGGATCGTTGCTAATCCCGCTACAGATGTGAACAGATAGAGGCTCGTTAGCTCATCAAGATACAGCTGTGTGCAGGTGCTCATCACAAGCCATCATGATACACCTACCCGCACTCGAAGTTCCGGATCAGCCGGGCTGTGGGTGGGTATGTGGGCCTGCGGGCCGCTCCAAGCACCAGCCTGGTGGACCAAACTCTCACAAGTCGAGCCTGGCCTCGGGCCGGGCTTGGGGAGTAGAAGAACTCCCAGAACTCCATCAAGCAGGTATCACCCAGACATCACAATGCATTCATGTCAAGTTGAAATATACAGTTTTGTCTTTTAGGGTACTTGTGAGGTGATTTTTGGACCCGGGTTCGAGGGTATCTCACAGCTCCAAGGGTTTTCTCGTGTTAAAATATGTTTAAGTTTCTTTGCAAAATTTTAGCTGTAAGTCATTTTTTGTTTAATTTGACACAACATATTCATATCTTTCTTCTATGTAGAAGAAATTGTTATCCTCAAGCTAATAATCAAAATCAACTCGTACAGTCTTTTTCCTCGGAAGCAGTCATTAGCGGGGAACCACAGGGATCAGTTCCAGGACTTTTGTTTGACTTCCTTTGTTTACACAGGAGGGTACAGGAGCAGACGACTGCCGACTCCTGTAGCAGCTGAGAGCTTTCCCTTCCCATAGCTCATGGTAAGCCTTCTCTACTAGTTTTACACAGGAGCAGACGACTGCTGACTCCTGTTAGCAGGCTCAGAGCTTTCCCTTCCCATAGCTCATGGTAAGCCTTTCTCTACTAGTTTTACACAGGAGGGTACAGGAGCAGACGACTGCTGACTCCTGTTATCAGGCTGAGAGCTTTCCCTTCCCATAGCTCATGGTAAGCCTTACCCTACTAGTTGCCCTGGAATACTACCCGCCAATTGGTTTACAACGACTACCCAATTACTGCTGGGTGAACAAGGGCGAACAGTTAAAGACTGGCCCTCAGACAATCCTCCCAGACAAAGACTCGAACCGAAACCAAATCGCTGAAGAGAGGTGTTGAACAAGTGTGCTGTTCTGTTTTTGACATTCGGCATTGGCATAATAAAAAATTCCAGAAGGCCTGATGGTGGGAGGCCTGGTCAGAGACCGGGCCGCGGGGACGTTGATCCTCGGAGTCATCAAAAAGGTAACCATATATTAGGTAGCCAATACGGGGCGGTTCCTACGTATATATGTATATATATATATATATATATATATATATATATATATATATATATATATATATATATATATATATATATAATATATATATATATATATAACCAAAATCATTCTAATCTGCCCTTAAAACAATCCTGTTATCCAACATCTTCAACATTTTTTAAGTTATCCAACAATTTGTCACATAACTCCAAACACACAGTTACCAAGCTAAATTTACCAGGTCCTTCCTGAATTTACTTTTCCAATTATATGCATTGTTTCGTGTTGTATTTCAGTGACCTCTGGGGAATCAGAATCCTGTTTATCAGTGCTTGTGGACGGAAACAAACCAGAGGCAAATGGAAGTTTTAAAGAATAGTCTTTTTAAATGCAAGGGAAAAGAGGGGATGGATTTTGCTGGGCACCGAACTACTGTATTTCTTGAAAATGTGTTAAAACACGAAAGTACTCAACCACTTGGGTTGGACGGAACAGCTACGGTCTCGCTTTATACGGGTCGGCGTTCAATCCCCGACCGTCCAAGTGGTTGGGCACCATTCCTTCCCTCTGTCCCATCCCAAATCCTTATCCTGACCCTTTCCCAGTGCTATATAGTCGTAATGGCTCGACGCTTTTCCTTGATAATTCCCTATCTTCCCTCGGTATATTCTAGTTTTATTCCTGTTATGTGAATACTTACGTGTACATGCGTGATTGGAACCAGGTTCAGGTGGCTTAAGGGACAAGACCATTTCTTGTGTAGTTCAGTAGTCTACGTCTTCGATTCACAACCGAGGATCCACGGTTCGATCCCCGGGCCGGACAGAATTTGTTGGTTACTGTTCTTTTCGTTTGATGCCTCTACACTTATCTAGCCTTAAGTGGGCATCTAGGAATCGTGCGCTTCCTAGATACCTAGATTCCTGATTCCTAGATACCCACATACACACACACACACACACACACGCCAGGAGGCCGGTGGCTGACTAAACAGCACGCTGGACGCGGGATCCTGTGGTCCCGGGTTCGATTCCCGGCGCCGGCGAGAACAATGGGCTGAATTTCTTTCACCCTGATGCACCTGCTACCTAGCAGTAAATAGGTACCTGGGAGTTAAACAGATGCCACGGGCTGCTTCCTGGGGATGTGGATGTGTGTGTGTGGGAGAGAGAAAGAGAAAAATATATGTAGTAGATACGTTGGAGGAAAAGAACTCTGGAATCGGGACATTAGACAACCGACGGTTAGAAAGGCGGGGCCCAAGAGCTAACAACTCAATCCTGCAGGCACAAATAGTAAATATTCACAATATACGTAAAATAATAATAATAATAATAATAATAATAATAATAATAATAATAATAATAATAATAGTTTTATCTTTTCTTACAGATAATGGAACAGGAGATGGGGTGTGAGACACAGAGGAAGAAAGAGAAGGGGGAAAGGACCGGCTAGAGACTATGTCACTGTCCCACAGACAGCAGCTGCCACGAGGGTTGAGGCACTGTGCCACACACTCGACACAAGACACGGAGTTTGAGATGCCATACACATATGACCAGAGACCCGTGACTGTGCTTCTATGGCACATAGAGGCTGTGGCGTTGTTCCATAGACACAACACAGGGCATGCAGGCTATGCCATTGTTCCATAGACACAATATATAACACGGAAGCTGGGAATTTGTTCCATAGACACAACATTGTACACGAAGACTGTGCCTTTGTTCCAAAGCCCGAACATTGAGTCACGGAGGCTGTACCATTGTTCCATAGACACAATATAGAGCACAGAGACTGTGACATTATTCTACCCTAACCTAACCTAACTTAACCTAACTAAAAACTAACCTAACCTAACCTAACTAAAGCAACTGATGTCTATCGATTTTCTCATATATAACTGATGACCGCCTCAGTCATCATTAACTAGACATATTAACTGGACTCATATAGATGGCTCTGGTGTGAATTCTAAACTGTACTAGTGAATACTTCTGCAAATAATGCGTAGAAAAACTTACATATGGAGGACTTCTTGCAATATTAACGGCATTGCTCTCCGATTTTGTCCATTTTTAGATGATCCCGCTGTGGAAGAGAGATATGGACCCGGACCGGACACGGAAGCGGCAATGGACACGACAACGATCACGGACACGGACATGGAAGCGGGACGGACACGGACATGGAAGCGGACACGGACACGGAAGCGGCAACGGACACGACAACGATCACGGACACGGACATGGAAGCGGGAGCGGACACGGACATGGCAGCGGCAACGGACATGGGAACAACCACGCACAAGGACATAATAAAAGTGAATTGGCTTCCACTGTATGCATTAATTACTCACCATAAATGATCACATGTGTGTGACATATGAGTGCGTGTATGTGTGTGTGTGTATATGTATATGTCACAGTAAGAAACACATACACTATATCAATGAAAAACCTGTTGTGTCCACACAGAGTGCAAGAACTCTAAGGAGTGCAGGCGAGCCGGAGGAAGATGTCAGTCAATGAAGTGCGGTTCACAGGAACGGGAGATCCAGCACGCGTGTCGGAGCAGCGATTTCAACAACCACAATCCAAGGCAATTTGGTGACAACGACAACTTTGGCAGACACATGTGTCGCTGCTGTGTACACAGAGGTTCGTATAGTTACTTACACTTAAGATACAACTGTTGATAGTGATGATGTTCTTGATATCTGATGATTAGTAAGCTCTGATGATTAGTAAGCTTCAACATCAAGAATCAGTCTGCCTCAACATCAAGAACACACCTAATGCTAAATATGAAACTGGAAACCCCTAAAATATATATCGTTGCTGTATTTTCTTCACGTAAAGTAACTTAGCGACGCCAACATCGTTTAAACAGTTTCATCCTCATTCTTAATCCTTAACCCCTAGATGTAATTCCAGTTTAATTAGCTCTAATTTTTACCACAGATTTATCTAACATTCTAAATCCTCCTAAACTTACAGATAACTACCACCATAATGTAGTGAGAGTGAATGAAGGCGCAGAAGGAGAAGAAGCACCTCAAGGAGACGAAGTGGCAGAAGGGGAAGAAGAGGAGGATGCAGAAGAAGAGGAGGAAGAAGAGGAGTAGAACCTGAAACACACACCTGATTGCAAATTATAGCGACTATAACAAGGCACATGTTTTATAACACAGGAATACCCAGGATACTAGCACTTACTAGCACGCTAACATCAATGGCCTCTACCATGACTGTCTCACCTAACCACTACCATGATGTACTTACCATGACTATGCTTACCATTACACTATGCCTACTCCACCTGCCGTAATACATCAATCATGAGAAAACCTCAGATAATTAATACTGTCGCCATGACACACTTGCCACAGATGGCAACTTCTCACTTGTGTAACACATGTGAACTGCTGTTTTGTGTCTGGTTCAATACCTATGTCATTCTTGACATATCCATGACAGTCATAACATATTATTAATATGCTTTACATATTCCCGGCATTCTTTTATATATTCATGACACTCTTGACAAAGTCATGACATTCTTGACATATTCATGACACTCATTCGTTTCACATGCCTGTGAGATCATGCTTTTAACATTACTCAACAACAACAGCAACATATTTCTCCATGTGTTTTCCTAATTGTTTTCTGCACAAACGCTTACTGCTTGCAATTGCCGCTCGCAAGAATAAAATTATTGCAACAAAACATCATTAATTTTTATTTAGTGACAGGCCTCTCAGCTGGGGGGTCTTCAGGTCCCCCCCCCTCCACCACACCCACACCCCCATGATCAACCTTGCTCTGGGAACTTGATCGGAATGCTAAGATGTCTCCCTTAGAACGTAACCACACCCGTTCGAATCTTTTAAGTTTTTCCGAACTGGCCGGAACACGAGTTGAAACCTTACAGAATTCAAGAACTAAAAGGAGCAATATTCCGTGGGACTGGAATGCCCTTGTGTAATAACAGAACTGGCTGGCTTGTTCTGGCACACCTTGTGTAAGGTTCAGCGTGTAATTAGCTCACAGTGCATTATGACCCTTACATTTATTTACGACACATGTGCTGAAGAAGTTTTCCTTGATGTTTCTCAGGCTCACCTCCACCTTCAACAATGCCCAACAGCTTCTCATTATTTTTTTTAACATTGCCTATTTGTGCCCCCCCTTGTTAATTCCTCGGTAATATCTTGAACTTTGTTATCATATTCGTCCCTCCTGATTCACCTTCCACAACGATAAGTTGACGCTCGGCCAGTCTGCCAGTGTGTCCTAGACAGAGCGCCATCCGTGCCCTGGGAGGACTGAAGAAAATGTATATATGCTGGTTAGCATTGTCAGTGACTGGACACGTATGTGGTAGATGATATACGAATATAAGTGTGTGTGTGTGTGTGTGTGACCACACCTTAGGGACAAGTTTATCAGCGTGTCACTCAACTTAATTGTTATTTTATACTTTTCCCTGTGTAGATTATTCTTATCTGGATACTGAACGGTCTGTGTGGGGGTGTGTGTTTTTATTATTTGTATCTGCAGAGTCGAGCTATTAGCTGTTTGACCCCGCCTATCTAACCAATTTATTTTTCTTCTGTTATGTCTATTACATATATTTCTCTCTAACACACGCGCGCACACACACACACATCCCCAGGAAGCAGCCCGTAGCAGCTGTCTAATGCCCAGGTACCTATTTACTGCTAGATGAACAGCTCACCAGGGTGAAAGAAACTCTGCCTTTGTTTCTGCCTCTGCTGTGGGATCAAACCTGGGCCCTTATGTCTACGAACCCAGAGCACTGTCCACTGAGCCGCAAGGCCCCATAGGCCTCGTGTGTGTACGTGTGTACTCACCTAATTGTACTCACCTAATTGTGCTTGCGGGGGTTGAGCTTTGGCTCTTTGGTCCCGCCTCTCAACTGTCAATCAACAGATCAATGTGTGTGTGTGTGTGTGTGTGTGTGTGTGTGTGTGTGTGTGTGTGTGTGTGTGTGTGTGTGTGTGTGTGTGTGTGTGTGTGTGTGTGTGTGTGTGCGTGTGTGTGTGTGTGTGTATTCACTTAGTTGTATTTTACGGGGGTTGAGCTTTGCTCTTTCGGCCCGCCTCTCAACTGTCAATCAACTGTTTACTAACTACTTTTTTTTTTTTTTTTTTTTTTTTCCCACACCACACACACACACACACCCCAGGAAGCAGCCCGTGACAGCTGACTAACTCCCAGGTACCTATTTACTGCTAGGTAACAGGGGCATTCAGGGTGAAAGAAACTTTGCCCATTTGTTTCTGCCGGGTGCGGGAATCGAACCCGCGCCACAGAATTACGAATCCTGCACGCTATCCACCAGGCTACCTGGCCCCTATTGTGTGTGTGTGTGTGTGTGTGTGTGTGTGTGTGTGTGTGTGTGTGTGTGTGTGTGTGTGTGTGTGTGTGTGTGTGTGTGTGTGTGCGTGTATGTGTGTGTTTAGTATCCCATCTCTCTATCTTTATCTAACACACTTGATACAGATCGTAATAACATAAGATTAAATGAAGCTGGTGAAGACGTTTGGCATATGTGAGGCAGCCTCTTGTCAATTCCCCATCCCAAACTCATTCCTCTATTTGTCTAGCCTACGCTTAAAACAATCTAGCGATTCCTGGGTCTGTTATTTCTGGTATTCTATTCCACAAATCTCAATTACCCTGTATCCAAATGCCAGAGACGGCTGAACACTGGTCCACTCGGGTAGATTGCAATCCACACATTTAAATACGATTAGAGGAAACTAATTCATTGTGGGAGTTGTTGTTGTTGTTAAAGATTCGCTACCTGGAACTAGAAGTTCCAAGTAGCACGGGCTATGGTGAGCCCGTAGTGGATGTTGTGTGTTTTTTGTGGGAGACAAAAGGAGAATATAACTTTTTTGTCAATTATAAAATATTTTATTGCACATTTGATATGGTAACTTGGTACTTTTGCAACTCGTTCAATAGTACAAATATCAAAGGTTTTTTTTCAGCAACATTGCAGTTGCATCAACAATTCCTGTGTTCATGTGAACAGAATGAGGGAACATATCTAGTATTAACATTTAATGTTGACAATCAAATACATTAAATACAATTTGTCTAAAAAATATACAAAACCAAATACCACATTTGGCAGTTTAAAAGTAACTAGTCTGATGACAAATGAGAGTCTTAAGTTTAAATTAATTAATTAATTAATTATTTTTTTTCGCAACATCGAATGATGTACGAAAAAGTATTTTTTATATAATGAGACAAATAATATTAATTAGAAATGTAGAGAATGTCATGGGCGAGTGTTTTTTTCTCCTTTCCCTTCTATTGCCTCTGTTTCTCTTGCCCACCCTTTACCCTCTCCTTCCCTTTCCCTCCACCCCTTCCTTTCCCCTCTTTCCTTCCTTCCTTCTCTCTCTCTCTCTCTCTCTCTCTCCATGCTTTCTTTCCTCTTGCTTCCTTACTTCCTTCATACCTGCGTTCAGGAAATCAAGTCGAAAATACAAAACATGAGATAATATGCTAGTCAAACAATTGACAGCCACACTATTGGTAACCCGAATGTCAGCCACACTATTGGTAACTCGAATGTCAGCCACACTATTGGTAACCCGAATGCAGCCACACCATGGTAACCCGAATGTCAGCCACACTATTGGTAAACTCGAATGTCAGCCACACATTGGTAACCCGAATGACAGCCACACCATTGGTAACCCGAATGTCAGCCACACCATGGGTAACCCGAATGTCAGCCACACCATGGTAACCCGAATGTCAGCCACACCATTGGTAACCCGAATGACAGTCACACACCATTGGTAACCCGAATGACAGCCACACTAGGTAACTCGAATGTCAGCCACACCATTGGTAACCCGAATGACAGCCACACCATTGGTANGGGTCCGGACAGGAAAGTTGCAGTATATGTAGTATCTTCCTCTGACATGTACTCTTATACATTTGACGTATAGCTATGGCAATAATGCTATCTTGCGGTTACCCTGCGCTGATTCCAAGGATCAATGTCCCCGCGACCCGGTCTTCGACCAGGCCTCCTGGTTGGTGGTTAACTAGACAAAACATTCTGCTCAACCAGACTGTTGGATGGGGCTTCTCACAGCCTGGTTAATCAGGTATCTTTTGGAGGTGTTATCGAGTTCTCTCTTGAGCACCGTGAGAGGTCGGCCAGTTCTGTCCCTCATGTGTAGCGGGAGAGTGTTGACAAGTCTTAGCCCTTTGATGATGGTATTGTCTCTCAGAATACTTATTTCACCTTTGCTTTTCATTGGGGCTATTCTGCACATCCTGCCATGCCTCCTGGTCTCATGTGAACCAGTCTCTCTTAATATTTTCCCGTGTTACATAGCCTTCCCGGCTTGGTGCCTTCTTTTGATAATTACTTCCCATTATGCTCTAGAGAATAATTATTTACAAATATTAATTGGTTCCAATAATTCAGATAGTTTTATAGAGTGGATTCTAGCAGTATAGGATTTTTGTACGCTCTCTAGGTCAGCAATTTTTACCAGGTTTGAATGGGGGAAGTTGTTGTGCAACAATGTTCCACCCTAGAAAGCACTAATGTGTTAGAAAGTATCATAAATGATTCGGCATCCCTTGTCTGAAAGGTTCTTGTTATTTTGAACCTGTCATTTTTCTTGCAGTAGTGACGACTATTTCTTGCAGTAGTGACGACTATTTCTTGCAGTAGTGACGACTACTTTTTTGTCTTCAGACTTGATTACTCCCAGATACTTAACATTGCTTTTTTGTCCAATAGTGGGATTTGTCTGCGTTTTATATGTGGTTTCCGTTGTTATATTTCGTTTTTTTTTCCATAGCTGGAACTTATCTTCATTAAACATCATGTGTGTTCCGCGAGAAGTTCTCTTCGCCTATAGAGGGAACGCCGTTCCCGTTCCAGTTTGCATCTCTTCCTCTTTTTTATTTTTTTTTTCTAACAGGTATATGGGATGAAGACACTCTACAGCCATTGAGCTTATTTTTTCGAGACATTGATTTAGACTTGCATTTTCTAGCTGTTCTTCCCAGCTTATTTTTGTGTGGTCTTGGTATATTTGGTCACAGTTAATTCTGTTTATTATTTTAAATTGAAGTCGCTGCATTCTCCTCCTCTAGAATTTGGACTGGTTACGCAGGTCTACTGTCCATGCTTGTTTGAACTTCACTTAGGGTGTGATTCGAGTAACAAGTAATCATTATGTTCCTGAACAATTAATTGTTATTTATGAAAATAAGGTCTAGCGTGTTCTCTCTTCTAATTGGCGCAACAATTTGCTGGTTTAAGGCAAATATGTCACTCATCTATAATAGGCCATTTGTATGTGACTGTTCATTTAGACTTCTTTCTGGAGTCTCTCAGATATAACTGTATTTGCCACATTCTTCCATTTAGGTGTCGTAGGTTGAAGTCGCCAAGCAAGATGATAACTGGGGCAGAGTTTACGAGGTTTTATAGGCAGTATTATATTTTCGTTAATTGACCTTTAAAATGCTGGAACTTATCCTCTGGTGACTTACATACAAGGACAGTAACCACATCTAGGATCTCTATTTTGATAATGAGCACTTCCTCCAGCTCATTTTAGTTTGGTGTGTGCTTGACGTACAAGATAACCCTATCCTGTATTAGCCTGTGTTTCCTGTCACGTCAGAAAAGATTGTACTCTGGCAGCCATATTTCACTATCATAGTAAACCTTTGTATGGTTTCAGTTAGGGCTCTAAACACAGCATTTGCCTCATTTGTAAGGCCAGCTATAAAGTGGCCTTTGCTTGATTTGCGTGTTTTTAATGACCTGAATGTTGGCAAATACGAATGATGGTCTCGTATTTGTGGAAGTGCTGGGTGGTTTATGTTGGGTTAATATCTGGGCTTGTGGTAGCGGGGCCACTATTTTTAATGGTCGAATATTGCATATAGTAATACCTACTTGAGCAGGTAAATCACAATACATAAAATAAATAGAACATATATATATATATATATATATATATATATATATATATATATATATATATATATATATATATATTATATATATATATATATATATATATAAGATGCTCAGACAATAATGTTGCTTTAGATTCAGCTACTCGGAGCAAAAGTTCCAAGTAGCACGGGATATGGTGAGCCCGTAGTGGACTAATAATATAAAACATTAAACTAAAAATCACGATAAAGAATAAAATGAAATCACAATAACTTGATGTATCAATGAGAATATATTTACGCCGTACACTGGGATCGAACCCACGTCTCTGGCCTTCCCAGGCACAGTGCGGAGCAGAGTCCACGGATGCGGGTTCGATCCCATCGTACAGCCTCAGAATGTCTCCATTAAAGAAGGCTGTGGTAAGTAAATCCCCAGGTCAGGCGGGGAGTAGAACAGTTCTCAAAATCGTCTACACTCTAAAGGTAATAATGGATGATACAATTATGAGATACGAACATAAATCATCACGTGTGTCACTGATTCTTGGAGGGGTTAAGAGCGGACACCCCAGCAGCCACTGCAGGTGGTGGTGGTGACGGAGGGTTCCAGGGCGGACACCCCAGCAGCCACTGCAGGTGGTGGTGGTGACGGAGGGTTCCAGGGCGGACACCCCAGCAGCCACTGCAGGTGGTGGTGGTGACGGAGGGTTCCAGGGCGGACACCCCAGCAGCCACTGCAGGTGGTGTGATGACGGAAGGACGCTGCCAGTTCGGGTGCTGAGGCCAGAGACCCCAGTCATTTGAGGTGCGCCGCCGCCACTGGAGGGAAAAGTGCTTTCTCCTCTGTATCCCTCTCACCGTGTATGTGAATTCCAGCTTCATCATTCTTGTTCGAAGAGTAGCTTCATTCTTCTTCTTCGAGGTGTAGCTTCATTCTTCTTCTTCGAGGTGTAGCTTCATTCTTCTTCGAGGTGTAACTTCATTCTTCTTCTTCTTCGAGGTGTAGCTTCATTCTTGTTCGAGGTGTAGCTTCATTCTTGTTCGAGGTGTAGCTTCATTCTTGTTCGAGGTGTAGCTTCATTCTTGTTCGAGGTGTAGCTTCATTCTTGTTCGAGGTGTAGCTTCATACATGTTGAAAGTGAACCTCTGAGCACCGTTTATTCACTAAAGTGTTGGTTATGTGTTAAATACATCTGTCTAATTAAATAAAATTATCTTCGAAATTTGTAAAAAAAAAAATATTTCTCTCAGATTGGGTGCCAAGTTGTAAAACCGAAACAGTAAACAGAACGTCATTATGTGCGAGTTCTTAGTCATTTATGTCACGCTGGCCAACAGTTCTGAACCTTTTGTGTTATAGAAATAATATAACGGGATGAGCTGCATGCGATGGTTCTCTTGTTGTTGTTTAAGATTCGCTCCCTGGGAACAAAAAGTTCCAGGGAGCACGGGCTATGGTGAGCCCGTAGTGGTGGTTCTCGCCGGGGACCATTGTTATTACTTCGATACCAAATCTATAATAGCTTAATATAATTCAAATCTGTTTTATGTGGTGTGTGTGTTGTGTGTGTGGTGTGTGTGTGTGTGTGTATGTGTGTGTATGTGTGTGTGTGTGTGTGTGTGTGTGTGTGTGTGTGTGTGTGTGTGTTGTGTGTGTGTGTGTGTGTGTGTGTGTGTGTTGTGTTATACAATACAACACTTGATGTAGAGCAGCTCCTGGATATCTGGGAAATATCAAAATCTGTACCAACAATTCAGAAAAGGGGGGGGGATACAGGAAGAAGACTCTATGATACAGATCTTTAACCTTGACATGCATTTCTGTGAAAAAAAAACAGAGAAGTAATCGAGAATATTCATACAGAACTTGTAGAGAGAATGAACAATGCTCTCTTTAAATGCAAAGGTAGAACGGTTACAGGGTGGACAAATGGCGTGGGTGGAGCCTCATGCAGTTAGTTCTACTGAGTTAGTTTAGTTAGTTCATTTATTATGCACCCCATACCCATCCCGTGGGCAGTAGTGGAAAGGGTTACAGAGGCACATAATGGGCTCAGGGACTGAACCCCACAATTCATTTAGCTAAGCAAGTTATTATCTTGATGAGCTAGTTACAAAATTCAATATAAGTCGTCACATCAACAAAGGGTTCGAGTTCTACTGATAACTGGTAATCGCAACAAGCCAAGAGTGAAATGGATGGGTGGACCGCATCTTCTTATGCTCCCAAAGAGCGTTTGATATTGTCCCCGCAAAATGCTAATATATAACATGGAATAAACAGAAATAACTGAAAATAGCTAGGCTAGCTTTGGACGTACCTGATAGAAAACAAATGGCCATTGTGCGGAGCCTATGGCTCCACTGACCTTTCCGACCTCTGGCTCGGGATATGAACGACGTAAGCAATCTGCTGGATTACACGAACACACGGCCACTAGAATTCAATCACAGTAAATGCAAAGTAATTTATTTATTTATGCAATAGTTCTTACATTCTTGTAAAGCCATTAGCACGCATAGCGTTTAGAGCAGAGCTTTAATCCTATTTTATTATTATTATTATTTGTTAAACGTTTAACAAATTGTTAAACGTTTGCCAAATCGTTTAACAACCAGGTACCTATTCACTGTTGGGTGAACAGTTAAGGATTGGCGCCCAGTCAATCTTCCCCGGCCAGGATACGAACCCAGGACAAAGCGTTTGCGTGTGTTTTACCCCTGCGCCACGGGGGACTATCCGTTGATTAATAATTAAGATAATGAAGATCAGAAAAGCATACATCATAAGAGGAAGTGATTGACAGCAGAGAGGATTGAAGACGCAATCTGCGGCACCGAACAGGCAAACAGAACAATGTCATCTGCAAGTTTCCCGGTCTTATGGTAATTATAATAATGATATTTAATACCATAGTGATAAGTTTCATACAAATTAATTTCATAATGATAATTATCATCATTGTTATTATTGAGAAAGTCAGAAGGAGTTATGAGCAGGATTCGAAGCCTGACACTTGGTACTCCCACACACACGCTCTAGGCCACTACACCATGGCCGGTTGGCCGAGCGGACAGCACGCTGGACTTGTGATCCTGTGGTCCTGGGTTCGATCCCAGGCGCCGGCGAGAAACAATGGGCAGAGTCTTTCACCCTATGCCCCTGTTACCTAGCAGTAAAATAGGTACCTGGGTGTTAGTCAGCTGTCACGGGCTGCTTCCTGGGGGTGGAGGCCTGGTCGAGGACCGGGCCGCGGGGACACTAAAAAGCTCCGAAATCATCTCAAGATAACCTCAAGATAACCATGACATGGTCAAAAAGCGATGCAACTTAGGATTCAACTGAAGCCTTTAGGGGGTGTTGATCGAGGCTTCTACTGAATCCCAATCAGGGTTTCACGCATTACCCCCCTCCATGCACTCTGGCTGCGGTTCAGCTTGGGAGTACCAAGTGTGTGTGAGTTCGAATCCCCCTCACGGCCTGTGCGGATTTTCTTATTGATACATCACGTTTATATGATTTTATTGTGCGCTATTATTATTTGTATTATTTTAATAGTAATACTAACAAAAAATAATATAGGAATTATTAGTTTATTAGTAATAATAATAATAATAATAATTATTATTATTATTATTATTATTATTATTATTATTATTATTATATTTTTATTATTATTATAATTCCATTCTTGACATCAATAAACGGTTGCCACAACAGAGCGAGGACCTTATACAACAGCCAGGTAAGTCCACTACGGGCTCACCATAGCCCGTGCTACTTGCAACTGTTTGTTCCAAGTAGCTGAATCTAAAACAACAACAACAACATTACAACAGCTGGGAAGGGCATTCATATATAAGAAACAATAACCAAGTTACCTCGGGGCGCCAGATACGGGAGAACGACATAGGGTTATTCTCACCACCACCACCTTGGACACCGTGAATAATGTTAGCCTCACCGAGGTCCTCTCCCATAGCGCAGGCATTCTGACCTTCCCACAATAGAAAGGCTTATATCGGGTTTTGATTTAACTTCCAGTTACCTGTTAACTGCTACGGTACACCCGGCATCATTGGGTGAAAGGAAAGGTTGCATGTCCTCTTCAACAAAGACCAAATGCTCATTAATCCAGCCGCCAAACCTGTTTGTTTAGGCAACCTGTCCTCAGGTTAGGCTCGTTAAAGTGATGATGTAGATACCGTGCGGTTATCTTGCGATGATTTCGGGGTTCAACGTCACCGTGGCCCGGTCCTCGATCAGGCCTCCTGGTTGCTGAACTGGTCAATCAGGCTGTTGGACGCGGCTGACGTATGAATCACAGCCTGGTTGATTAGAAAGGTGAAACTTTTCTAAGGTGTTAAAACCGAGGAAAACCTTAGATCAACAAACTTAACCACATTGTTTGAATATAGACTGTAATGCAGTTGCTTACAAAATAAAATATATATATAGAGAACTCTATAGAGATCTATAAACAAAGCATCTATGTGTCCACTTACGAGATGTGTAAATGGACACATGTAAGTTGATTTTAAGTGGCGATTTTGACGAATTAATTAACAATCTTCGAGTCACTAACTAGGTCGTCTTCAAAGTTGCCAGTCCAACTGGCAGTTGCCAGTCCAACCTTAACTCAAGGTGTTGCGAGCAACCCGTCCTCCAACCCAAACTGTGTCAGACACTGACATATTGAGTCTAACAAATCAGTATTTATTGACAACCAACTGACAGGATGACTGTCATACAGAATAATATCAAAGTTTTGCCCTCTCAAATACAATTTTATTGTATACTGTTGGTTTATGTATGGTTAGGCCTAGGTAAGGTTAGGTAAGATGTTTTGGTTTCGTTGATTTAGGTTAGGTAAGGTTAGGATATATTAGGATAGGCCTAGATAAGGTATTGTAGGGTGTTCTGGTTACGTTGATTTAGGTTAGGCTAGGCCTAGGTAAGTTGACTGGGTTACGAAGTTTTAAAGAATGTTTAAATTACAGGCTGAAAGTGAACGAAGCATGTGTTCGAATCATAGCTTCGAACACGATCAAGTGTGCTGTAAGGCAAATGCTAACTAATCTATTTTTTAATGGTAGTGTTTGACTTACATGCTGTGATCCCGACGGCCTTTGTTGTCAGTCTTTGACTTATATACTGTGAACCCGACGGCCTATGTTGTCAGTCTTTGACTTATATACTGTGAACCCGACGGCCTATGTTGTCAGTTTTTGAAGCAGTGAACTGTATAATAAATAAAGTCTAAGCGTCCATGATGAAGATACGAGTCACAGCTCCCGTCAGTGAACCTGCATCGTGGTCCAATATCCACGTTGAGAGGATCTTTGAGAACAAAAATCATCAATCAGAGACTAAAACATACCTTTATTAACCATTACTTTGATTTTAGAGATAATACACCTGAGATCTGCTACTACAGATGACTACAAAACGGAACATGACTTGACTGTGGGGAGGTAATATCAGTTGATATAAGAACATGAGAAGAACACAGATAAAGTAATAAATATAAATAATAATAATCATAATCATAATCATATTAATGATAATCATAATTCACAATAAAAACACATTAACGTGATGTATCAATGAGAACATCAGTAGGAGCCCAGAGGGGGAATCGAGCCCCGTGCACTTTTTACTCCCAAGCTATAGCGCCATAGACCACAACGCCATGACCTAAATACACCATTGATACAATGATGTATTTGTGAATACATCACTGAAATACACAAAGAGATCACATTAAGGTGACTTCATTGTATATTTGAGGACATGCGTTGGAAGGGAAACTACTGGACATCTTCAGTGTCTTTAAAGAAATCTTCCTCCTCCTCTGAGTGCCTTTCATGTTTTTCTTTTGCGTTTTAAGTACAGCTTCAGCACTCTGAAGACGAGGGACTCAGAGACGAGGGACTCTGAAGCGTGTTCAGTCACTGCTATAGTTCTTACATCCTGGTACATGCGCGAAACGCGACCCCCCTCAAATAAAATAAAAACATACAATGTACACTGTTTCAATTACATTGGGTTTCAATTGGCAACAGGTGTGTGTGTGTGTGTGTGTGTGTTGGATGCAGCAGGCTGTGCGTTTAACTGCGGCTGACTTTAGATATAAGTCAGGTGTATCTGCTGCTGGAGCCACCAGTCTTCAGCCACACTCCATCGCTGGCGGGCGGACACCTGAAGGCGACTCCAGCGAAGTCAGGAAAGCACATAGGCAGCGCGTTAGGTGAAGCAACAGCCTTATCGACCAAACCTTCCCAGTAGCTAGACATCATCACCATGAAGTCCCTGTATGTGTTGATGGTCCTCTGTGTGTTCCTGGTGACCACGGTGACCGGCCAGGGCAGTGTTGGGGTCACCAACCCGGACGGTGTTGGGGTCACCAACCCGGACGAACCCGTGCCAGAAAAGGCACCGAGCGGGAATGGAGCTTCCGGTGAGGTGAGTTCGAGAGCTTGTCTTGTCGTGATGCCTCGTGGGTTTTCTCCCCCATGTTTTTATGTTGTACCCCCCCCCCGTGTCTTATGCTGTCCCTCCGTGTCTTATGCTGTCCCTCCGTGTCTTATGTGTCCCTCCGTGTCCTATGATACACCCACCCACATACAGGAGACGGGTATACCCACCTTGAATAGAATAAATAGGACAGATCTCTTAGGAATTTTGTGGTGGCCAACCACTTGGACGGTTGGGGATTGAACGCCGACCTGCATGAAAGCGAAACCCCTAACAACTATTTGGAGCAATTCTTCAAGCTGTCTCTTCCTCTGACATATCTGCTCTGCTGACCAGACCACACACTAGAAAGTGAAGGGACGACTACGTTTCGGTCCGTCCTGGACCATTCTAAAGTCGATTGGGAGAATTACAATCGACATGAGAATGGTCCAGGACGGACAGAAACGTCGTCGTCCCTTCACCTTCTAGTGTGTGGTCTGGTCAACATACTTCAGCCACGTTATTGTGACTCATCGTCTGCATATCTGATCTGTCTCTGTGGATGACATCTGAATCCATCCTGTATCTTTTCATTATCTTTTACGTCGGGATCAAGTCTCCCTTCGGCGTTCTTTTCAAGTGCTGTGAGGCTCACTTTCCTTGTGGGTGCGCTTCCAGCCGTGTTTTAAATTTTACTGAATTAAAAAGTAAAAAAAAGAGATATTTGCTGATTTAAATCTAATAGGCAAACATACAGGTGGATTATAATCATCGATGCCTCGGATCGTTGCTAATCCCGCTACAGATGTGAACAGATAGAGGCTCGTTAGCTCATCAAGATACAGCTGTGTGCAGGTGCTCATCACAAGCCATCATGATACACCTACCCGCACTCGAAGTTCCGGATCAGCCGGGCTGTGGGTGGGTATGTGGGCCTGCAGGCCGCTCCAAGCACCAGCCTGGTGGACCAAACTCTCACAAGTCGAGCCTGGCCTCGGGCCGGGCTTGGGGAGTAGAAGAACTCCCAGAACTCCATCAAGCAGGTATCACCCAGACATCACAATGCATTCATGTCAAGTTGAAATATACAGTTTTGTCTTTAGGGTACTTGTGAGGTGATTTTTGGACCCGGGTTCGAGGGTATCTCACAGCTCCAAGGGTTTTCTCGTGTTAAAATATGTTAAGTTTCTTTGCAAAATTTTAGCTGTAAGTCATTTTTTGTTTAATTTGACACAACATATTCATATCTTTCTTCTATGTAGAAGAAATTGTTATCCTCAAGTTAATATTCAAAATCAACTCGTACAGTCTTTTTCCTCGGAAGCAGTCATTAGCGGGGAACCACAGGGATCAGTTCCAGGACTTTTGTTTGACTTCCTTTGTTTACACAGGAGGGTACAGGAGCAGACGACTGCTGACTCCTGTTAGCAGGCTGAGAGCTTTCCCTTCCCATAGCTCATGGTAAGCCTTTCTCTACTAGTTTTACACAGGAGGGTACAGGAGCAGACGACTGCTGACTCCTGTTAGCAGGCTCAGAGCTTTCCCTTCCCATAGCTCATGGTAAGCTTTCTCTACTAGTTTTACACAGGAGGGTACAGGAGCAGACGACTGCTGACTCCTGTTATCAGGCTGAGAGCTTTCCTTCCCATAGCTCATGGTAAGCCTTACCCACTAGTTGCCCTGGAATACTACCCGCCAATTGGTTTACAATGACTACCCAATTACTG
>WNGS01001312.1:59324272-59346136 GCA_020271785.1 Procambarus virginalis | reverse complement strand
AAGCGTACCTGTCACTCCTCCAATATTTTCCAGTTTCCAGAACAACCTCTTATGTGGAACTCTGTCGAAAGCCTTTTTTAGGTCTAGATAGATGCAGTCAGCCCAACCATCTCTTTCCTGTAATATCTCTGTTGCTCGATCATAAAAACTGAGTAAATTCGATACACAGGATCTACCAGATCGAAAACCATACTGTCTGTCTGATATTATATCATTTCTCTCCAGGTGTGCTACCCATTTAGTTTTAATTATTTTTTCCAATATTTTGACTATTACACTTGTCAATGATACCGGTCTATAATTAAGGGGGTCTTCCCTGCTTCCACTCTTGTAAATTGGAACTATGTTAGCCTTTTTCCACACATCAGCTACAACTCCTGTAAACAGGGATGCCTGAAAGATCAGTTGAAGAGGGATGCTGAGCTCAGGTGCACATTCTCTCAGAACCCATGGTGAAACTCCATCTGGACCAACTGCTTTGTTCTTATTTAGCTCTTTGAGCATTTTTCCACTTCGTCTCTAGACACCTCTATGTGCTCTATGTTGTTCTCTGGAATTCTTATTGTATCTGGTTCCCTGAAGATTTCATTTTGTACAAACACACTTTGGAACTTTTCGTTTAATGTTTCACACATTTCCTTTTCATTTTCCGTGAATCTATTTCCCATTTTCAACCTCTGAATATTATCCTTTACCTGCAATTTGTTGTTTATGAATTTATAGAATAGACCTGGTTCTGTTTTACATTTGTCTGCAATCCCTTTTTCAAAATTTCTTTCTGCCTCTCTCCTCACTGCCGTGTAGTTGTTTCTCGCATCTTTGTATCGCTGGTATGATTGGGGGTTTGGCCTCTTCCTGTATTGATTCCATTTTTGTGTCTTTTGGTCTCTGGCCCTCTCGCACTTTCTGTCGAACCAATCCTGTTTCCTAGTTCTGCGTGTGGCACTGAGTGTGCTCTAGTGGGTAACACTTCGGCAACTTTAGGGATCATTGCGGGTTATGCGCCCCCATGTTGTCTAATTTATATGCATATGTCTGTGCAGGAAATTTTATTGCAATCACAAAAAAGAACGATGTCGAATCAAGTTTGGACTTGATAAACCTGAAGAGTAGCAACATGTTTGGAGTGTTTGGCGTGCATGGCTAACAAACGACTTATTTGGTGCCGGCATCACATTAGCTTTAGTGACACGATATACATATGGTCCGCTAGAACATTTAATTGAGAACACATTGATACCAAAATGAAATGCGTACATCGAAAATTACGGTAAAAAATATGAAAAAGCTTATACACTTTTCAGTAGGGGTGTAGCTGATGAGCAGTTGGGCATGCGATAGCGGGTAACCCTTGGGCAACTTCCCACGGTCTTGCGGGTGGGGCGCGCCCATGTTTGTACTTTATTTTCATATGTCTGTGTACGGAATTTTATTGCGATCACAGTTTTACCAAATTAATGACGTAGAAGAATTCTGGGGTTGACAACCTGAAAAGAGCATAAACATTTCATTGCTGTTTGGTGCTCACAGCTAACGATTGCCATAGTTTTTTATTTGGTGCGGGTCTAACGTCGGCTTTGGTGAAATTTTATACATATATATATATTCCTCTAGGGCATTCTCTTAGGAACAAATTGATACCAAATTTAAATACTTGCATGGAAAATTAAGGTGAGCAGACCGAAAGAGCATACACTTTTCAGTGTTGCCATGTGGTCACCTGAAATGCTCGCCGCACGAGGAAAAGGGAAAGAGCCTTCTGCCGAGAGCACGATAGTCTTAACCCGATATTAATTATATGTGCTCCACTGGCTGAAGTTCCTGGGGCATAGCTTACAGAATCCACATGTTCCAGCAAATGTAGCACCAGAATAGAATGGTGTCTCAAGTACTTAACATTAGGGACACTTAACTAGTGGAAAAGGTCACACCAGTCATGTCTAGCCATCAAGACATCCTGTAGCAGAGAGCCCATCTGATTCACAGCAGTAAACTTAGTTTAACTTAAATATGGAAACACTTCTTCCTGATCAAATTGTAATTGTTGTGTTAATGCACATAAAGTATTAGCATGTATTACAAAAACTTTGGTTTTAGCAGGAAGATGACTCGAGTAATCAGACAGTGAAAGATGAAGACCAGCCTGATTGGTTCAGGGATGCTCTTAAGAGAGCTCAAGAGAAAGCAAAACAACTGTCTGCAGCAGCCCCTCCTGGTAAGCATAGCACACAATATATATAATACATCAATAATTAATATTATATATATAATATATATATATATATATATATATATATATATATATATATATATA
The DNA here is from genome assembly GCA_020271785.1 of Procambarus virginalis. Lineage (NCBI taxonomy): Eukaryota > Metazoa > Arthropoda > Malacostraca > Decapoda > Cambaridae > Procambarus > Procambarus virginalis. Next base: position 59,343,822 of record WNGS01001312.1, on the reverse strand, counting down.
TATATATATATATATATATATATATATATATATATATATATAAAAGTTTGTGAGGGTACCACCTCTGGTGCCAATGTGGGGACCCATAGCCTCGGAGAAGAAAATAAAACGTATTCAGAGGAGACCTTGTGGTTTCTCACTGAACACTAATATTTTCTTCTCCTACCACCCCCATTCTTTTGTATGTACACATATATATTTGCTTTATTTGAACTGTGTTACAAAAAAGGAGTTACATATAGGTTACAAAGATGGTTATCATAGGTTGTCGAGTTCCTCCAGCTCCTCAGATGGCGGGCAGGAACCCTGGATGCAGTGCGCATTTCCCCTCTGTATCGCCACGCTGAGGCGCTGGAAAAGAAAGCTGGCAGCTCTAGGGTCCCTTGTTGTTTCAATGAGCCTAGAACCCAGTTCCTTCAAAAAACTGGTAGCACTTTTACCCCAGGCGCCGAGTGTCTCAGAAGCAATGGGGACAAAATTGTAGTGGTGATCAAGTTCTCTATACTTACGGGATTTGGCTGCTTCCCTGTGGGTGGCAGCGCCACCTGGTTGTGCAACACTGAGGTCAATGTAGGTGTTAGCCAGGGTTGATACGCACGTGTAGTCCCATACCAACTGCTTGCCATTCTTCCAGGGGTTCACTGTGATACCATCCGGGCGACCAATAAGAGCATCAGAGTTACGGGGCGTTAGGTAACGAGGCTCTCTCTCGGCTGGGCATCCAGCTGTGGTGAGGCTCCACATATATATATATATATATATATATATATAATGTTTATTTATTTTAGTAGGATGCCACCTCTGGTGCAATTGTAGGGACCCATATCTCAAAGAAGAGAATAAAGAGCATTCAGAGAAGACCTTTTGGCTTCTCACTGAACACTTTTTAATTAATATTTTCTTCAACCACTCCTACCTTTTTTATTATTTTATGCAATGTGATTTATTTATTTTATTACATTGTGTTTAGTGTGTGTGTGTGTGTGTGTGTGTGTAATTACCTAAGTATAATTACCTAAGTGTAGTTACAGGATGAGAGCTACGCTCGTGGTATCCCGTCTCCCCACCTCTCTTTGTCATATAATGCTTTGAAATTACTGACGGTTTTGGACTCCACCACCTTCTCACTTAACTTGTTCTAACGTCTACCACTGTTTACAAAAGTGAATTTTCGTATATTTCTCCGGCAGCTTTGTTTCGTTAGTTTAAATCTATGACCTCTTGTTCTTGAAGTTCCGGGTCTCAGGAATTCTTCCCTATCAATTTTNAAACTCACACTTGTGTAAACAAAGATTTGTAAAGATTTAAGATTCAACAAGTTTTCGCTCTCTTGAGTGCATCATCAAGGTCTAAGTATGATTTCAACAACAATGGGCTTTTATCCTAATTAATAATAATAATAATAATAATAATAATAATAATAATAATAATAATAATAATAATAATAATATAATAATAATATAATAATAATAATATTAATAATAATAGCAGCCAGTAAAACCAAGAATGATAATAATAATTACAATGACAATATGAAGATCGAATAAACGGAATTTACCTGATTTCCCTTGGCCATATCTCGGACCGACCTGTCATGCTTGTCATTCACAGTCTTCGCACCCTGTTGGTGGTGGTGGCCGTCCGGAGTCCCAAATCCTTCGGTTACGGTATCCTCGAACCGTAGACCCTCAGATTCCCACTGCTCTTCCTGGCTAAAATGGCCGCATCGAAGGTCTCTGATTGCACTTGAATAGGCTTGGGTTATGGCGCCAATAAGAGATGCCGCGTGGAGGTCCAGGATTGCACATACACTTGAGATTACACACGAAAAAATTAACATCGATGGATGGTATGGTGAATTATTGTCAAGGGTGTACAGCCACCTGTCCCCCTGCCAATACCCGGTGCAGTAGACGCAGAAGACTAGAGCGGACACGATTGTTTTCCAGATCTTCGTGGGTTTGGAAGTCTTGTCGAGAGCTGAGAAAAAGCGACATGTTGCGTTCCTTTTCCCCACTATCAAAATCAGGTTAGCGAGGACATACCCCCCGCCCACAGTGAAAGTGGTGGCCATAATCACTGAATCGTAGGAACTCTTCCATGCGATGATAATGACTTCGGTGGTGGTCCAAGCTACAATGCCCATCATGATGACCAAGGGAAATAATCTCTTTCGAGCTACCTGGTACCCTCCAGATGGCTGCTCCTTCACTAATAAAAGGCCAGTGACACTGAGGACGATGTACAAAGCTGGGTTCGAACTCTCCACACTCACTCGAGGATCTTCGGAGTCCTCGTCGAAGTATGCGGGCTTTCCAAACATATTCGTTCTGTGGCGGACTATAGTCAGCCTGTGAGTAAGGTGCTCGACAACCTCTTGAGCAGACTGCCAAGGAGAGCAGTTGTAGTGACCTACCCTCTAACAAGTATATCATCTGGTGTACCACAGTACGCGACGTTTACCTTCTGCTAAGCACCAAGATCTACTGGTTTAGTGAGAGCCTTTATCACTTGATAATATCAGGAGCACGACATAGTTTGGTCCGCTCAGGAGGACTCTCCCCAACCACGACAGTCTTCACCTCATGAGTGATCACATCTTCGACCAAGTCCAATCTTCCTGCTGAGCATTGTCCAGTGAGGCTTCTGGTTCCTCTTGTTTACCACTGAATTACGTTTTTGTCTTGCCAATAACTCATCAACGCGTTCCACGAAGTAATCTTCGGTGACAAAAGTTGTCAGACACTTTCAAGTTCTACTCCCAAGATCTCTCATTCAATTCGTGAATAGCGGAAAATTACCTTTCTAAAATATAAATGTTACACATTTTTACCACAAAGGACCTGATGAAGCAGTATTGAGCTCATTCTCTACCTTCTTTAATTTTCTTAAGACCCCTTGTAATTAATGTTTTTATTGCTGTGAAAGATCAATACGCAGCATAGCAACCCTCTCCTCAGATAATGCTCGTCCAAGCAGCGGCCGACCTCAAAGCCGCATTTAACAATTTTAACATAATGTGCGTCCAAAATAGGACTTTTTCTGACAAGTTAATTTTTATTATATATGAGAAGTTGTGCATAGTTAGGCTCATGTTAGATGAGATACATAGCTTCTGTTGACAATTATTTGCATTTGCCGCATGCAGATGAAGCGTGTACGATCAAAAAAGAAAGAAAGAAAGCGAAGCAAGGTTTGAAAAAAATTGTTGAATGTAATTACTTGAGTTTCGTATTCAATGTGTTTTTAATCATAAACAAGAAAGAGGTGACTGGATTAACGAACTGTTGTTTGGATAATGGGTTGCAGTGCAATGGTGGCACGCTATCCCCCACACCTCACCAGCTATATCAGCCTGGTTCGAGCCCAGTTCAGGGTAAATTACGGGCTATTCATACCCGTGCCACCTTTTGGGGGGCTTAATCTTTATCACTTTATCAGTGGGAGATTCCACTGAATATCGCTCCATTACTGTTCACCCTTATTCACCCAGCGGTAATTTGAGACCTGGTTGTAAACTGATTGGTAGATCGTGTTCCAGGGAGAACCAAGTAGGTTAAGGATTACCATGAGTTATGGTATTGGAAACTTCTCAGCCTGTGTACAAAACAAAGAAGTGAGACTTGATTATACACATTCTTAAAACATGAAAAGGAAAAACGTAATTCATTTGACTGGTTACCACTGCTGTCTCTAAGATAATTTACAGCACACACACACACACACACATATACTGCACAACTCCCTCAATGGTAAAAACTTATCAGAAAAGCAGTTTCAGAAATGATTTTGTAAGTCATCTCTGTTCCTGTGTTGTGGTGCCCTATTTGCTAGTTCTTTCTACGCCTGTCCTTGGTATATCAGGCTTTCTCTCTACAAAGAAACGTCAATGAAATCTCGGTTTCAGAATAGCATAACAAACTAGAGAAGGTGCCAAATTTTGTGAAAGTCGTCCCAGTGAAGAGTGTGGGGGGTAGACAGGAAATTGGTGACATTAGATCAATAGAAGGTTTATATTGGTACACAGAAAATAATGTTTAATTAGATCGGGGGAGAGTTGTTCTCTGTGATGGTAGACAGTAGAATACTGCAAACTGTAGATGAAGAAGATAATGCCTAGGATGATGAAGGAGGGTCACTGACGGATAGACAGTGGATAGCGCCACATGTCGGGACATAGTGGACTGGATCATTCAATACATTATGCAAAAAAAAAAACTTGTCTGTCCTGATTTGTAAATGAACGGAAATTTGGAGTTCTAACCCATTTACCCCACACCTGGTATTATCTTACTGGCCAGGTGACAAAAGTTCAGATTTTTCTGACGAAGATTGCTATTGGTGAGTGTTTTGTTATCAAAGATAAGCATGTCACTTGAGTTATAACGGAAGAGATAACAATTAGTGTGTTGTGAACAACTGGCGGGAGAGGTTCGTCTATGCTGGTATTGACTGTATTTGTCGTTCCTGCTTCGGTTAGCGTTCCATTTGCGGTTGAAATTGCACTTTATGGGTTGGTGCCCCAGAATTCGCTCTGTTGGTATTGGTAGGGATCGCGTTCTTCAGATGAGTCTCCACAACCAGCTCTTGACTGCTGTGCTGATAGTCCTCTTCGTCACCCACGCCACACAAGGTAAAGTCCAGATTATTAAGCAAAATGATTATTATATCAGAGTATTGGATAACATCTCACTGAAATGGGAATATTTTGATATTAATTATACACACACATGAATACTATTTTTTCATGTTTTATGTTTATTATGATCTCGAATTTACAATGTTCTGATCAAGAGTGTCAATCCCCTTTCTTCCTGTCTATTTCTTATCTTTCTAACTGCACGGAAGTCATGATGAAACATTTTGTTTGTTCTAACTTCAGACAGCTTTCTTTCTATGAGTGCAATTACATCAGGGTTTTCTTTCAGGTCGGGAAGGTCATGCCTTTTCTCTGAATACATTTTCCCTGTAAGCAATCGCATATATGTTTTTGTGTACATTACTTAAAGTTTCCTCTTCTTTAATGAATTCTCACTTCCTTGTCCATTGTTTCCCTGGAAAGCCTCTGTGTTAGTATTTGGGTAGGATGTACATATGAAGAAAAGAGTTGATGAGGTCTGCAAAAGATTTAGAGCGTTGGTTAACTTTGGGAGGATGAGTGTAGGATGAATTGAGGGATGAAGTGAGGATTACAACATTGAGGGGGAGGGGAGAAGATCACAATGCTGGGGGAGGGGGGGGTGGGAAGTTATAGGATGGGGAATATAGTGATTTGGGTCTAAAAGAGTTACATGGGGATTTAGGCGATGTGAGGCTACTAGCTGAGGCACTGGCAGGGGTGTTTAGAATTTTTGTGAAGGGTTGGAAGGAATTTGTCGGAAATATGGAAAATTGAATATTTTATGCTTCTGTTGGATTTATCTTTGTAGTTGTCGACCTGAGGGACAAGAGCTCCCCTCTCCTCTTCACTCTGAGGTTGTCGATCATAGAGGGCGAATTCTTCCCCAATATCTACACTGAAATATATATATATATATATATATATATATATATATATATATATATATATATATATATATATATCATATATATATATATATATATATATATATATATATATATTTACATATATATATATATATATATATATATATATATATATATATATATATATATATATATATATAGATATATATATATATAATTTCCACTGCAACATCCTGCAATTTCCCAACTAATAATAAATTAAAAGAAAAGTGCATATCGACCACATCATCCGTCATTAAAATAAGCTAAACCTTTGTTTTTGTGCTTTTTTTTTGCATAAATCTGTATGACAAATATACATTCTTGAAAACATATTTTTTCTGTCAATTTGTAAGTATATCAGAGGTAACTTTAGGCATTTATTGTTGTTATAATAATTTAATTTGGTTTGGTCAGTGCGCAGGCTGCACACAGGAATATATATTAATGTTATTCCTTCATTTTCAGGGTTCTGGTTCCAGGTAAGTGTGAGGCTTTGTTTCTGGTTGTCATGGAAGCACGCTCCTTGAGGTGTGGTGTAATGTCTGCCCTGGTGCATGTACTGACCTGGTGCGTTTACTGACCTGGTGCATGTACTGACCTGGTGCGTTTACTGACCTGGTGCATTTACTGACCTGGTACGAATGATGACCTGATGTGTATATTGACCTGGTACGTGTATTAGTCTGATGTGTATATTGATTTAGTGTAAATACTGACCTGATGCATATATTGTTCTGGTGTGTGTATACTGAGCAGGTGTGTATATCGACTTGGTGCATATACTGATCTTATGCGAAGGAATAGTGACTGGCTTGGTGAATAAACTGGTCCTGATTCGATAGAGGGACATCAGACCTGTTGGAATTTTGGACAAATCCAGTAACCTGTTCACAACACTGACTCAGTATTTCCATGTTGTGACCAGTTCACAACACTGACGCAGTATGACGTTGCTGGACCTTGGCGACGGCTGCCAGATTATCCCATTGACACAGGACTATCGTCAGTGTTCCACGATATGCTTATAACCATACTGTGTATGGAAACGTCCAATCTGTTATAAATGTAACGTATTATAAACAAATAAAAACCCTGTAATGTTTACGTTAGCAATGCATCGGTCTCAACAGCTTAGGTAGATTGCTGAGTCCGTGCATTTCTAGCCAGGCTAAACAGTTGCATTTTTTACGTAGTGGCCAATCTAGAGAATCGTTTGCTCTACGACCAGCTCAAGAGTTAGTTATAAGGCATCATATTCTCTGCCATTAAGTCCTCAATTGCCTTGTTTAAAACGAGCAACTGGACCACAGTACAGCACTCTTATAGCGAAAGAATTATAAATACTTAGTAATATATGGATTTGATTTGTTATTTATTAATGAACAGTGAATCAATTTGATTATTAATTTAATTTAGTTAATTAATGCGGTAAAAATCAATTATATTTGATTTTTGTATTATTAATCAAAATATATTCATTTTTTTGCAATGTTAATCATATTAACTAGTTATTTTATCATGTCTGGATTAGTTGTTGACTGATGGGCGAACCTGACGCACCGTAACGGTGATAACAGATAATCCTTGTATGTTATCATACACTACACACTACACATACAACACAGCACCACAGTCATATATATATAAACAATAAACAAGAAACAATACACACTACACATAATCACGTTGTCGGGGACTTCCTGACCCCGACTACGTAATTATATACATATGAGATATGTATATTGACACATGAATGCGGAGAAAATCTTGAAGTAGTAATACAATTTATAGGCCATGTATGACCCCTACACAGGCCATGTATGACCCCTACACAGGCCATGTATGACCCCTACACAGGCCATGTATGACCCTACACAGGCCATGTATGACCCCTACACAGGCCATGTATGACCCTACACAGGCCATGTATGACCCCTACACAGGCCATGTATGACCCCTACACAGGCCATGTATGACCCTACACAGGCCATGTATGACCCCTACACAGATCATGTATAACCTCTACACAGGCCATGTATGACTTCTTCACAAGCCATGTATGACCCTACACAGGCCATATATACAACAAATACATAGCGAGTCGTCCGTTCAAGTGCATGTTGACCATTCAATATTATGGAGACTAAACGTAAGAAAGAAGTCTTAACAAGGGGTAAAGTAATGTTGATGAATAACATCTGAAGTCTTGTTGCTGATGCTTGTGATAAGGGGGGGGGGAGGTGATGTTGCTGACTCTAGTAACAAGGGGCGTGAAACACATAAATAGAATTACATCAGCGGCAGATGCTAAGATAACTAATTTACAACATAGAGGCATTAATATAAGAACGCGTTCATAACACTATATACAACATCTGTCTGACCCATGCTGGAGTAAGCAGCACCAGTCTGGAGTCCCACCTCGAAAACAATGTTAAAAAATTAAGAAAGTACAGAGCTTTTTACTGCGGAGATAAACTAAAGAAACTAAACCTAACAACACAGAACTTAAAGATAAACAGACGGGATATGATCCAAACATACTAAATACTCAGATGTATCGATTATTTTTTAAGATAACTTAGACACTGAGATAAGACTCAGGTATGTAAGGAAATAATTCTTCAGTGTAAGGCCAGTAAGTGTAACCAGCGAGACAGTTTCTATAGCAGATAAAAAAGGGGGGGCCCAGGAGCTAAAGTTTGGTCTTGTAAACATTGTTATGCAAATACTGTTAAAAACATAACTACTTTTAATGAATAATGAAGATACTGACTTTCGCATTAATAACAGTAATAAATGAATGGGTCCACGTTACACTATCGAATATGAAATTTTTTATTTATTTATTTATTATTTATTTATTTATTTATTTATTTATTTATTTATTGTAAAAGTTATTATATATTAATTTCTTTACTGTAAAAGTTACTATTCGTTAATTTATTTCAAAAGATATAATTTATTTTTTGACTCTCTTTTCTTCCTCAACAGAGGGTGCTACATAGCCTTCCCGGTTTGGTGCCTTCTTTTGATAATTACTTCTTCTTCGACAGAATCACCACTACCCAGTATGCGTTCCTGGGCCACCCGGGCCACCCGGCCCACCCGGGCCGCCTGGGCCACCTGGCCAATTGGGTCTCTCAGGTCTACCAGGAAAACCAGGACCAGCAGGCCCACGAGGTCTCGTTGGACCTAAAGGTGCTCCGGGTCGATCCGGACCAATTGGTCTTAAAGGCGACCCTGGCAAAGAGGGTCCCAAGGGCAGTGCAGGTCGCAATGGGTTGCCAGGGAGAGAAGGCAGAATAGGCCCTCGTGGTCCTGAAGGTCCCCAAGGTCTCCAAGGCCCTCCAGGTCCCCAAGGCCCTCCAGGTCCACCTGGCGTCTCCGGCTTTACAATCCCGCCAGATCCTACTATACAGTAAACATCTGTTAACCTGGCAAACACACAACTTAACCACAACGTTATTTGAACTATCACAACTTTCCTATAACTTTATAATCTTTTACAAAAATTTGTGGTTAGGTTGTGTTTCCTGGGTTGGTGTTCTAGGTTCATAAGAACGTGTATGTCTAGGAACTTTTAGATATAAATTGAACTTAAATACATTATTTTGTATCTACATTTTCCATTTCATTAACAAAATATATGAGATACTGTTTAATTGAAAAATGTTGCTATTATTGTATATCAAATTATTTGAGGGACGTTAATTTTGCATGTCAGACTGGTGGATTGTGTAGCACTAATATACAAACATTATTACCATTACCAGTAAAATAAAAGAATAAAAACAAACTAAAATGAATAGTTAATGGATATCACAAACTAACTTGACAGCTATTAATGGATATCAAAAACGTACTTGACAGCTATTAATGGATATTACAAACTAACTTGACAGCTATTAATGGATATCACGAACTAACTTGACAGCTATTAATGGATATCACAAACTAACTTGACAGCTATTAATGGATATCAAAAACTTACTTAACAGCTATTAATGGATATCACAAACTAACTTGACAGCTATTAATGGATATCACGAACTAACTTGACAGCTATTAATGGATATCACAAACAAACTTGACAACTATTGCAAATCTAACACCTCCTCGAGCTCTTCCTGGGATGGACACGTACCCAAGATACAGCAGAAATTCCCCCTCTGAACTGCGACACTGAGGCGATGCAACAAGAAACTTGTCGTTCTTTGGTCTTTAGTAACCCTAATTAGCCTGTGGGCCCAGTACTTTCAGGAACTCTTGTGCACATTTTCCGCACGAATCAAGAGTTTCCAAGCAAATCAGAACAAAACTATAGCAATGGGTCAGATCTCTGTATTTGATGGCTTTCCGCGTTTCATAGAAGAAGCAGCGCCACCTCTTCCATTGCCCTGTGTTGAAGGTAGGTACTAGCCTGTGTAAGGTACATGTGTAGTACCAGGCTACTAGCCTGCCATCCTTCCAGGGACGCATGGTGACCCCATCTTGACGCTTCTGAGTGCCGTTCGGTCTTGATGATGTCGTTGACTTATTTGTGTCTTGCAATCTTGTCGTGTGATTTATGACATATCAGTGTGATGGCCGTATTGGTCTGCCAATGCACGTTTACAGATGCACCTGCGTTCGGTGAGGAGAGGGACAGCAAGGCAAAGGGCTACACCAATACGAAGAGCGTCGCGGTTAAGGCGAGTTCCACCGGTTGAGATGAGTATAGCAAATTAAAAATCCTCGAAAAGGGGAGACTTTCACTGCTAGGAGGCGGGTTTTATTCTCAACAGGTGCACTTTCGAGCATTGTTGGGTCAATTTTTCTCCATTATGGGACTTTCCAAGTGAGACTTGGGGTTCTTTTGAGGTTTGTAGCCGGGGTGAGGCGTGTGCAATTGTGTTCCTATGGCTGGCTCCTTAGATGAACTTCGGATCGTGAGCTTCGGAATCTCTCATGGAATCAGTTATAGGATCTTCTTAACTAATTCGCTGGCAGCAATGCATGTAAATAAAAATACTGGTAGTGCTACCTCTGTTGCATTGTATCTGCCTACTGCCCGAAGTCTAACTGGTAGAGTTACTTCTTCCCCCTGACTGTCATCAAAGTTTAGGCGGAGTGCCTTCCTGAAAAGTGGTTTCAGAAGCCCACCATATTAACCTAGCAGTGGGCGGCCAAAAGGGGCTTTAAAAGATATATTTAAAAGATCAATTTTAAACATTTCACCAAAGGTGTAAAACATTGAACCTAAATTAGGTGTGAGTATAAATGACTGATGCATATACATCGATGAAGATATATTCTGTTTATACTTAAAACAGAATCTAATAGAATCCAATATCAGAGAGCGAGGCATTGAACCATACCTGTTTGTTCTGAAGCCCAGTCACCATATTTTGGAAGAATGATGAGGCGAGCGAGACTTTTGCTGCCATCTAGGTGCAAAAAATAATACTATCACCAAGCCAACAGCAGCCCATAAGGCGAATTATTGTGTTACAAGTCGCATTCTCGAGCTCGCATTTCATTGGTAGAAACTCTATGTCGTCACTTTCCTCGGCAGCCAATCACAGGAAAGAATCAGCTAATAGCTGCGCCCAATTAATTATATCATCTGAAACATTAACAATTTGTTCCTGCTTATTTATGTCGTACTGTTTTAACTCTGATTTCTCTTTACAGTTATGTTTAAAATTATGATATTTTGTTAGTATTAATAAAATATTATAGGACTTAACAGTTGTTACAAAAGAATGTTGTATTGTGTAATGCGATGCCCCGCCCACTCATTACTTAGTGTTCAATTCTGCCACTAGATGGAAGTACTTGTCAGGTAACACCAATGCAGTGATAACATCACAGGATAGGTAGCCCAACAATTCACTTATGGGAACTATTATATTCATTATTACATATATCATAATTCGATATAAGAATTTTTATAAAAAAAATGTATCTTTTTCTTTAAATATATCTTGGTTGAAACTATAAGGCATTAATAAGAAAGGTATATTCTCAAAACTGTAACTAAGAGGGCGGAGCTTCAACCCGATCCCTTTCTGTGATTGGCTGTTGAGGTGAATGTCAACACAAAGTTTCTACCAATGAAAAGCGAGTGCGGGAAGCAACCTTCAGCCCAACAACCTGCCTTATGGACTGCTGTTGACCTGTTTATAGTGCTATTTTTTGCCCCTAGATGGCACCAGCAGCTTGGCTACGCGCCTCAGAATTCTTCCAAAAGACGTCGGGCCGGGCAACATACCTCATGGATGATATGCAGGTTTACAGAGTGACTGGTCATTGTCCGAGGATTGTCATAGGTGAATAGCTTATGACCATCCTCGGACCCATTATGGTTCGATCTCCATAAACCCCCGCGCCCCCTATTTGCATGATATGTCAAATCGTACTAATTTCCAAATCTTGCTAAATACAAGACTCGTTCCTCACTAGGATTCATCTAGCATACTATTTTCTACAGGATGATGAATTGTTAGTTTCTATTCTGTAGTTTTTCTTTGATGTCAGCAGTGTTTAATGAAAATGGTTACAGGGATGAAGAGCAGAGAAGCTGTTGAAGGGTAGGGAAGGTGGGTGTAGGGTAGGGAGGCTGCTGACTGGTAGAGTAGGGAAGCTGCTGACTGGTAGAGTAGGGAAGCTGCTGACTGGTAGAGTAGGGAGGCTGGTGACTGGTAGAGTAGGGAGGCTGGTGAATGGTAGGGAAGAGAAGATGGTGAATGATAGGATAGGGAAGCTAGTGAATGGTAAAGAAGGTGGGTGTAGGGGTAGGGAAGCTGATGAAAGGTTAGAAAGATAGAGTGGTAGAGAGGGTGGTGAAGCGTAAGCACGGTGATGATCAGNTCCCTTAAACAACCGAGTCGAGGACTCGAGGCCGTTCGATTCATGTCTCATTCTAGCTATTGAGCTACCTTGCAAGGTGTTGAGTTCCTAACCTGATGAACTAGCAAACAGAACAGCGAAATCGCCTTGCAAGTGATTAAGTGCATGAAGAGTGTAGCCCATTTCCTTGCTGTGATCTCGAGTAGCAGAGGATACATACAACCTCCATATGGGGTGAAACTTGTGTCGTAAGAAGTTCATTCCCCCACTATGTTCACAATGGATATGGAATGGGCGTATAAGCTGGTCAGGGGAGGCCTAAATTAAATTATTTAAGACATTTTAGCGTTTATGGAGACTGCTTGTAAAGTTGCGTGAGGTTTTCCCACGCATGTTGAACCACTACAGTTCGGCCATTGAAAAGATAAACAACTCAATTGATCTTGAGATGAACAGCTCGGCGTCTTGGTCTCCCAGCTGTTCACCCCATAATTGTTCTCTGCCTTAAGTACACTGTTGATTTCTTAAAAAAAAATCATGTTTCTTTCTTGTGTATATATCTTTGTCCTTTATTTTTTAATGGAATCTACTTTAGGTTTTAAATTTTAGTCACTTTATTGATGTATATATATTTTTTCAACAACATATTAATGATTTAGCGAATATAGCGATGTAATTGTTCTTTATTTAGCATTGTAGATAAAGCTATGACACCCAGGCCTCTGTTATTTAAAATAAACCGTAAAAATATGTACATCTTTCCATGTACTTTCCATTCCTTAGAGCAACTTACCTGTTACCTTTACTTACCTTTCTAAGAAAGGTAAGTAAACTACCTTTCTAGGAAAGGTAAGTTTACTACTTACCTTTCTAAGAAAGAAGTCTGTCTGTCTTTCTGTCTAGAGATGGAGGTTAGAGGTTATGGGCTAGTCTCACCCAAATTCACGGGAAATGGTCTGGTACGAGACCGTTATTGGCTGGTCGGAGTAGGCCTAAGCTAAAGGCCTTAAGAAATATTAACAATTTTAAACACCCCCTAGACCCCATTTCAGTCTTGATTAGAGTTGGTTGTGAAATATGGCGTGTAATTACGTGGAATTATTTATGTAAAAAATCATAGATAACAGGAAAGTAAAGCAACTAAGACCTATTCATTTGTTTCAGTGCTGCTTGGCCGGGGATGCTGAGAGGGGAAAGGGGGGGAAGGACAAAGAGAAAACTAGATAGATAGATTGGTAGAGACAGAGATGGGTAAAGATAGAGACAGATAGAAATAGAGATAGAGAGAGAGTAGTGACAGACCCGGGCAATGCAAGGTACCTCCTCGCATTCTATACTATAAGAATGGGAATTCTTATAGCATAGAATTCATATTTGTCTGTCATATCTGTCTATATGACAGATAAACAAATAGACATTCTATTAGAATGTCAATTTGTCTATCTTTCTGTCTTGAATTGGAGGCCAGTAGCTTGAACCTCACCCAACTTTGCAAAGGAAATATTCTGGATATGGAATGGACATATAAGCTGGTCAGGGGAGGCCTAAATTAAATTATTTAAGAAATTTTAGTGTTTATGGAGAACCCCCCCCCCAGTGAGTTAAATGAAATATATGGTGTTATTTCCCTAGAGTTTTTAATGATCGTGATAATATATTTTCTGAGATACCCTTATAGTTGATTCAGTTCTTCTTAAAAATAAATTTTCACATCTGGTCTGAACGTCGACGTAGGTATCTGGCTAATAATTGTCGAAGTGGGTTTCCAAAGATATTTGCCAACTTATTGCGTGGGTTTTAAGGATGGGGGGTGTGAGATCTTCTACAGGCCATGCCACACCTCCTCATTCTGGGTTGTGTCTTCAGTTGCTCCAGCTAACTTGTATGCACTTCATCTCAATAATATTGGGATTTCATTGCGATCTGACTGGGGGCGTAAGAGTGTGAACGTCATTACTGTAGGCCCCAGTGTGGTCGGGTTGGCTGTAAAATCCTGGTTTGGGCCCCGGTTTAGGGCCTTCGGAACCTCCCAGAGAGCTCTGTAGATGTCGGGGTTGATCAACTTTGATACCACCGTGGCCGAGTCAGTTAAGGCAGGGATCTGGGAATCACCAGGTCGCGAGTTCAAGGCATTCCATGGCCCAAAAAAGTGTAGAAGAGCAACATAAGAGGGAGGAGAGTGGAATTGGTAGATGTGCGGCACACAATAATTTGCTCTTTCGTTAAAGATTTACTCAAGTGACAATAAGTTTGTGGGTGAATCTTGATAGTTATAATACGAGTTAATTACTCATGTTGGACATGCCTGTATAGCTGAGTAAGGAGAAGCATCGGTAGCTTTTAACCTATATACAGTCTTCAGGGCTTGGGGACTAGAACTCTCGGAACCGACCACGGGTAAACCACAGGTACAGGTAAGCACCTGCTTCATTATATGAACATAACTGAATATAAAACTGCCATCAGCTTTTTTGGTGGTAATGAAAAGTGAAGAGCCATAACACACTGTGATCTCTGTGTATGGTATCTATAAGCTAATCAAACTGAGTGAGAATTGATTCCACCTAGAAAGAAACTTTAGAAGAACCCTCCTTATCTAGCTAAGTCTCTCACTCCCCTAGAAAACTTTGAGTAATCTTGAATCCCACAATGTATGTCATTGTATGCTGTATGCTACGTGTATGCTGCAAATGTATGTTATTTGTGTGCTGCAAAAGTCTGACAAATATTTTACGCCGGTATATCTTTACATGACCTCAATATGCACAAGGTGGGTCCGATTTGACTGACCTCTGACCTCAACAATTACAGAACCAAGGTCACCACGAAATCGGCTGTAAATAGCGAGATCAACAGAGGCTCCTTAGACTATCATTCCCCCTCCTCATCTACACCAAGCCATTTCGCCCGTAGCAACAACCCAGGCTGACGTGGCGGAGAAAACTTAATACTTTGCCAGCATCACTCAACACCTGTAGCGGATACACAAACACCCACAGCACGTACAGGTGCGATGCCCCGGGAAAGGTTAAACACCTGACGAGGCCGCTGCAGATGGCACCTGAGCACTATAGGAAATATTTGTCCTAAGGGAAGCGTACTGTTTCTAGCTCATACGTGTGTAGAGATACAAATATACAGGAAAGGGTAATTGAGAGATGACAGAGTGCATATGTGTGTATGGAAGATAACACGCTGTGGTGATGCACGCTCTGGCATAATTACCAGGATGAACAGGGTGTAGTGATGTATTCGACAGACAAAATGGGCGTTGGTGCACAGCTGCGGTGGGAAGAGAACAATCAACCTCCTCCTCCTCCTCCTCCTCCTCCTCCTCCTCCTCCTCCTGAGCCTATATATTATATATATATATATATATATAATATATATATATATATATATATGTATATATATATATAATATATATAAAATATATATATATAAATATATATATATATATATATATATATATATATATATATATATGTATATATATATATATATATATATATATATATATATATATATATATATATATATATATATATAAACATTAATATACTAGAAGTATACTTTGGTAGCAGTCTTTCTTTTAGACATATGTTACAGAATATGACAGAAAGGGTGATATTAATGATTCTAGCACGAATCTTCTCCATATTTCTTATGTTCTTCACTTGAGAAGAAAACTGAAAAGTTAACTCTCCAAAGTTTCTTTTACAGATACTTTGTGGCTGAACACTACGTCCGGCTACAAGTCCGCGTTTCGCAGATCCAGTCAACATTTTCAAAGGTAGAGCAGAAGTGAATGCAGTTTCGCTGGATCAAGTGAATATATAAGCGAGAGTGAAGTGATGGAGGCTGTAATGGACTAATGGGCCTACTACAGCCTCCTTACTTCCCATGTTCTCATGGTGGCTGGACAATATATATCCTGCATGTTCCTAACCCCAAAGATAGATGAACTTATGTTAAGTGTTAGCTGGCCGTTGATTGTTGGTTTGATATGCATTGCTTTGCTAATATCTAATCTTCCACTGTCGAAGTCGATTATTTCAGAGGGATTTGTCAGGATATCTCTGGAGATTATCGGGTTGTGTAGATATTATGTGTTCTCTGGTGGGAACTTCCTGTTTGTGAATTGGTTAGCACCTTGAAACCGATGTTGTTCTATTGCCTATATATTGAAATCGCTGGTATCTGTCATCATATTCAACAATTAAACCATTAATTTCCTTAATTATTTTTAATTGGTACACATTTGCAACAGTATTATATTTATTTATAAGCCCTCATCAACCCTTCAGAATGAAGACAGGTGCTGATACAATCTAACAGTTCTCATAGTAGAGGACAGGAAGCCTGTATTTAGGCATATCGAGCTCTTCGCCAACCCAACTCCTGACCTGCCATAGAATGCAATCCCACAACAATTGCTTAGCACCAGGGTACCATTAGCCATTACGAGAAAGAAACCGGACTCATTCGTTTCTATCCTACCCAAGGATTGAACCTGGGACACCTCGGCTGTGAGGCGAGGACGCAGCCAACTGTGCCTCAATCTAGAGGCTAGTAAGGGTGGTATTATCAGGTACGTCGTGTATATTGGGGCGGTACTGGTAGAGGATGGCGGTGTAGGTGCAGGAGAGGTTGACGAAGGAGAGAAGAAGGCTTCGCCCCAGCACTCCTAAGCCCCCGACGCTGACGACGGCCCGGCGGGAGTTGAGGCGGGAGGCCAGGGCAGCCAGTAGAGGGCGCTGGGAGGTGTTCAGTCGCTGGTAGAGCTCCCAGACAGTGTCCTCCAGGGAGAGGTGCTGAGGGAGGGAGGAAACCATTACTATTTTAATACAGTGTGATTTTATCACGATCCGTGGGTTAAGGTGTGCATCTATGGTTACCCAGGACGCTGGTTCGATCCTCGTCTTGCTCGAAAAAAATTTCTCATCGACTGGGACAGGTTGCGACTGAAAGTGAGTTCCCTCAGCGATAATACTAGTAAAAATACCATTATGATATTCCAATCAGTCTATCCGTAAAAATAATATTATAATTTTTTTAAATTAGGACATAGAAAATGGGAGTAAAGTCCTTTTTTTAACTTATCTTCTCTTGTGTATCAACTTGAGATGGTGAGCTTGTGCAGTCCATGTGGCACCCCGCTTGTTCCCACTCACCGCCTGCTGAAGGAGGTCGGCCCGGTAGCATATCCAGTAGAAGCGGAGGAGTTCATCGACGATGAAGCAGAAAATGACGAGAGAGACGACTGCGTCGCCAGTATGCGTGGTGAAGTAATACATCAGACTCAGACTCATCACCCAGGTCACCGCACAACGCACCAGCAGACGCATGGAGAAGGCCTGCAAGCAAGCACAGCGCATGGAGAAGGCCTGCAAGCAAGCACAGCGCATGGAGAAGGCCTGCAAGCAAGCACAGAGCATGGAGAAGGCCTGCAAGCAAGCACAACGCATCAACACCGTCAAAGTTGTTCACTACTGTTTGTAAAATTAGTTAAACGTCAAATATAAAGCAGCTTTCTTCTTAGCCAAAAGTATACGAAACTAAGCTGCCCGTCTGACCTGCCTATTAGTCCCATACAACGTCAGTATTACAACACTTATAGTCTCACTAGAGCACCAAAATTTCTACGCTATGCTAAGTAGCGACCAGGCTGATTACATGCACCACTCAAACAATTTACTGTGTACATTTATCCGTAACTAATTCTGTTCAATAGAGCTCTAAATGGACTAAATTTAAACAATTGTGGTGGCAGGTAGCTGTATACAACAATACACACTTGCCAGCTATACAAACCTTCGAGCGTAGTATAGTCTGAGGTTAAGCCTTCTCGTCAGTCTAAATACACGTGGTACGTCTTATACAATATATCTATATATATCTATAAATGGAAATGTCAGTCTCTTTCTGCCGGAGGATGAAGGCCAGACGCGTGGGGCTAGCCACACCCAATTTTACAGGGAGATTGCACTGGGGTAAATGCTCAACATGGGGAGACCGAGAGAGGCCATAGTTCTTACCTTTAATATATATATATATATATATATATATATATATATATATATATATATATATATATATATATATATATATATGTATGTATATATAGGCTACTGTAGCAATCCTGAGTAATTGTCATGTAGTCTAAAGTGATAGAGAGAGAGAGAGAGATAACATATATATACAATATATATTATAGCGTATCACTAACAACATATCTCAATATCAACCAGTGATCAAGCCGCTATCAAGACCTCACCTGGTTGAAGAGTTCGAGGAGATAAGTGAGGTGGTCGGCGCTGGCTATCACCTCCCCGGGTTAATGGGACGTGGGTTGGCCCACCCTAATCCCATCCACTGTGAGATGATGCACAATATACCATGGGAACTTTGGCCACCCTTCTCCCATGCATCACAGGATGATGTACGGGGACATTAACATGGGCTGTAGGGGTAACACACTGATCATGTAGTATAAGGAAAGTCATTTCGACAGTGACATACACACGCGCTGAGTTGACCAGACCACACACTAGAAGGTGAAGGGACGACGACGTTTCGGTCCTGGAAACGTCGTCGTCCCTTTACCTTCTAGTGTGTAGTCTGGTCAACTTACTTTAGCCACGTTATTGTGACTCATCGCCTGCACACACGCTGAGTTTGTGCTGCGCTTCAATTGTTTGTACACACACAATTGTGCTGAGTTTCTTTCAACCTGATGTACCTGTTCACCTAGCAATTGTGCTGAGTTTCTTTCACACTGATGTATCTGTTCACCTGGCAATAAATAGGTACCTGGGAGTTAGACAGCTGCTACGGGCTGGTTAGAAAAGGATGTGTATGTGTGTGGTTAGAGAGAAATATATGTAGTAGATATAATAGAGGACAAAACCATCTTTATCATAATCTTCCTCCTGCTCTCTCACTAGATAAAAAGAAAAAAACATCAAGCTTTCTCTTGGGGTTAAAGCGTTACAACATGGCTGCTTGTCCAAAATTCTGAGTGTCATTATATTTATTCTATTTTTCTCGGCGCTCAGAAACTGTTTTTCTATTGCATTATTGGTCCCATGTCGCTATGGGAAGGTGAGGTAATTTATGAGTAGAGAGCGCCAACCAGCGTGTTTATGTGGTACTTGGAAGGGTTTATGAGAAAAAGTTTCCTCTAT
>WNGS01001312.1:59292180-59304923 GCA_020271785.1 Procambarus virginalis | reverse complement strand
TAGATTGGTTAGAAAGTGTGGGGCCAATAGCTAAGATTCTGCAGACACAAAACAGCTACATATTATCGAACAGAAAAAGCAGTTATTTGAATATGAGGACAAGAAGCTGGGAAATGAGAACTAGGAGTGGGATATGAGGACATTGAGCCGGGAAATGAGGACAAGGAACTGAGAAATGATGACAACGCTCTGGGACATGAGGACAAAGAGATGGGAAATGAGAACGGAGTGAAGGAATGTTGTGATGAACACAACATTTGAATCATTGGGGGATTGAACACCGACTCAGCAAGAAACAAGGTCGTCACTGAACCGACAACTCCATCAGTAGACAATAGGTCACAACAACAAGGCTGCGAATTAACCCCCCCCCCCTCCAGATGGATAGGTCATATGTCTTTATGGGTTGTTGTTATTGTTTCAGATTTAGCTACTCAGAATGAAGTGTCCATGTAGCACGGGCTATGGTGAGCCCGTAAAGTCTTTATTATAATTGACATGTCACCAGAAAGAGACTGATCAAATTTCTCGTCCCCCAGAAACTATAAATTACTGTTCTTGATAATTCTGAGTTGTGGCAATCTTTTTATTTATTAAATGTAAGACTTTCCGTGGTGAAAATTCAGACTTCACTTGAGTCCGCCAAGTCTTAGGCAATGAAGCTGGATGGATTCGAAGTGTTAGACTATTACGAAAACACTTAGATTTCCCGATATTAGTTAACCAAAAATCAAATATAAAAATGACCTCGATATAAGCCTGACATGTAAAATATACACAGGCTGCTTGTCCCCCGACAAAATGAATGATTATTTAATTATATAATGGCCTGAAAGAATGGTACCCAACCATTTGGCCCGTCGGGGATTGAACGCCGACCAGCAAAAAAGCCAAGCCACCACTGTACCGACCAGTCAAAGTGGTTGGGCACACTTTATTTTGATGATAAATAATGTAGGTTTCTCCAGGTATTAAAGTACGTCAATGATTAACTCTGAGGAGTTGATCAGTTATCTTTATTTATACCTTTTGTTTCTATTCTTCTTCTTTTTTCTTTTACATTCCCTTCTAAACCTTCCTTTAGTTGAACTTATTCTCTTTATTCTTACATGTTCTCTATTCTTACCTTTTGCCCTTATTCTTTCCGTTCATCCCATTTTGCTTTATATTTTTTCTTTTATCATATTTTAAACTTTCATCTTATTGTTAATTACATTTCTATCTCTCATTCATCTCAATTTCTTCCCTCATATTGTTTATCTTTTCCTCTCTCTCTTTCCTCTATACGAATAGGATGATGATCCAGGATGGACCGAAATCTCATCATATCATCATTTTCTGGTGTGTGTGGTTTGGTCATTGTATCATCAGTTTCTGGTCTTGTTTGGTCCTCAAATCATCATTTTCTGGTGTGTGTGTGGTTTGATTACATATCATCATATTCTGGTGTGTGATTTGGCCATCATTTTCTAGTGGGAGATTAAGTCATCATTTTCTGGTATGTGAATTAATCATCATATCTTCAGTCATCACGTTGTTGTGACTCATCGTCTGCAATTCTTCTCATTGTCAATAAGTCACTGATGACATCTAGGTTACATTACTCAGTCTGTATTACAGACTTTGCTGTAATACACTCCCAAGGAGGTACAGTCACAGTTAACCAGGTCTGTTGGGGTTCTTAGACCCCTTACGATGTTCAAAGTCTATTAGTGTTTTAGAACCTAACGATGTTCTAAGACACTAATTCAATATTTCCCACCCACGTTTTTCTCTCTTGATGAAATCATAAATTAACTCTCGAACACTAAGTAAAGTAAACTGCATGACGTAAACTCATTCATTCCCATGTCTAGTCTACACTTGAAGCAATCATACATAATTCTAGTCTACGCTTGTAACAGTCAAGTGCTATGACGGTTATCATGTTACCCGGTTAAGCTTTGATCATTGTATCGTAGATTGACATAACAGTCCTTAATTGAGAGCCGAGATGAATTACGCATGTGTATCACGCCACTTGAACATGTGTTGTGCCGCACACCCGCAGAGACTTGTGATGCTGCCTACATGATGGGATTGAAGCGAGAATGAATACATTTAGGAATGGCTTGGCTCTCTCATCACCAGGCCCGTGTGGAGAGCAAGTTTGGGGTGTGTTGAATGAGTGGTTCACAAGGGCAGCGATGAGTCGTTGCGGAATGAGATGAATAACGTATGTTACTCAACTTCGTTGTATGTGTCGATTCCTTAACGTTTTTGGCATTTTAGGAGAGCCTGGTGGAGGGGAAAAACTAAGTGTGTGTGTTCGGGATTACAGGACTTCGTCAAAGGAAAGCAACTTATCTGGAGAAAGTGCTGAGTCTGTAGGAATAGTCAAGAATTCCTTGTGTGTGTTAATTTATAAATGTGAAAATAATTTCAAGTCTTCTGTTTACAGAAAACCAACCAAGGTTGGGTCTTGTGTACACTTTTACTCATCAAATCATTGCAGAGTAAAACAAGCTGTATTTTCTTCATTTTTTTTTTTAGAGCTTTGAGGATATGTAGTCATGAGTTTATATAAATTAGTGCTATATAGTGTAGCTAGTATGTTATTACTTAATATAGTTGCTACATCTATTTTATTTTAAATTAAAATACCCTGTCATTTATTGATACAGCCAGCCCAGTTACTCGAAACACTTTCTTTAATTTGACAAAGAAAGAATGCAATATAAAGAACACAGAAGTTCTGCCAGTTTATGATAACTTCAGTAAAATTCTTAAATTAGTAAAGCAAGTTAAAATCAATGTAGCTCTAAGGAATCCTGATATCATACAAAAAATACTCTGATTAAAAATTTCCCAAAATAGTTGTAATGGATGTGTGTATACATAATTCCATGTAAAGATTGTAATAAGTTCTGTGTTGTACAAACAGATAATCATCCTGAGAAAATAATAAGGGAACGCAAAATACAGCCTAAGAACAGGTCCACAGTCTAATACATTATTTGCATGATTTGTATTGGAGATTTAATACAAAAACACACACACTTATGTATATATGTGTATTTTATGTAAAAATGTGAACTACACCAAGTCCTTCGTACTCTTCTGAGTGCATTATCGAGGTCTGAGTACATGGTCAGAACGAATTGAATTGAATTGAACTATCAGGAGAAAGCGCCAAGTCATTATGACTATATAGCACTTGGAAGGGGTCAGAATAAGGATTTGGGATGGGACGGGGGAAAGGAATGATGCCCCAACCACTTGGACGGTCGGGGATTGAACGCCGACCTGCACGAAGCGAGACCGTCGCTCTACGAGTCTTTCATCTCAGCGACTAACCGTATACTTGATCATGCACTCACGAGAGTGCAATCCCCTGCAAACACAAAACGAAACTGTTCCTATTTTCCGCTTGTTACAACTTGTAATAAAGTTGTTACTTCTTGTTATAACGTTTTTATGACGCATTAGAACGTTGATACAACTTGCTAATATTGGTTGTTACAACTTGTTAGTAGGTGTTAAAAACCTGTTCGAAAGTTGTAGCAACGTCGTACTTTCGTCGTGTGTTTGAAGGGGAACGACTTTGGTGCTTGTTATGAATCAAGAATGCTTGATTTTGACATTTATCATGATAAATGATTTATGTTCATACTGTATCTCCTTTCGTCAGTTATCGGGAGATTAACATCATGTCCATTTATTTTCTAGTATATATGGTCTGAGTTAACTGTAGCATGTTGTAATGTGCTTGTATAACATTTTTGTTAATGCTATTGCATGTTTATTCATGTGGGGAGGTTATCTTGAGGTTATCTGGAGATGATTTCGGGGCTTAGTGTCCTCGCGGCCCGGTCCTCGACCAGGCCTCCACCCCCAGGAAGCAGCTCGTAGCAGCTGTCTAACTACCAGGTACCTATTTACTGCTAGGTAACAGGGGCATAGGGTGAAAGAAACTCTGCCCATCGTTTCTCGCCGGCTCAATTTCTGTTTTTGCTCAATTAACATGGATAATTCTCTGGTTAGACCATTATTTGCATACCCATCTATTCGTTTAAGTTTTAAAATAGTGATCAGTGCTCTCATATAATAATATTGCATATTATTTGCAGTTGCAACAGTTGCATGTTTTACGCAGCAAATAAACAAATAAACGAGACTGCGTACACAGCCCAGCCCGTTAATTTTATTCAGACAAGCATTCCGTAAAAAATTATAATTGTTTTACCTAACCAGAAACGCAGGAGACCAAACTACCCACGTAGCATATTGAGGTAGGTTCGTAGAAAAAAAGTCAATATTATTATGCTTTAATTTGTAATAATACGTCATATTTTTTTACGGATTGGTCGATTCCGTACACATTACGAGACAATAAGTGAGAGGACAGGTTACTAGGGAACAGCCATGAGGTTATCTTGAGGTTATCTTGAGACGATTTCGGGGCTTTTTTTTTTAAGTGTCCCCGCGGCCGGTCCTCGACCAGGCCTCCACCCCCAGGAAGCCGCCCGTGACAGCTGACTAACACCCAGGTACCTATTTTACTGCTAGGTAACAGGGTGAAAGAAACTCTGCCCATTGTTTCTCGCCGGCGCCTGGGATCGAACCCAGGACCACAGGATCACAAGTCCAGCGTGCTGTCCGCTCGGCCGACCGGCACCCTTGAGTAAGGAGTTTAAGTTGCAACTCGATAAGGCCTTCATTGTCAACAGTGGCGGTCTATGGTGCTCATAATAGGCCCTGCTGAGCTGGGACTTCCAGGTGTCAGATTCACGAAGCAGTTACGCAAGCACTTACGAACCTGTACATATTTCCTGAATTTTTGGCGGCTTTGTTTACAATTATTCAACAGTTAATGAGCTCCGAAGCACCAGGAGGCTGTTTATAACAATAACAACAGTTGATCTGGAAGTTTTCATGCTAGTAAACTGTTTAAGAAATGTAACCGAAGCCGTCAAAGATTGAGGAAAGATGTACACGTTCGTAAGTACTTGCGTAATTTCTTCGTGAATCTGGCCCCAGGGGTATAACTTGCCTCTATTCCACAGGTATAATTGGCTACTATTACATAGGTATAATTTGGTTCCATTCCATAGGTATAATTGGCTACTATTATATAGGTATAATTTGGTTCCAATCCATGAGAAAAAAATCTGGTGCTATTCCATGGGTATAATTTGCCTCTAATCCATAGGTATAATTTGGTACTATTCCTGTGTATAATTTGGCTCCAGTCATGAGTAGAATATGCCTTTATTCTATGGCATAATTTAGTACTTTTCAGTGAGTAAAATATGTCACTATTTCATGGGTATAATTTGTCACTATTTCAGGGTATAATTTGTCACTATTTCATGGGTATAATTTGTCACTATTTCATGGGTATAATTTGTCACTGTTTCTAGGGGGTATAATTTGTCACTGTTGCTAGGGGGTAAATTTGTCACTATTTCATGTGATAATTTGTCACAATTTCATGTGATAATTTGTCACTATTTCATGTGATAATTTGTCACTATTTCATGTGATAATTTGTCACTATTTCATGTGATAATTTGTCACTATTTCATGTGATAATTTGTCACTATTTCATGGGTATATTGTCACTATTTCATGTGATAATTTGTCACTATTTCATGAGTATAATTGTCACTATTTCATGGGTATAATTTGTCACTATTTCATGTGATAATTTGTCACTATTTCATGTGATAATTTGTCACAATTTCATGTGATAATTTGTCACTATTTCATGTGATAATTTGTCACTATTTCATGTGATAATTTGTCACTATTTCATGTGATAATTTGTCACTATTTCATGTGATAATTTGTCACTATTTCATGTGATAATTGTCACTATTTCATGGGTATAATTTATCACTATTTCAAAGGGTATAATTTGTCACTATTTTAAGGGGTATATTTTGGCAACTTTTCACGGTAATAATTTGGTTTAAACAACAAGAAGACTAGCCTCAATAATACATATTTCAAGCTTGGAACAATTTCTGATTAAAACATTTGTATTTCATTTATGTAAACAGTCATATAAAGAGACTGAGAAGGAATGGGAAATATTTACATTCACACATCTTGTACTATTAATTATTGTGGTGAGGGCCACGTTAGTGTGTTTGTATTCACCTAGTTGTGCTTGGGAGAGTCGAGCTCTGGCTCTTTGTCCCGCCTCTCAACTGTCAATCAATCAACTAACTACTATATTTTTTTCTCCCGAAACACACACACACACATACACACACCCAGGAGCTGCCCGTAGCAGCTGTCTAACTCCTAGGTGCCTATTTACTGCTAGGTAACAGAGGCATCAGGGTGAAGGAAACTCTGCCCTTCTGTTTCCGCCGGCGGCAGGGATCGAACCCGGGACCCTTGGGATTTAAAGTCCCTCGCACTGTCCATTCAGCCACGGCCACCTGTGTGTTTCACCTAGTTGTTTTCACCTAGTTGTGTTTGCCGGGGTTGAGCTTTGCTCTTTCGGCCCGCCTCTCAACTGTCAATCAACTGTTTACTAACTACTTTTTTTTCCCCCACACTACACCACACACACCACACACACACCCCAGGAAACAGTCCGTGACAGCTGACTAACTCCCAGGTACCTATATACTGCTAGGTAACCGGGTCATTCAGGGTGAAAGAAACTTTGCCCATTTGTTTCTGCCTGGTGCGGGAATCGAACCCGCGCCACAGAGTCCTGCGCGCTATCCACCAGGCTACCAGGCCCCCTGTGTGTGTGAGTGTGTGTGTGTGTGTGTGTGTGTGTGTGTGTGTGTGTGTGTGTTGTGTGTGTGTGTGTGTGTGTGTGTGTGTGTGTGTGTGTGTGTGTGTGTGTGTGTGTGTGTGTGTGTGTGAATAACAGCGGGGGGTCTGGAGTGCGGGAGAACACAAGAAATGGACACCGTGGAAACAGTCACGTGGCGGACCAGACTGTTGGTGATGTGTTCATGTACTCGTGTTCCTCACCACCACCACCACCACGTCACGGCCTCGCCTGCGCGCGCGCTCATGCTGCTCTGCTTTACATCTTCATCTTTATTTCAAACCTGTTTACACACACACACAAATCTTTTTCTTACTAAGAGCACCTGATCGCGTGACCAGCTGGGTGTTCAGTACCAAATTCTCCGCTTGCACAAAGTTGCATTTTCTCAGCTTGGGCACAATACCACATCCTCAGCTTGAATACATGTGCATTTTCTCAGCTTGGGCACAATACCACATCCTCAGCTTGAATACATGTGCATTTTCTCAGCTTGGGCACAATACCACAACCTCAGCTTGAATACATGTGCATATTCTCAGCTTGGGCACAATACCACAACCTCAGCTTGAATACATGTGCATTTTCTCAGCTTGGGCACAATACCACAACCTCAGCTTGAATACATGTGCATATTCTCAGCTTGGGCACAATACCACAACCTCAGCTTGAATACATGTGCATTTTCTCAGCTTGGGCACAATACCACAACCTCAGCTTGAATACATGTGCATTTTCTCAGCTTGGGCACAATACCACAACCTCAGCTTGAATACATGTGCATTTTCTCAGCTTGGGCACAATACCACAACCTCAGCTTGAATACAAGTGCATTTTCTCAGCTTGGGCACAATACCACAACCTCAGCTTGAATACATGTGCATTTTCTCAGCTTGGGCACAATACCACATCCTCAGCTTGAATACATGTGCATATTCTCAGCTTGTGCACAGGACCCCTTCCTAAGTGCACAGTACCACACCGTCACACATGAGCTGATCAAATGTATCTTAGTGTGTCAAGATAAGAGCGCCATAGATGCTCTACATGAAAGTCAATGTAGATGAACGGGTAGATCAATTGTCTACAGCTCTTCCAGGGGGTGCAAGATAATCTCGTCTGGATTAGCCAATGGGATTTACCAAAAAAACAAAATATTTTTAACTTGGACAGAAACAACATTGTCCTTATTGATAGTGATCGTCATTCCCACCCCCCCCCCCTACCTACTTTATAAGCATTCGTTTATTTTTTATTTTATTTTATTTTATTTGTTATTATTTATTTTTAATATTTATTTTNCTTTTAAATAAGTTATATTTGAATCCAAATTGAAATCCCCTTTTACATCACACATTGCTGGGTTCACGTCTTGCTCCAAGACCGGCCCACCCCCTATGCCCAAGACTTTCCAATCTATTTAACCCAAAAAATTTTTAGGATATTAAAATTAGCTTTACGAAAATCTGGCCCTTTAACAGAATTTTCTCCTGCAGATCTACTTTACTCTATGCTAAATCTGATTTCTTTGTTATTACTGTTCCTAGTTCACTCCCAATTTCGATGTAATTAATCTGTGTTTCCCTGTTAGTTAACACCAAATCTAAAATATTATTTTCCCGTGCTGGTTCCTTAATGTGTTGAGTAAGAAAGCAATCGTCAATTAATTATTTAAAATCTTCTGCTTCATTATTCCCTGTTCTGTTAATCCAGTTTATTCCACTAAAATTAAAGTCTCCCATGACACAAATACTGTTAGACCTAGATGCTCTAGATATTTCATCCCATAGACGCTTTGCTTCCATTCTATTTAAATTTGGTGGCCTATATATAACTCCTATTATAAGATTATTTGCTTTTTCGTTAAATTCTAGCCAAATAGTTTCGGCGTGTGACTCAATTTTGATTCCCTCCTTAAGACTACATTTTAAATTGTCCCCTGTAAAATATATCCCTCGTCTAATATAACTTTCTGTGTGAAATAGTTTAAATCCTATTATTTGATATTCAGCTAATAGTTCTCAATTTTCTACATTCATCCACGTTTCGGTAAGTGTAATAAAATCTATTTCTTCTGTACAGACAAGAGCATTTAACTCGTTTATTTTGTTTCTTAGACTCGTACTGTTCGTATAATATACCCTAAGTGTATTGTTATTTTGAGACTCCACTCCTTCCCTGATCATTTTGCCAAGTTGTTTCTCCCTCAAACACGTACTTTGATTACCTCTTTTCTCCAAATCAGTTCCCATACCACTATCTACTAACAGTTTAAACCCAAACAAATCCCTCCCGCCACAGGTTGCAACGAGTTGGCAACAGCAACAACCCCAGCCCTCGATAGATGCACCCCATCCCGAGCATACAAGTCATTACTTCGATAGAAGTGTTCCCAGTTATCTATGAAAGATATAGAATTTGACTTGCAATATTCTTCCAGACGGCAATTGACACCAAGTGCCCTCGACAACCATTTATTTCCAACTCCCTTTCTTGGAAGAATGCTACATATGATCAGGATTCCTCCCTTGCTCCTAACTAATTCTATGGCTGTCTTAAACCTCTGTATCAGTGCCTCACTCCTAACTCGTCCAACATCATTTCCACCTGTACTGATACAAATAATGGGTTTGTTCCCATTTCCAGCCATAATATCATTCATGTTGTTCACTAATAATATCATTCATGCTGTTTACTCATAACATTATTCATGTGAACCACATAAATTATACTTTTTTTTTTACGTTTCTACTCTTTTTGCGTTTCTGGTTAAGAAAAACTATTGATCGTTTTACGTTTCTTGTTAGAAAAAAACAGCTGCTCTTTTTACGTTTCTTGTTAGGAAAAACAGCTGGTCTTTTTATGGTTCTGGTTAGGAAAAACAGCTGCTCTTTTTACGTTTTTAGTTAGGAAAAACAGCTGGTCTTTTTATGGTTCTGGTTAGGAAAAACAGCTGCTCTTTTTACGTTTCTTGTTAGGAAAAACAGCTGCTCTTTTTACGTTTCTTGTTAGGAAAAACAGCTGCTCCTTTTACTTTTTAGTTAGGAAAAACAGCTGCTCTTTTTACGTTTTTAGTTAGGAAAAACAGCTGCTCTTTTTACGTTTCTTGTTAGGAAAAACAGCTGCTCTTTTTACGTTTTTAGTTAGGAAAAACAGCTGCTCTTTTTACGTTTTTAGTTAGGAAAAACAGCTGCTCTTTTTACGTTTCTTGTTAGGAAAAACAGCTGCTCTTTTTACGTTTTTAGTTAGGAAAAACAGCTGCTCTTTTTACATTTTTAGTTAGGAAAAACAGCTGCTCTTTTTACGTTTCTTGTTAGGAAAAACAGCTGCTCTTTTTACGTTTTTAGTTAGGAAAAACAGCTGCTCTTTTACGTTTTTAGTTAGGAAAAACAGCTGCCCTTTTTACGTTTCTGATTAGGCAAAATAGATGTTGTTTACATTTCTGGTTAGGAAACACAGTTGTAGTTTTGACGTAATGGTAAATCGGGAAAATAGGTTAATTTTCTTAAGCCTTCAGCATCCAGCCTTTCAGTGAATACAAGACTTTTACATAGTGTTGCAATTTTTTTATTCATGAACAAAATTACACGTGCCATTGTGCACAAAATAATTAGCAAATCACACGGCATAATAAATTAATACAATTAATAAAAACTAATAATAATAAAAAATAAATAATAATATCAATTAATAAAAACAAATTAAACATCTATAATGCCAGGTATGCCAGCCTATTACACAGTATGCTGGGTATGCCTACATGTTACAGTATGCTGGGTATGCCTTCATGGTATAGAGTATGCTAGTATGCCCTCATGTTATATAGTATAATGGGTATGTCTTCATGTTATACAAAGGGGCCTTGCGGAGCAAACAGATAATTGTGCTATGTGAATTGTGATGAAACCTTTGTGTGTATTCATGACTTCATACGTGTGTGTGTGTGTGTGTGTGGTGTGTGTGTGTGTGTGTGTGTGTGTGTGTGTGTGTGTGTGTGTGTGTGTGTGCTTTATCTTACTGCTCTTCTTCTTCTTCCTCTTCTTCCTCTTCTTCTTCCTCTTCTTCCTCTTCTTCCTCTTCCCTTCGTCTCCTTGTGGTGCTTCTTCAGCTCCTCCATGTCCATCTTCCAGTCTCACAACCACATGGCCATACCCGCCTGGTGGTACCGAGGATATTTGTAGTGAGTTAGGTTAGGTTAGGTTAGGTTAGGTTAGGTTAGCTGAGGGTTAGGTTAGGTTAGAATAGGTTAGGTTAGGTTAGGTTAGATTAGGTTAGGTTAGGTTAGGCTAGGTTAAGTACACGACTTTCTTAGGTTAAGTCTAGGTTAACTACAAGCGCAGGTTTGGTTAGGTTACGTTAGGTACGAGAGTTAGTTAGATTTGGTCAGGTTATGTTCAAGAATAGGTTCATTTAGATACATGTATAGGTTAAGTTAGGTTGGTTTAGACACAATTAAGTTTGCTAGGTTAGGTTAGGATATTCTAGGCTACGAGCGGGCTACAGGCTAATATATGTGTGTCCATGGGTCTAGACCCTCTCTGACAGGCCCTATTGATTGAAAGTGGGGAGTACCTTTCGGACAGGAAGCAGAGGGTCACCATGTAAGAAGAAAAACGTTAATGGCGAACTCTCACGCTCAAAATGTCATTTGTATCTTCATATTATATTCAATATAATAAATATTGTTACGATACCAACCTGTAGAGGCACAGCAGCGACAATGGCCGCCAACGCCGGGGTGACCGCCGCTAAAGTGATCGTTATCGAAAGAATTGCGACGGCCGCTCCTCCTCGAGTAGTCGTTGTTGGAGCTGCTCATGCTTCTACACCCATTCACGATCTCCCGTTGGTTCGACCGGCACGCTGTTGACTGACAAATTCCGTTGGCGCGCCGGCACGCCCTCAAGCTCCTGCACCCTGTTTGGATCGTGGGCGTTTTCAAATAGAGGTTCTCACGCCGGGGCTGCATACTCAGTGATTGGTCTCGCGTAGGTTGTAAACAATATACCAAAACAATGAGTATACAGCTCTGGAGTAGAAGGTCTCTCTGAAAATACACAACATTTTTGAAGATATACAACAAGGCTTACTTCAGAACTGAGTGGAAGAAACTACGAGAAATAGTTCTGGGAAATTAAACCTAACCAGACAGCAGGAAAGTATTAGGAAGTGAGACATGATAACTGCATGCAAGATTTTAAGTGATTATAAATCACTGATAAAGTTTCAATATTTCCTCAAAAGGATAAATATAAAGGAAACTAAAGATGTAAATTAAAGACAAATGAACTAGAGAAAAATGAGAAAGAATTTCTTTATTTGCAAAGACTTTTTACATAAATGGAAGTGGTTGAAGGTAAAGGTAGCTAAAGCCGACACAAATTCAGTGCATTAAACAAAACAATTACTAGCTCGAATGGTGGAGCTTAGAAACTGACGCTAGAAACTTTAAGATCATTTAGGTGAGGACACACACACACATGGAAATATTATATATATATATATATATATATATATATATATATATATATATATATATATATATATATATATATATATATATATATATATATATATGTCGTACCTAGTAGCCAGAACGCACTTCTCAGCCTACTATGCAAGGCCCGATTTGCCTAATAAGCCAAGTTTTCATGAATTAATTGTTTTTCGACTACCTAACCTACCTAACCTAACCTAACCTAACTTTTTCAGCTACCTAACCTAACTTTACCTATAAAGATAGGTTAGGTTAGGTTAGGTAGGGTTGGTTAGGTTCGGTCATATATCTACGTTAATTTTAACTCCAATAAAAAAATTGACCTCATACATAATGAAATGGGTAGTTTTATCGTTTCATAAGAAAAAAATTAGAGAAAATATATTGATTCAGGAAAACTAGGCTTATTAGGCAAATCGGGCCTTGCATAGTAGGCCAAAAAGTGAGTTCTGGCTACTAGGTACGACA
>WNGS01001312.1:59252484-59289587 GCA_020271785.1 Procambarus virginalis | reverse complement strand
TGACATATGTCTATATATATATAAATTATATCTATATATATTATATATATATATATATATATATATATATATATATATATATATATATATATTATATAGTAGTAGGGCATGCTTCCAGTTCTCGGAAGACTATGGAGTTGCGCCCTGTCAGGCGCAAAAGTCCTGGGAAGGTAGAGATAGATGGGTGGAACGTAAGCGTCTACTCCATGCAGCAGAATCACCCTCTCTTCTACGTTGCTGGAAGATTATCCAATTGAATGGCAAATGCCGATCAATCACAAGTTTCCGAGCAGCAAACGTCGAAAGGAAGCTGCCAGAACAGACGGTCGACGGTTACAACAGACGAAACTGCCTTAGGGGCTCCAAGCTCCGGATTTTCCTCTTGGTTGGACTCACAGACTGATGGAGCAGGAGCGATTTTCCCAAAAGCAGTCTCTATGGCCGCCCTACCTAGGTCAGGCCGGAAGGTAGGAGCTTAACATCAGGGTTTTCCTCTCCCATAATGGGGGCGCCATCCCAGGTCATCGAGTCCCATCTACCCGGAGCAGCTGTTTTAAGGCACCAGAGGCACGCCCTCGACCCCTTCTCACTGTGGTAAAAGCCAGTTCCCCAGGAATTAAGGACTAAGCCACCCGTGCAGGCAAGGAAGTTGACTTGGTTTGTCAGAGGCTATTGGAGCGCATGCCGTATAGGAGCATTTATATAGTGTAATTGTATGACATTATATTATTATAGATATATGATATAATATATAGTACATATTAATAAAACTGAAACTCACACCCCAGAAGTGACTCGAACCCATACTGCCAGCGAGCACGCAACTGGTAGGCATCAGGACGCCCTTAATCCCCTTGCACTATCGCGACCGGAGAGCATATGCAAGTGATATGCCTGTAGCTATTTCGAACAGGCTCTTATCGGCATATAAGAGCTATATACGATAGTATATATAATTACATCTTATATATTATATATTATATATATATATCTATATACTATATATATGCATAGTAATAATATCTATATTATAGGTATCATACTATGAATATATATATATATATATATCTATATGTATATATAATATATATATAGTAATACTATATATCTATATTATATAAGTATAGCGCTTCAATTTTTTAACTATGATAGAGAGACAAGTAGAAAAATAGGATGATAGGATGTAGAGAGAAGAACAAATGGGATGGACTGGGGGGAATAATAGAGACAAAGGAGGGGAGCTCAATTTACTTACCGCTATTGTGTCCTGACTCCGGGAGCCGTAATCCGGTACTATAACTCCGTTCCTCTCGGGCGTTCTTCCCTGAGAGACAAAACAAAATTATATATCTGATAGAAATTTGTCTTTACATATACTGTCTACAAAACAATCCAGCACGGCCCGACTTCGTGAAACAATGATGTCAACAACGTCTAAGATCAATGAAGTAGGCCTACCTTCGCTACGGCGCTCTATGACTTCTGCACCTAAGCAGTGTCTGAGGTAAATGAGGTAAAACAATCAAAGGAAATCTTGGATGGGGAAAGATAACTATACTCTGTATGTGCCATAGGCACTAATAATACGCAAATAACTTGCTACCCCCAGGAAAAAAAACTTCGTGTGACATTTCAAATATTCACTAACCTCAAAATAGTTTTGTTCAATGCAACTCGTTTTCAAGAAAATGGTCTCGTATTAAAATGTTCTTTATTACATGCATGTCTAATATCTTTTAATTTTCAGTTCCAAGTACTTCGTTTCGCAAATCAATTATAATATCGCTCAGGTAAAGTAACAACCCTCCAATGGTCAATATTGCATCCCTCCAGTGGTCAATAGGACTTAAGCTCCACACCTAACCAAACTGAAGACATGTGACCTTACCACATCACAAGTCCTGTATTGTGTCTCTAGTGCATGACAGTACCACAGTCATGAGTACTGTGTTGTGTCTGTGGCACAGTACCACAGATTATTTCTCTTTTCTCATTTCTCCTCAGTTCCTCTTTCTCATTCTCTGCTCAGTCGCCTGTTCCATAAACTGCAAGAAAAAAATGGATATTTACTCCTTCTGGTGTGTGTATGTGTGTGTGTGTGTGTGTGTGTGTGTGTGTGTGTGTGTGTGTGTGTGTGTGTGTGTGTGTGTGTGTTGTGTGGTGTGTGTGTGTGTGTGTGTGTGTGTGCGCGTATAAGCGTCTGTGTGACATGATCAATTAAATTGTTTTTTAAATATCTGCTCAATAAGTCAGAAATTAACAGCACGTATCACATATATTTAAAAATATTTAATGTACAGTCCAAAAATATACACAAGCGAGTTATAAGGACGAAAATGAATCACATCAAAACATTGACTTTCTATTAAAACTTGTTCACAATAAGCAAAACACAATAAACTTCAGCTAAGACAAAATGAAAATTACTATGTGGTCTTCCGCTATGCTGTGCCATGCTGCAGCGCACCTGTCCACATATCGTAATGAACTATGTATCCAGGAAACAGATGCTTCCCCCACACACACACACACATCCGTATATGCTGTCAATATTTTACATATATTGGCTAATGGATCCAAGTCATTTTGATTCAATTCAATTTAAAGGAAGATTGAGATGAGAGACATACCAGGGGAGGCGCAGCTTTACGTTACTTGAAAAGAGAATACTGAGGGAAGGTCTGATCACGACGTATAAAGTACTGAGGGAAGGTCTGATCACGACGTATAAAGTACTGAGGGAAGGTCTGATCACGACGTATAAAGTACTGAGGGAAGGTTTGATCACGACGTATAAAGTACTGAGGGAAGGTCTGATCACGACGTATAAAGTACTGAGGGAAGGTCTGATCACGACGTATAAAGTACTCAGGGATTCAATCCAAGCAAACCACTAGCGCTGCAGGTAAAGTAGAGAAGGAAAGATGCAGACCATGGCCAGAATTCAACAATAATATACACAACTACTTACGAAACAGGTACATCTTTCCTTAAACATGGCGACTTTTTTCATATATTAAACAGTTAATGGGCTCCAAAGCACTACGAGGTTGTTTATAACAATAATAACCTTGGGATCTGAAGCTTTTTAGCTCAAAACTGTTTAATGAATGAAAACAAAGGAGCCATGAAAGATGTACAGGTTTCGTAAGCAGTTGCTTAATGAATCCGGCCCAGGAGGCTCTTTGCTTGAATGGCTGGGATTAGACTGAGCTGAGAGGGGAGAGTCTGGAGAGACAGATGTGTCAGGGAAACATTGAGAAGCATTCCTGCATTGCACGTGTTGAGGTGGTGGTGGAGGCTTGCGCTATCTACAGGCAGTGGTGGTGGAGGCTTGCGCCATCTACAGGCAGTGGTGGTGGAGGCTTGCGCCATCTACAGGCAGTGGTGGTGGAGGCTTGCGCCATCTACAGGCAGTGGTGGTGGAGGCTTGCGCCATCTACAGGCAGTGGTGGTGGAGGCTTGCGCCATCTACAGGCAGTGGTGGTGGAGGCTTGCGCCATCTACAGGCAGTGGTGGTGGAGGCTTGCGCCATCTACAGGCAGTGGTGGTGGAGGCTTGCGCCATCTACAGGCAGTGGTGGTGGAGGCTTGCGCCATCTACAGGCAGTGGTGGTGGAGGCTTGCGATATCTACAGGCAGTGGTGGTGGAGGCTTGCGCCATCTACAGGCAGTGGTGGTGGAGGCTTGCGCCATCTACAGGCACTGTGCACACGTGTCAGTGGAAGAGTGTCGGGAAGCCTCGCTCCAGACATGGCCGTTGGTGGAGCTAAACACAAACACAACGTTAACTGACAACTGCTTTCTGTAGTTAACTCATTCCATTAGGTTAGGTTAGGTTAGGTTAGGTGAGATGAACCACGATAAACCGCTGTTGTTTCATGCGGTCTTTGTCCTCGGGTCACAACCGAGGAAACCCGAGTTTAATACCCGAGCAAGACTGAAACGCTTGGGCATTTGTTCGTCGTGTGCCGCATGTGGTTACATGTACCACAGGACATGGGGCCAAGCTACGACATAGAGACAACCTATGACATGGGACACAGCATAAGACGTGGGATAGAACACAGCATGAAGACACGAGACAAACTCCTCGACTTACCTCACCTGTAGCAGTGCCATTCCCGCCGGGAGGGGTTACTGCTACCTGTTCGTCCGGCGCTGGGAGCAATTCAACTTTCAGGGAACCAGCCTCGTCTATCGAGTTCACCAGGACGGCGCCGAGGAGCATCAGCACACACAAGGACTTCATGGTGGCGAAGTCTGGCTGCTCCAGCAGCTGATGAGACTGTTGCTACACACCCACGACGCTCTCTGGTGTATTTTCCTGACTTCGCTGAGGTCGCCTTCTGGGTGTCCGCCCGTCAGCGATGGAGTGTGAGTGGTGACTGGTGGCTCCAGCAGCAGATACACCTGACTTATATCCACTCTAAACTCAGCCGCCCCTAAACACAAGCACCTGTCGTAAACACACCTGTTGCTACCGTTTGAACGCTTTTAAATTGAAACAATAAACCTGGTTCAATACCCTGTGTCAAGTGTCGCAACACACGTGGCTGTATCACAGTGACACATCGCTCACTGAGCTCTCTCTAACATCAAATAAAATATAATAAAACTTATTCATAAATTGGTTGTACATTTATAATTGGGAAATTTTACATACAAATTTAGTACATTAATTACATAGGAGTCACACAGAATCAGGAACTTTATTCGTAACAACTTATAAAAGTCTAAATAGGCCATATCTGAACTAAACAGGTTTACAAAAATTTAAGTCATACTTAAAGTATAATTTAAAACTCGATATGTTTTAAAAGCAAAGTGAGGTTTACATTAAGGCAATAAGACAGATATCGGCACAATTTATATCACAAAATTAGGATGACGAAAAGAGAGTTACAAGTATAACTAATGTAAAGCAATCATAACATAAAATAATATGTATTTTCTCTCTCTAAGCATTCTACATTAACAAAAATTCTGGGGGTTATCCCGGCTCAAAATCACTTCCAACACTCTGCTCATGTAACATCTATCTGACTTCAGTTGAACTCAAAATGCCTGTCAGTAATCCATTTCTCTGTGACGGTAGTTTTTTCATAATTCCATATCATCCATCTAGGGGGGGGGGGTTCTCCCTGCTCTCTCTGCTCTGCTGACTAGTTATTTTATCCACGTCCTGCAGACCTGCTGCTGCTCCATTATCACTCATTCTTAAGTTGTGAAGCCTAACAATATATGGAGAAAGGAGGTAATAAAAGTATGTGTTTATTGGGGAGACAAATTGGCAAAATAAACAGGGAAAGAGAAGGGCCTCAAAATAACAATACACTTAAGGTATATTACACGAACAGTAGGAGTCTAAGAAATAAAATAAACGGTTTAAATGCTTCTGTATGCACAGGAAAAAATTAGATATTATTACACTTACCGAAACATGGATAAATTTAGAAAATAGAGAACTATTAGCTGAATATCAAATAAACGGATTTAAACAATTTCACACAGATAGATATAGTAGATGAGAAGGGGGAGTAGCCATATATGTTAGGGAAAATTTGAAATGTAGTCTCAAAGAGGGAATCAAAACTGACCCACACACACACACAGAAACTATCTGGCTAGAATTAAACGAAAAGACTAAACAAAATATAATAGGAGTTATATACAGGCCACCAAACTTAGACTGAATGGAAGCAAAGCATCTATGGGTAGATATATCTAGGAGCATTTAGGTCAAACAGTATTTGTGTCATGGGTGACTTTAATTTTAGTGGAATCAGCTGGATTAACAGTACAGGGAATAATGAAGCAGAAGATTTTCTAGAATTAATTGACAATTGCTTTCTAAAGCAATACCTTAAAGAACCAACGCGGGAAAATAATATTTTAGACTTCGTGGTAACTAACAGGGAAATACTAATTAATGAAATAGAATTGAGGAATTGGGAGTGAGGAAGGGAACAGTGATCACAAAGAAATCAGATTTAACATAGAATGGAAGAGATTTGTAGGAGAAAATTCTGTCAAAATGCCATATTTTCGAAAAGCTGATTTTAATAAGTAATATTTTTAATAAACATTTTATCTCTGTATTTAATAAAGAACATAGGAATAAATGTAACTGCAGAAGGCCTATTTGGCCTTTACGAGGTAGCTCCTGTTTATAACCAACTAATTCCGCTCATGTACATGTCCAACCCGCGCTTGAAACAATCAAGAGACCCAACCTCCTCCATGCCACGTAGTTATTGGTTCTATAAATCAACAACCCTGTTACCGATCCAGTATTTACCCAAGTCTTCCCTAAATCTAAACCTATCCAATTTATACTCATTGTTTCGTATTCTGTCTTGTGTTGATACTTTTAATACCTTATTAATATCCCCTGTGTAATGTTCATTCATCCACTTGTAAACCTCTATCATATCACCCCTAACTCTTCGCCATTCCAGTGAATGCAATTTAAGCTTTGTTAATCTTTCTTCATTTGACAGGTTTCTTATTTGGGGAATTAACTTTGTCATCCTATGCTGGACACGTTCAAGTGAATTTATATCCATTATATAGTACGACGTCCAAAACTGAACTACATAATCTAAATGGGGCCTAACCAGAGCAAGATATAGCTGAAAAACAACACCAAGTGTCTTGTTACTAACGCTTCGATTAATAAATCCCAGTATCCTATTTGCCTTATTACGAACATTCATGCATTGATCCTTTTGGTTTTAAATTCTTACTAATCATAACTCTCAGATCTCTTTCGCAATCTGACTTCGCAATCTCAACACCATCTAGCTTGTATCTTGTAACTCTATAATCATTTCCTAGCCTCAAAACTTTATTTTTATCAGCATTAAACTGCATCTGGCAATCTTTTGACCATATCAAAACCCCATTTAGATCGACTTGAAGTGATAGTGAGTCTTTTTCCGTGTTTATTTCCCTACCGATTTTTGTATCATCGGCAAATTTGCAAATGTTGCTACTCAAACCTGAATCTAAATCATTTATATATATTATAAACAACAGAGGTCCCAGGACAGAGCCTTGAGGCACTCCACTTACAACATTTTCCCACTCTGACTTAACCCCATTCATACTAACTCCCTGTTTCCTTTGGTATAGCCATACCCTAATTAAACTTAATATAGCACCCGCAATACCATGAGCCTCTATCTTTTAAATCAGTCTTTCATGTAGCACTGTATCAAAAGCTTTGCTAAAGTCAAGGTACACAACATCACAATCCTTACCACTATCAACTGCCTCAACTATGCTGGAATAAAATGATAGCAAATTTGTTAAACATGAACGGCCATTTGTAAAACCATGTTGTGACAATTATTAAAATATGTTTTTCAAGATGAAGACGAATGGTATTTGCAATTATCGATTCAAGTAACTTTCCCACAATAGACCTTAGGCTAATTGACCCATAGTTTGACGCAAGTGATCTATGTCCTTTCTTAAAAATTGCAACCACATTAGCAATCTTCCACGATTCTGGCACTCTGCCTGACTCTAATGATTTATTAAATACTAGCAGTACCCGGCCACGCGTTGCTGTGGCTCAGAAACGCATGTGCGTTGCTGAGTTCACGTCTTGCTCCAAGACCGGCCCACCCCCTATGCCCAAGACTTTCCAATCTATTTGACCCAAAAAATTCTAAGGATATTAAAATTAGCTTTACGAAAATCTGGCACTTTAACATAATTTTCTCCTGCAGATCTACTTTACTCTATGCTAAATCTGATTTCTTTGTTATCACTGTTCCTAGTTCACTCCCAATTTCGATGTCATTAATCTGTGTTTCCCTGTTAGTTAACACCAAATCTAAAAATTATTTTCCCTCGTTGGTTCCTTAATGTGTTGAGTAAGAAAGCAATCGTCAATTAATTATTTAAAATCTTCTGCTTCATTATTCCCTGTTCTGTTAATCCAGTNCACTCAGACGAATGCATGTGTATCTCCTGCTTTAATTACACTCTTGAAGTGTATTGGTCTCAAGGATGCGAATAGCATTAACGGAGGTGTATATGAATACACATATGTTCGCCAGAATTATGGCTCTAGGCTTGACAGAATATATATGCACTCATTACATGATAAAATTAGTTCTTGCAGTACTGTTCCGGTCAGCTGTTCAGATCACTGTATGGTTGTGGTGAAGCTTGTTATTGACGATCAGGTTAAAGTGGGGACAGGGTCTTGGAAGCTAAATTGCAGTCTGTTGCAGAGTAGAGATGTAATTGATAATTTTCAGGTATTGTGGGAACACCTGGTTGCGAAAAAACATAAGTTCAGATGTATGTTGGAGTGGTGGGACATGTGTAAAGTTGCATGCAAAAGTTTCTTCGTGAAAGTGTCCAAAAGAAAGGCTGCTGAGAAATATGGTCTGTTAACCTTATTCCAACACAGACTAAAACAACTTTATGCAAAGGTCAATATGGGATTAGACAAGTATGAGGAAATTACCATTTTGAAAGACAGAATTAACAAATTGCGGGATGAAATAACTGAAGGAGTCAATGTTCGCCTCCAGATTAATGATAGGATGTATGGTGAAAAACTCTCTCCTTATTTGTTAAGTAAAGTCAAGAATAACAAGGGTACAGCTCTTGTGACTAGTATTAAAGCAGGTGATGGGACGGATATGACAAATACGGATGGGATTGTATGTTATGTTCGAGGTGAATTGGAGAAATTGTACAAAAAAGTGAACGTGGACCAAGGTATGCGGGAGCACTTCCTTGGAAAATGTACACGGGTTTTAAACCAAGATGACAACACGTCATTATTGGAAGATGTAGATAAGCAGGAAGTGTGGAGTGTGGTCAAGAGTTTAAAGAAAGGTAAATCACCTGGCTGTGATGGGTTCCCGGCGGAATTTTATTTCTATCTATGGGATGTCATTGGTAAAGACTTTGTACAAGTGGTGCAGTATAGCATACAGCATAGGAAGCTTAGCATGTCGCAATCTCATGGGATTATTAAGATGATACCTAAAACGGGTGATTTGCATATTCTAACGAACTGGAGGCCACTTTCCTTACTAAACCAGGATTATAAAATAGTATCGAAACTGCTGGCAAATAGACTTAAGATTGCAATGGAAAAAATTATATCAAAGGAACAGTTTTGTGGTGTGCCTGGAAGATCCATAATCAATTGTAATAATGTAATTAGGGATGTTGTGTATTATGTGTCTGAGAATAATGTTCCTTCCTCTATGATAAACCTCGACTGGTCGAAAGCCTTTGACCGTGTTGATGTTCAGTTTGTATTGGAAATATTGGATAGGGTAGGAGTTGCACAAGACTTTATTGATTGGGTCCGTATGCTTTATAAAGAGTGTCGGAGCAGCGTCTGTATCAATGGAGTCTTAAGTAAACCTTTTTTAGTTGAACGATCTGTACGTCAGGGATGT
This sequence comes from Procambarus virginalis, assembly GCA_020271785.1. Taxonomy (NCBI): domain Eukaryota; kingdom Metazoa; phylum Arthropoda; class Malacostraca; order Decapoda; family Cambaridae; genus Procambarus; species Procambarus virginalis. The sequence continues at coordinate 59,280,148 of WNGS01001312.1, read as the reverse complement.
CCCCTTTCAATGATTTTGTATGTTATATTTCAAGAGCCACTGTACTTGGCAATAAAAGGCAATGACTTTATTGTTCCACCTTGTCTTCCTAATGCGATGACACTTCCTGTTGTTGGTTATGCAGACGATACAACTATTTTTGTGTCGACAGAAGACTCGGTGGTGAATGTTCAGAATGAGTTAGACAACTTTGAAAGAGCAACAGGTGCTGTAATTAACAAGAACAAAACGTGTATGATGGGGCTTGGCAGTTGGTGTAATAAAGTTCACTGGACAGGTTCATGGTTCAAGGTAGTGGAGTCAATTAAAGCTCTTGGGATTTGCTGGTGTAAAACATATGAAACGACATTGGCTACGAATTGGCAAGTACTATGTGGTAATATAATAGTTGCAACGAACATGTTGTCAAATAGGAAATTAACCCTGTTTCAGAAGGCTGTAATAATCAATTGCAAAATTTTGTCTAAAGTGTGGTATTTGTCTCACAGCTTTCCCATAGACAAGAAAAGTGCAATGGAGATTGACAAAACTATTTTTAGATATGTATGGTATGGTAGATACCAACCAATTAAACGGACTACTCTTTGTAAAGGTAAGAAAAACGGTGGAATAGGAATACTGAATGTGTACAATAAGTCATTGGCAATCTTATGTGTTACCTTTAGAAAGGAGATAATGCAGAGGAATAGTGTAAATGCGCTAGGACATTACTATTGTAAATTACGTGTCAGCTACTTGATACATATGCCAGAGTATACTGACCTTGCCTTTATTTCACCTCACTTTTATTCTTGTGCAATTGATGTTCTCAGGCGGATTTGTAATATTGAAGGTTTTTTAATGATGAACAGTAAACAAGTGTATGATGTTATACTACCAAATATAGTTCCTAGAGTAGAGGAGGCATATCCACTCTTCAGCTGGCAAGTAATATGGGCGAACCTTCATGTTAAATTTATTGCCCCAAAACAACGTGAGCTATTGTATCGCTATATTCATGAGACCCTCCCTACTAATGATAGGTTGTTGATGTTGGGCATTAAAGACAACAATAGGTGTGACCAATGTACTGAAATTGAAAATAATATGCATATATTTTATTTCTGTAAGCAGAAAGTTGTTCTTGTAAACTGGATTCGAGACACTCTTAAAGTTTTATGTGGACCAAGTATTAGAGTGGAGTTAATGAGGTTTTTAATGTTTCATATTGACATAAAATGCAAGAAAATTAAGAATACAATAATTATGTTACTTTCTGATTACATTTTTTGTGTTTGGATAGGAAGGCAGGAAGGTTACTCAGTAGACAAAATATTGAAGTTCTTGCGAGGCAGGATCAAGTATAACATTTGGGGTTTAAGGCTCATGCTCGGTGATGATATGGAAAATTTGTTTACTGAGAATTATATAAAATATATGTAAATGTAATAATCTCCCCTGTATTTTAATGTAAATTTATTCTCCAAATTTTGTAAATCGTTTAACGGAAAATAAGTATAACATTCAGGGGTTTTTAAAGATCATATTCTGTACTATTGGAAAACTTGTTCACTACGAATTGCAATGTATAATTGTCTTGTAAACCTTTTATATAATTTAATTTATACTTGTATTTCTTAAATAAAGATAAAAAAAAAAAATTGTGTGTAACTCAGGTAGCAGACTTTACCTTGCTTTGGGGTTTTCCAACCTTCTTAAACCCAGAGTGATATCCCTATTTCCTCCAGTTGATCTTGTCTGTCTTTCTCAGGTCTGATTGTACACCTGTTCCAACCGGTCCAGCTACACGTTAAACCATGATCGAGATCAGTACTCACGTGATACATATAAATCGGTTGATAGATCGTTTAGATCAATCAATTGATAGATCACGTGATTGATCGATTTGAATATATTTTCCGATACGATCGGGGAGATAGGTTAGTTAAAAACCTCGCCCACCAAACCTGGTAACTCGCCAATTGGTTACTGAGGTGAGTGAATATTAAACCAGTCACTCGGCCGACACCTCATAACACTAACGAGGATGTCCTGGCCATAATGCTGTCTACACGGAGCAGATGTCAGATGTCAACGGTTAACATCATAGTGGATTAGCTGTCTCGAAGTCAACAACACCGCAACACTATATATAATCTTGGATCACATCCATGCACTGAATATAATTTCAGATCACATCCAAGCACTAAATCTTAAAACAACTTTGATCTGGTATTCTAGATGACCTTTCTAATCCTACTATATCGTACTCCTTTCAGTTCTTGTATTCTGCAACGTTTCAACTCGTGTTGCGGCCAGTTCTTAAAAACTTAAAATATCCGAACGGGTGTGGTTACGTTCTAAGGAAGACATCTTAGCATTCAGATCAAGTACCCAGAGCAAGGGCTGATCAAGGATGGGGCTGTACACCCCAGCTAAAAAGTCAACCACTAAATAAAAATCAATGATATTTTGTTGCAATAATTTTATTTTCGCCAGCGGCAATTCCAAGCACCAGTGTTTGTGTAGAAAACAATTAGCAAAACACATGGAGAAATATGTTGTTGTTGATAGATGTTAAAAGCATGATCTCACAAGGAAGTGAAAAGAACGACTTTAGAGCCGAGTGAAGAGAAATTCTGCACAAGTTGGTTGAGCTTCTGCTAGCCATCATTGTCATGAATATGTCAAGAATGTCATGAATATGTCAAGAATGTTATGAATATGTCAAGAATGTCATGAATATGTCAAGAATGTCATGAATATGTCAAGAATGTCATGAATATGTCAAGAATGTTATGAATATGTCAAGAATGTCATGAATATGTCAAGAATGTCATGAATATGTCAAGAATGTCATAAATGTGTCAAGAATGTCATGAATATGTCAAGAATATGTCAAGAATGTCATGAATATGTCAAGAATGTCATAAATGTGTCAGGAATGTTATGAATATGTCAACAGTATCAAAAATATATCAAGAGCATCATAGATATGTCAAGAATGTCATAAATGCGTCAGGAATATTATGAATATGTCTACAATATCAAAAATATGACAACAATATAAAAAATATGTCAAGACTATTATACCCACGTCAAGAATGTCATGAATATGTCAAGAATGTCAGGAATATGTGAAGAATATCAGGAAATGTTATGACTGTCATGAATATCTCAAGAATGCCATGGGTGTTGAAATAGACACAAAACAGCAGTTCACATGTGTTACACAAGTGAGAAGTTGCCATCTGTGGCAAGTGTGTCATGGCGACAGTATTAATTATCTGAGGTTTATCTCATGATTGATGTATTACGGCAGGTGGAGTAGGCATAGTGTAACGTCATGGTAAGTACATCATGGTAGTGGTCAGGTGAGACAGTCATGGTTGAGGCCATTGATGTTAGCGTGCTAGTAAGTGCTAGTATTCTGGGTATTCCTGTGTTATAAAACATGTGCCTTGTTATAGTCTTTATAAATTGCAGTCAGGTGTGTGTTTCAGGTTCTATTCCTCTTCTTCTTCCTCTCCTTCTTCTTCTTCTTCTACATACTCCTCTTCTTCTTCTTCTTCTCCTTCTCCTTCTTCAGGTGCTGCTTCTTCTTCTTCTCCTTCTGCGCCTTCATTCACTCTCACTATAGTATGGCCGTGGTTATCATCTGTAAGTTAAGGAAGATGAAGAATACAAGTTAAATACACAAATGTTTTTAAAATTAGGTGTAAGGATAAACGGCCTTCAGTCCTGTCGTGGGATTCGAACCCTGCAAAGTTTAATGAGGTTAGCCCCAAACGTCTGGCCCCGACGTTGGATTGACAGACTATCAAACAAACAGATAAGGCCTTTTAGAGATATAGATTTGACTGTAAATCATGATACTGACCTTTAGGAGCACAGCAGTGACAGTTGTTTCTGTCCATGTGTCCTCCACCTCCGCCTCCACCTCCGCCTCCGCTTCCACCTCCGCCCGAGTTTCCGCCTCCGCCTCCGTTTGAGTTTCCGCCTCCGCCTCCGCCTCCGTTTGAGTTTCCGCCTCCGCCTCCGCCTCCGTTCGAGTTTCCGCCTCCGCCTCCGCCTCCGTTCGAGTTTCCGCCTCCGCTTCCGCCTCCGCCTCCGCTCCGCCAGAGGTACTGGCCCACGGATCGCTACCAGCACCACCCCTCGGATCACCGTGAGAGTTACCATGCTTGCAGGCGTGCTTGATCTCCCGCTCATGTGACTTGCACCTCTTTGCTTGGCACTGTCCGCCAGCCCTCTTGCAATCCTTGGCACTCCTGCATTCTGGAAACAATGGTTAACATGTAAATATGATATCTATTTAAATAACAACGATAATTTGTTCAAAATAGCTAATCTCCGAAAGTTCTTCACCGATTGCTTTGAAATTTTGACTCGACGTTGTATTCGATTACGCGCGTGTTTTTATATACCTACTATATACATGCCACAATTGTGACAGGTAAAAACATGTGTTTTTTTAAACAGCGCCATTTGTTGGACGTAAAAGCATCACACGCTGTAATCTCTGAAAGTTCTTCACCAATTGCTTTGAAACTTTGACACACAGTTCCATTCGAATATGCGCGTTTTTATATAACTACAATATACATGCCACACCTGTGACAGGTAAAAACGTGCTATTTAAAAAAAAAAACTGCGCCATCTGTTGGACGTAAAAGCAATGCACACTATGCTAAATATGTTATGATTCCATTTCAATGTTTCCGATTGCACTGATAAATTGAATTTTCATAGATTTCGATTTATTTTCATTTTGATTTCATTATTTTGTGTGACATTGCATTGGAATTGAGCTGTGTTGTTTACCATACCGTTCATTTCGTGAGTATAGTTTATGTTTTTATTTTTTCAGTGTTTTTCGTTTCGATTTTTAAACTGTTCTTCTTTAACTGTTTTATTCAGTGATGGGAACATCAGATCATTTGGGAATGCATCAGACAAGGGAGTGGGGAAACGAGGGGACAGGAGTGGGGGATGGTGGGGAGGATTAGGGGATGGGGGAAGGGGGGTAATGGTGGGAAGGACGAGTGGACAGGGGAGTTAGGGAGAATGCGGAGAACGAAGGGATGGCAGAGTGGAGAATACTGGGAGGACTAAGCGGACAGGGAAGTAGGGGATGGTGGGGAAGAAGAGGGGATGGAGGAGGAGAGAATGGTGAGGAGGACGAAGGAACGGGTGTGGGGATGGTGGGGGAGGACGAAGGAACGGGTGTGGGGGATGGTGGGAAGGACGAAGGAACGGGTGTGGGGGATGGTGGGAAGGACGAAGGAACGGGTGTGGGGGATGGTGGGGGAGGACGAAGGAACGGGTGTGGGGGATGGTGGGGGAGGACGAAGGAACGGGTGTGGGGGATGGTGGGAAGGACGAAGGAACGGGTGTGGGGGATGGTGGGGGAGGACGAAGGAACGGGTGTGGGGGATGGTGGGAAGGACGAAGGAACGGGTGTGGGGGATGGTGGGAAGGACGAAGGAACGGGTGTGGGGGATGGTGGGAAGGACGAAGGAACGGGTGTGGGGGATGGTGGGGGAGGACGAAGGAACGGGTGTGGGGGATGGTGGGGGAGGACGAAGGAACGGGTGTGGGGGATGGTGGGAAGGACGAAGGAACGGGTGTGGGGGATGGTGGGAAGGACGAAGGAACGGGATCCGAAAAAAAATGCGTAGGAAAAAATTAAGCTAAAAAATTAACTTAAAAATTCCTAGGCCAAATACAGCATACATATGTACTACATTAGGGTTGAGATAGCATGTATTTAGGCCTAGGAAGGTTAGGTTAGATTAGTTTAGGTTGTTCTTGAAGCATAAATACAACACCTTTTCCGATTTGTCCAAATTCAGTAGTACAGATTTCTACTTTCTAATTGTGCTGTACGTCGATATATATGTACTTAATGTAGATGTTTATCTCTCAGGATGTTTGGTAAGATGTTTATTGTTTGTGATGTGTTTATATGTATGTATTAACACGATGTACTGAACGGGGTGAGAATAGCTTGAGCTACCTCATCCCTTTGTGTGTATTTTACCTCAATAAACTTATTTCAATTTCAATGGTCCTCATCGTTACTATAAGTCCTACCAAAATAGAAGGATGAATTGACTGATGACGTTCGAGCATTTTCCGAACTGCGCTTCGCTGACGACTTCTCTTCGAACCACAACGCTGTAAATGCTTCACCGACATACTATAAATACAAATAATCGACAACAGAACCTGAACACATAACCTAACCAAACCAAGGCCTAAATATGGACAGTATGCTGATATAATAATATATTTATATTTGAGAAAATAGCTATTTTGGATTAACAGCATGTTAAAATGGATGAATGTGTCTTTGGGGTTCGGCCGCTGGATGGAAGAGCATATAGCTCGAGGACCTGTGGCGAGAACCACACCACTCAACAAACGCACAAAGTCAGCACAACGTTGTTGCAACGTTGTTATACCGTTACAATCTAAACATAAAGTTGGGATTACGTTCTGTGATTGATTCGGCGGCACGTTGATAGCAGTTGGATGTGGATGTCCTGCCTCACTGTATGCTCCCAGTGGGCACAATATCCCAGAATAACGTTAATTCATCGTTGAATTAACGTTGAATTGACGTTGATTCAACGTTGAATTAACGTTGATTCAACGTTGAATTGACGTTGATTCAACGTTGAATTAACTTTTGGATACAGTTTTCCCACTGTTAACAGTTTTCTGTCAGATAAGCTATTTTATCTTTTTAGTGTCCTGTTTATGTTTTTAGTATCCATGGCCACAATAGGAACAGATTTGACTTGTTATTTGTCACAAATTTCTCTGTAATTTATGCACTTACTAGATGATGTAACTGTTGTTATTAAATTAATAAAGGGCTGGTGGTACTTAGGCTCACAGCTATAGAATCTGGTAATTCATTGTTACGGTTCAAGATTTCAGCGTTTATATATATTTAATTTTCTTTTTATTATTCGGCCTTTCGGTCTTTCTCTACAAAAATATTATTTTGATCCTTGACAGGCCTTTTCACTGTTATCGTGGAGGACCCGGGAGAAAGCAACCACTGGCCGATAAGCCATAATGATGTAGTATTTTCTTTCGATTTGTCACTCCTTATCTAATCTCACCTGCTAACCTATCTGGACAACATACTAACCCGAGCAACCCAACTAACCTATCGAGGCCAGTGTCTAGAAACCGTCTAGAGTTTTGTCAGACGTTCCTATTCGTAGTATGATGCATCGGTTAGGTTGGTCTTACCATCTTGAGGTTATCTTGAGATGATTTCGGGGCTTAGCGTCCCCGCGGCCCGGTCCTCGACCATGCCTCCTTTTTTTGTTACACATCCCTAGGAAGCAGCCCGTAGCAGCTGTCTAACTCCCAGGCGAACATGGGCATCAAGGTGAAAGAAACTCTGCCCCTTTTTTGTTTCCGTCTCCACCGGGGATCGAACCCGGAACCTCAGGACTACGAATCCGAAGCGCTGTCCACTCAGCTGTCAGGCACCCTAACGTAAGAAACGCGACGTGTTTGTTGAGTGAACGGGTTAATCAGTAAGGGGAATTAACACAAGACCAACACGTTATAATAGGAAGGTTAGGTTAGGTTAGGTTAGGTTAGGTTAGGTTAGGTTAGGTTAGGTTAGGTTAGGTTAGGTGAGGGTTAGGTTAGGTTAGATTAGGGTTAATCAGTAAGGNTATATTTTGAAAAAATTGTCTTTCACCATAATTATATAACTCAAGGTAGTCCAAGTAAAATTTACATCCATGATCTAAATGAAAGAATTCTTAGGAGGTGAGAAATACAAGTGCCATGGCTCAACTCCGTTGGCCAGAGAGCTGGCAAGCAGCGGATGGAAGAAATAGGAGAAGGATTAAAGAAATCTGGAAGAAGGAGTGGTATATAAGGTTGTAGATGAAGAAGTACAGGGTATAGTAGCCCAACCACTTTAAATTGGCTGTGTGGGGTGATTCTGATGCTGTTATATGAACAGAACGTGGAATGGTGTGTGAGATAATGCTGAACTCGCATATATGATGGTAAATGATGATTTTTTTGTTCCTGATGGGCTGCTGTTAGTTGGAGGTTGTAGCTGAGTCGTCAGAGGCTTATAATGACGGTAGTCTTGGTGGATGTGTGTTTTTTATTAACTTTGCAGTTTATTCTGGTCAACGGTGCTTTAGTGTTTTCATGGCTGGTTTGTACCTGAGGTTTGTAGTTTCGTCATTGATGCCGAAGAAAAAATATTAATAAAATGAGTTCGAAAGAAATGAGGATACATATTGGAGTGGGTGACTCCCATTCTTCATCTTCTTCGTTGGTAGATTATTGAATATTCCAGGTCGTGCATAATTTCGTTTGTGGGTATTTTTTTTTTATTACTTTTTGCTGTCTGGAATAATCGCCTGGTGCTGTGGGTACTCATGGAGCTCATACTTCGTTCTTAATGATTTACATTTACAGAAACGAAGCGTTTTCAGAGGTGTTCTTTGCTCAAAGCAAGACTGTAAAACACTTTCCATAAAGCTATTCTGTTACTACAGATCCCCATATTATCTTGTTTATTTTTATTATATATAAAACTTAAATATTATGAATGTATTCACAACAACGCTACCACTCTCCATCACGCAGCCCGTTCGTCAGGAACATTCCCAACGTCAATAAACTGTTGTACTAAATTGCATGAACCTAACCTACTCGAAGACCCACGAACTCCAACGTCAATGGGACATCACGTCAAGCTGCTATCATTTTTAGTACTTTAGTTTTTGGCCTTAGGGGAAAGAATATGTCAAAATGCGAAGCCCTCTTCAGGAGAACGTGTCGCGTCATAACACACAGGGAATGATTGATAGAGGGGAATGATAGACATGCAGGGAATGATAGACACACAGGAAATGATAGACATGCTGCTATATTTAATGAGCTATTTTTATTCATTTGACATTTCTACATTTGTGTCATAAGACCGGGCAGTTTTCACAATAATATTTGTAAGTGCTTGGAAAATATTGTGGAAATATTTTCCACAATATTTTCTCCAAAAGCCAATTGTGGAAAGACACTATTCATGTCCTATAGTTTATTCACCTTTTGCTGTTTCTTCGATATTCTCGCCTTCGTGTTCATTGCCAGTTCCCTCGTGCATGTTACGGACTGCAAAGAATACGGACAACAATAGGATTTATTTATACGAAACTGTATCTTATAATTTATGAACTGTGTCGAGAAAACTGAATCCATCACAATGTGGTTAAAAGTATGTTTTTTTTAACAGCACGTTATTAGTATTTAAATATTTAGCATTTTTATTTAGCACTCACATGTCTTTTTTTTTTTAATGTTTTTCATAGCTCTTGTAGAGTAAATAAGGTTGAAAATCAACTTACATTTGTATTAATTCCATTTTAATCAATCATCCTAAACTAGCATTTTATATCTGTCGCTATAATTGCCTATTGTATTTTTATACCATTTACTTGAAATAGGAAAGTGGAAGGGAAATAGAGGAGGGGAGGAAAGGGAGGGGGGGAGGAAATTGTGAGGAGAAGACGGAAAGACAATTAAGGCGTCGAGGGAGAGACAGTCTATTCCTGGTGTTCCTAGGTACCCTTCGTTGTGAACATAAGAAGAACATAAGAATGAAGGTAACTGCAGCGGGCCTATTGGGCCATACGAGGTACTAATCTTTCCATTTAACAAATCGGCTATACATCTACTCTTCTATCTTTCCATCTATCCATCCAGCAATGTATTTATCCATCTATCTGTGTCCCTCTATAAGAAAAAAATCCTTTGGAAAGTTACTCCATTGCTTTGTGTTGTGGGTTGTTGAAGCCAACTAGGGCATGATGCGGCGGTCAGAAGAGGAAGAGGCAGTACTGACGTTATGTGTTTATGGTAGTACGGCTGAAGTTTGAATATCAGAGTGGATTTTTTTCGCGAAATTGGTGAATAATGTTGTATATTATTATTATAAACAAAAATAAACAGTTGGGAATTTTGATTTAAAATAAAATAGTTACCGATTTGCTTTGTTTGTGTCTGTTAAGGTGTCTTATCTATCTGTCTTCGTGTGGCGCGGCTAAAAGAGGAGTAGTGGCTGTGTTGAATTTACTTGTTTAGTGGTTACGGCCGAAATATGAATAACAGAAATAGTCTGCTAATTTTCCCGGCATCAATGAATAATGTTCCATATTATTATTATTATAAGTATAAAATCACTGATTTGAATTTTTGTTGTGCTTTCAAAATATTTACAGGGTTAGCCGGCAGCCAGTGATGAAAACCGTGGTGGGGGTGTGAATATGGACCTGGCACGCTGCTTCCTTTTGAATTATGGCGAACTCGGTTAACCTATGTGCATCCCAGACCCCACACCATTATAACTGATAATTAAGGTGATTTAAGGCGTCTGCCTCCAACATTGAACATACAGACGGACAGACATTCTTTCTTATAGCACTAATGTTTTCACAATGTAACATATATACTCACAATGCCGAGGATAACAGCAATGGCAGCTTAAATAATTACATCCTCCAAGCAGTTCTCTGGAGAAAGGGCCACATCTCCGCGTTCCACACCTTCCTCCGCGAACCCTACAAATAGGTCTAGCCAGGCAGCCTGCAACGTTACACACAGCAGACATTAACACGGGTGTACTGGATACACACTCCCTTTGGAAGAAATCACTTCTGTCAATATTAGGGTCCTAAAGACCTATAGTAAAGACCTATATTTACCTATACCCGCTTGCCTAAGGGTGGCCTTGACGCAGCACCTACACCCAACTCCACAACACCGGTTGGGTACCTCCTCTTCCCTCGACTTATCACAGACATCTCGACACGTTCCGCTCGCGTCCTGACAGCTGCTCTCAGGCTTGCATCCCCGTCCTTGTCTCGCCTCCGTCACAGAACCGTCTGAAAGGTAATTGGTCATTATGAGGAGAAAGTTATTGATGGTTGAAGATTAAGCCACCCAAGAAGTGACACGGGCATGAATAGCCCGTAAGGCGAACGTGCTAACCTCGTATGCTATATATAGCACTTGGAGAGGATATGAGGACAATAATCTGGGATATGGCAGAGGGAAGAAATGAAGCCAAATTTCTTGGGATCCAAGGAATTGGGTGATCCAGTCCCCAATTGGATCATCCGGGATTGAACATCGACCTGCAAGAAGGGAGGCCGTCGCTGAACCAACCTATCCAAGTAGATAGGCAATGAACAAACGGAAATTAAAATAAAATAACAATCCATGCCTATATAAACAATAACTCACATTAAGCATTAATTGTAATTAAATTATAACTAACTGCTACTTTGGTGTCATCTAATAATATCGCTACTAATATATACAGCAACAGTAATAATAATAATATAGACAAGTTCTTGCCAAATATATTCCCTGAAAACACAAACCAAAACTGTCTCTATTTTCCGCTTGTTACAACTTGTAATAAAGTTGTTACATCTTGGCTTAACGTGTTTATGACGTATTAGAACGTTGTTACAACTTGCTATATTGGTTGTTATAACTGGTTAGGAGGTGTTAAAACTTGCTCGAACGTTGTACTAACGTCGTAGTTTCGGTGTGTGTTTGGCGGGTTAAACATTAAACACATTAGCAGCGTCGTACAGAACCTCTGATCGTAAATAATTACTGGGCACTACGGGCAGGAAGTGCCATAATATTGTTATAGCAGCGTAAGTTAGAAACCTGCGTAAGTATCCCTTAAAACAAAGCCTTAACTCACTAGAAACTGCTGTTGGTGTCTCGTCCATCACTGGGAGAAGCTCCTTGATCCCAGTATCGCCCTCGACGGCCACCGCGTTCACCAGAAAGACGCAGAGAATCATTAGTAAATACACGGACTTCATGGTGGAAATGTCTCGAGGTTGTTGACTTGTTTCTCGGTGTTGTAGCTGCTGCTGGTAGTTTTGTCGCTGTTGGTGGTTGTAGTGCTGGTGGAAGTGGTTGAAGGTACTGGTAGTCGCGAAAGCTGTATTACTAAGATTGTATGGATTTCCACGTCTGCTCAAGGTAGTGTGCCTGTGTGTATGTACAGCTGTGACTCCTTAAGTCGTGTCCTTATAAGTCCGTCCGCTGTCGAGAATGAGTAGATGAGCACTGGAGACCTCCTGTTCTAGACACACCTGTGTTATATCTGCTCGTAGTCGGCTCTCGCTATCCACAAACACCTGCTAAATAAACCAGGTGTTTTATGGATATATTTATATATGTAAGAAATCAATAATTAGCAACCCACTTATATCATACGTGTGGGGTTCGATTGCTTGTTTCAGCTGTTTTTTGTAACTTATTCCCTGCAGAACCAATAGGAGCGCTTCTTTGAGCCAATAGGAGCATGTGAGCCAATAGGAGCGCTTCTTTGAGCCAATAGGGGAGCCTCGTTGCGCTAATAGGAGCTGCCTCATACATACCATTAGACACTATTACAGCTTATTTAATTCTTATGTTCCTTGAGACATAATTACGACAGTATATCATTCGCAAATCAATTTAGAAAGAACTTGGAGGTGGAGCCTTATAAAATCTAAGACCTTCCTTTGGTCAAACTGTTTGTATAAAAATTAAAACGAGTGAAACATTGTTAGAGATAAGGGTCGACTGTAGCGAACATAGTCATCACTTAAAGCGGGGCCCAGGAGCTGGCGTTTCATTTATTTTAATACATTTCTCGTCAAAAGTTGAGTTAAAATTCAGTTCAAAGACTTTGCGAAGAGATTGACAGTTTTATTATGGGACAAATGTTCAGAATTTTCAGACTTAAAAGCAAAACACTTTAGGCAAGCTCAAAACTTCTGAAGAAAGTATTGTTTAACATTTCCCTCGCGCACATTAGCACATTGAAGAGCATCTCCACGCTGACTTCCAATAGAAACAGTCGCTTTGGAGTATGCATAAACACAAATATAATACATTTGGTGGCCGGTAATCAACTGAATAAAGGACTTGTCTGTAATTACAATCCCAGCAGCACAGACAACAAATCCCCATGTCACCCGGTTCAGCAACAATTGAAATTCAGTGTTCTCTGTCTCTGGCTGCCCATATCTCATATTATTTTATTTAAAATTATTTTACTACCATAAATCTTTTACAATCATGTTCCATATATGATATAACCTTCTGGCTGTTAAATAATTAGCTACTTCACATCCTTACGTCTCTTAGAACCAGCCAAGGTATAAATTCAGTATGCCCTTGGCAGCACCGTAAGTATATGCATATACATATATGCAAAACTGGCTGCAGATATTCATACATATGGAATCCCATGCATCAGCAGGTAGTGCAAGTTTTCCCTTTACATCAACAGATGTAGTATGTTTACCATTAATTCAGCACGTGGTGGAAATTTACTTCTTGCATCAGCAAGTGGTGCACGTTTAACCCTGACATCAGCAGACGGTGCCACTTTACACCATACGTCAGCAGAGGGTACACGCTTGCCCAACACAGTAGCAGGTGATGAAATATTACCCCTTGCAGCGAGAAGGGGTGCAAGTTTCCACGTTGTGGATCCCTAATTTTTTCACTATTCAGAGGGGTGATAATTAAAAGAACTACTAGCAGAAACCCCCAGTATTGTCACCTTCGCTGACACCACACGTATTTGCAGTTTTGAATTACGACCCTTCAATACCAAAAATATGCAAATTATTGAAAACGGCGATTTGTCTTAGTTTGCCCTAACGCCCCCCCCCCCCTCCTGCAGTTTTCAAAATACTATGCTTAAAAGTAATATGGCTTTTGAGCGTGTTTTCTTATTGTGAGTTATGATGATGGTGTTTTTGTTAATAGAAATGTTTTTATTAATGGAAGTTATGCAAATGGCGTTTTTATTAGCAGTTTGGACAGATTAGACGTTTTTGGGTAAATAAAAAAAAAGCTCTTGATAATTTATTGCTATATTTTAATATTTGCACAAATTTATGAAATTATTCGGAGTACCTTCATAATAAACTGAGAAAATAGGATATCCACAAAGTTTTAAATCAACATTATTTTTTATAGTTGAGATTCACTCCGTTTATTTAATTGCTTACAATCACAACAGGATATGATAGTCTGAAAGAAAGTTAATCTTTCAGATATTATACAAGTATATTCATAAACCTAGTTTATGAATATACTTGTTACAAGTCAGGCATTTATCCACGTGTCTCACCATCCAGTTACTTGTGAGACCCAACACTGCTTAACCCACTTTTCAAAGTTTGTTTGGTTGTAATTTCTAAAGGTCCTACTGTTGCTCCTCCTCCTCCTCCTCTGCTTCTACCTCTTCTTCTCCTTCTTCTTCTCCTTCTTCTTCCTCTACATTCCCTTCTTCCTCTTCTACTCCTTCAACCACTTCGTCTCCTCCTTGGGGTGCTGCTTCCTCAGCTCCAGCGGCCCCGTCGTCGTTCTCTCCCTCCCTAATATTGTAGGGGTTCCCGCCTGTAGGTTAACACGGATTGAACAGTTCAGTTAGATAGTCAGTATACAGACTAAGACATTATATCATGGATGAAACAAAAGGCTTCTCTCACACACATGTTGGTTGAGTCACATATATTTCACATATATGGTAGGGTCTCACATATGGGTTGGTCAAACATGTGGTTTCGGTTATAAGCTGTCTGTACTTATGCTGCTATCATTACTAAGATGCTGTCTGTACTGATGCTGCTATCATTACTAAGATGCTGTCTGTACTTATGATGCTGTCTGTACTTATGATGTTGTCTGTACTTATAATGTTATAGCAAGATCTATTATAGAAGAATTATCCTATGTCTAATATATTCAATTAATCATTAGAATAGGATACTGCGTCTGAAATATTGACGGCTCCTAATGTTGATGCAATTTTTAGATAGGGATAAAACTCCCACCTTGCATCCACGTTGATGTAGGTGTAAGGTTGGGGACTGTCATAGGTTGAAGACCATATAGGTAGCAGAGATAGAGATTCCTATAGATCTATGGGGTCCAGAGAACACTGTTATCAAGAATATTATTTTTATTGTTAGTCGTCATACTAACCTCGAGGAGCACAGCAGTAACACGCCCTCTTGATGCTGCTGCTGCTGCTGCCGGAACCGCTGCTGCTGCTGCCGGAACTGCTGCTGCCGGAACTGCTGCTGCCGGAACCACTGCTACCGCCTGAACCACCACCGATACCGCCTGAACCACCACCGATACCGCCTGAACCACCACCGATACCGCCTGATCCCCCACTGATACTGCCAGAGCCCCCACTGACACTACCAGAACCCCCATTCACACCGCCAACTCCTGCACCGATACCGGCGCCAATGCCTATGCTGCCGCTGGCCGCTACATCGATTAACCAGCGGTGAGAACCGGTACTGCTACACCCGTGACGGATCTCCCGCTCATGTGAGCCGCACTGGGTTGACTGGCATCTTCCTCCAGCTCGCCTGCACTCCTGAGAGCTCCTGCACTCTGTGTGGACACATGTTTTTCATTGACGCACATATACACAAGTATCTATAAATATAGATATGTGTGTGCCAGAACGCACTACTCGGCCTATTATGCAAGGCTTGGTTTGTCTAATAGGCAGTGATTTTCGTCATTATAAAAAAAATCCATTTAGTTTATTTGAATTAATATTATTATATTATTTTAAAAACATGAATTACTGACTTAGTTATGTTAGTTTAGGTTAGGTTAGGTTGGTCATATTTCTATGTTAGTTTTAACTCAAATTAAAAAAAAAATAACTCTTTTTATAATGTAATGGAAAGCTTTATCAATTCATAAGAAAACTAATTAGAAAAATATATATCTTCAGGAAAACTTGGCTCATTATATAGATATAGATAGATGAGATGGATAGAGAGAGAGAGAGAGAGAGAGAGAGAGAGAGAGAGAGAGAGAGAGAGAGAGAGAGAGAGAGAGAGAGAGAGAGAGAGAGAGAGAGAGAGAGAGATAATGAGATAATTCACTTACTCCTCTGAGTAGGAGCACAACACTTGCAATCCCGTCCATCACATCCTCCTGCTACTTCATCCTCTGTATTCCTGTCACAAGTCCTCTTGCAGGAGCCTCTGGCGTCTCGGCATCTGTCCCGTAATGAACATCTTTGACTGTGTCTCGAGTCAATGGGAGATTCCTCTATAAAAAAAAACAAAAACATTCTTGTCGTAACTCGGTAGGTTCGTCTGAGCATCACAGCACAAGAATCCACACTAGATTGCAATATTAGAAACTATCACCCAAAGAAAATCTTTGAATCAAGGCGGTGGGGATTGAACCGACGTCCTGGCTCACAACAGTGACCATTCCTCACTTGGGGTGAACGGTAGAGCGACAGTCTCGCTTCATGCAGGTCGGCGTTCAATTCCCGACCGTCCAAGTTAGGCGTCATTCCTTCCATTCCCCCACTCCCTACCCCCCCCCACAGGCCCTTCCTAAATCCTTATCCTGACCCCTTCAAAGTGCTATATAGTTTAATGGCTTGGCGCTTTCCCCTGATAGTTCATATCCCTTCCTAAATGAACAACGATGCGGTAAAATGTAACTCAATGTACCACGCAGTTGCTATTTCAATGCAGATCAACAAGAATCCAGATATAAAATCCTGACACACACATTCATCAAAGGTATGAACATTTAGAAATTTTATATCCCAAATAGATGCTGAAATATATACTCTTAATGAGTCTAGAACTTGGACTAATTTAGAACAATCGAGGTCACTAACTTACAAGATCATTAATATTTACAAGAAAAAATTAACAGAATTTATGTCAGTCAGTCTAGTAGTAAATAATTACTGAACTTATATATATTATCTATTGTACAGGTAAAAGTAAAGAGGCATTCCATATAAATTTAAAATACCTTTAAAAAAATATTGCAAGAACATTAATCGAAGTGTCTATAAGGCGAAATAGACTTAAGCACCCTGTAGACTGCACACACACACACACACACACACACACACACACACACACACACACACCACACACACACACACACACACACACACACACACACACAACACAACACACACACACACACACCACACACACACACACACACACACACACAACACACACACACACAGTGAACACTGAAATTACTACTTAACCTATTTAGGTATAGGTTAAGTAATAATTGTAATTACGAAGCAATAAGATGCTTATCTTAACATACTAACAAGGTTAGGTAAGGTCGGTGTTTTCTATGAAGCTTTTTAAGGGTATCTATTATGTTTAGTATATCACCTATACACGTATTTAGTAAGTCAATATTGACTATACGAATTTGCGAGGACGGGTTGTCCCTTCCCATGCAGATCCTGTTGCACATCTAAGAACTATTGCAAGAGGCTATGTTTTGTGAGTCCTCAAAGTAACTGGGCCTCCTGTCTTACAGTCCTGTGTCCCTACACTAGTCCTGATTTTGTTTACTAAATCAGCGATTCAGCCCTATTTGTGCTGTGTCTGTTTTTTTTTTTTTTTTTTTTTTTTTTTTTTTTTTTTTTTTTTTTGAGTAAAGAGGAAGGAGAGGCCTAGGTGAAGGGAAGTGTAGAAGTGGGAAATACAGTGAGAGGTATGAAAGCAGGCGGGCTGTCCGCCTTGCTGACACGATGTGTGGGTGTTGGCAGCTAAGCTAAGCTGGCTCCCTTTGTCAGGGAGCTGTGAGTGTGTGAGAGGTTCTCACATGTGTTTCACCATATATGGATGTCTATAGATAAATACTGTGTAGCATTCATATATACACACTCCGATGCTTCCGGAGTGTGTATATGTGAATGCTACACAGTATTTATCTATAGATAAGTTTATCTATAAGATAAGATTATCTATTTATCTATAGATAGCTGTGTCTGTGTAGCAGTTCCACGTCACTTTCCCCCCCCCCCTCCCTCCTCCCCTTGCTCTTCAGTGTTGCCAATGGTAAGTGATAGTTTCTCGTGCATGGGGCTGTGTCAACGAAGGAGCTTACGAAGCTATACCATAGTCCTCAGGAGCCTTGAGTGGGTCTATGGAATAGTGCCACAACTCCTGAGACCAATATACCAGTCCTTGTCTATGCACAGTGCCCCCACCCCAAAAAAAAGGCCACATGAGCGTGATTCTGTGTCAATAAATGACAAAGTGGCCAGAGATGTCAGGTTATGTCTATGGAAATGATTCATAACGGAATGTGGCATCTTTTTCTTGATCTTTCTTTGTCTCCTGTTCTCTCTCTCTCACCATCGCCAGTATCTGCAACGGGAAAAAATATTTATTATTAATTTTAAAGGTTATATCAAGTTGTGTGTGTTTATGTGCCAGTCATTCCCTCAGCTTACAACAGCGGCTCACGCGTGCCACATTGTCATTTAATGTGCTGTTTTTCAAAGTGTTGGAAATTATTGAGGAACATTTGTTAGATGTATATATAATATATATATATATATATATATATATATATATATATTATATATATATATATATATATATATATATATATATATATATATATATAAAAGTTTGTGAGGGTACCACCTCTGGTGCCAATGTGGGGACCCATAGCCTTGGAGAAGAAAATAAAAAGTATTCAGAGGAGACCTTGTGGTTTCTCACTGAACACTAATATTATCTTCTCCTACCACCCCCATTCTTTTGTGTGTACACACACACACACACACACACACACACATATATATATATATATATATATATATATATATATATATATATATATATATATATATATATATATATATATGTCTATATATATATATACACACACACACATGTTCATACCTTAGAACGGTCTGGTTGCAGACCGTTCAGCCTGGAGGCAGTCTGTTCAAAGAGGTCTCTCCAAGTTCGAGGAGTCACTTGCCAAGGAATCAGAGGCAAAGAGACAGAGAAGGAAAGCCAGTAGCCAGACCAGAATCGGACTTCATTTGTGATCGGTGTGGGATGGACTGCCACTCTGGGATTGGCCTCATCAGTCACACAGACGCTGCACCAGGATTGACAACCAGAGCGCAGCTCCATAGTCTCCCGAGACTGAAGGATGCCTTCTACTAACTTTGTTGTACCTGTTGCGTTATAACCTAACTATTTTTAACGTTCGAATTTTTTATCGAATGTTGCCTCAAATTTGTGGATGGAGGTGGCTTCCATAACTTCTTCCTTATGCACTATTTTGGTTCACTAATCCATATGGAAACCTCATTGTGTATGGGATAGATTATCATACGTCATTAATCACGGTGAAGTGTGCTATAATATAAACATGAATTTTGAGCAGTGTGATGTATTTGTGGTGTCTGGAAGAGGTAACATTCTCATTCGTGTATTTTCAGATGTATATAATTCCCGACCGTCCAAGTGGTTGGCTACCATTCCTTTCCCCCGTCCCATCCCAAATCCTTACCCTGACCCTTCCCAAGTGCTATATAGTCGTAATGGCTTGGCGTTTCCCCCCTAAAAATTCCCTTATTCCCTTACACAGTTATGTTTTCCCCCCTGATAGGTCCCTTCCCTTCCATAAATTAATTTGCACAGTTATGCATATTTCGACTACAAGGATTAAGTTAGTTTAGAGTGAATATTCACGGATAAAATTTGTAGTGCCAGTACATATATCAATGTAAAAATATTGAGGCGTATGAGATGGGAACGAATTCGCATCCCTGGACTCCCCATGCAGATGTACTACCCACTGAACCATGACCAGACCATGGCTTCTCTCATCATGGTATGACCTCATGGTATTGTGAAGTAGGAGAATATTTTCTCCTCTAATAATACATTTTTAAAACGTTTCTGTATAGTTTTCTATATTTTAATCTACATGGGTTTTCTAATTGATTTAATTTTGCAAGCTTCCTGCAGCACCTAAGTGTGCATACAATGTTGTTGAGAGGAGAGAACACGAGGGTAGAAATAGCCTAAGCAGCTCTATTCTTTTGAGATGTGTTTCATTACCTCAATAAACTTACTTGAACTCGAACGAGAGAACAATTTTGAGCGTCACAGCACAAAAATCTACACCAGATAGCGATATTAGAAACTAATAAGCTATCTAATGTGCTATTAGTTTCACAGCTAATATGCTAGCTGTGAAACGGTCGTCTGTTTTATGTTATGACGTATTTTGCAAGTAGAATACGGAAAGGTTCTCTGACCTACCTCACCATTTCCAGTCGGTGCTTCTGCTGGCGCTGAGTCCTCTGGATTCGTCTGTGCCTTCACCAGGAAGACGCTAAGAAACATTAGTAAATACACGGACTTCATGGTGGTTCTTCCTCGCTTGTGGAGTCTGGCTACTTGTGCTCCTCAGACACAGTTGCTGTTGAAGCTACTGATAAGATTATTTGTTCAGAATTTGGGGAATTCTGGGCGATAGTTCATGGAAAACTACCAAATGTATTCTTCAGAAAATCTGTTTGTGTTAAACTTTTGGTAGAGTTGTCTAGTGGGTTTCGTCCTCTGCCGAGCGTGTGCAGCTGAAGACTCGAATGTTCTTCACTAGACACACTTGCACTATATATATATACTCGGCGGTCGGCATCCACTAACGACACAGACACCTGCTACGAGAACAGATGCTATAGATTTTAATCATTTGGCCGGGTTTATTCGCGATCGTCTGGTATTTCTAGCCCCATAGCAGCATCCGTGAGCTCCAGAAGTCATTGACCTCACTCTCACTCTCTCCTTCTCTCTCACACCAAAAACTGTACCAAAAATGTTCATAATATGCATAAAGAAAATCTATATTAAAACCATTGTAACATGTTCAATAAAAAATAGACGTTTAAACCACTGAAACGTGATAAATGAAAATTTAAGAAACTAACTTGATGCTTCTGAAAACCAGTGAATCAAATAGCAACAGACTGACACTTGTCATTACATTTTCACAGGTGTTTCAATTATCACGAGACAATTCTAGACCTAACACCTGTTTTGATAGAATCTTATTTTTGTACTGCATCTAGTGGCATACAGATGAATGACCTTTACAAATCTGAACAATTATTTGTCGAGGACAGCCGTGTACCCTAAAAATACTGAACAATTATTTTGAAACCAGAGACCCTAAAAGCACACCCTAAAAGCGGCTAAGTTTCCTGTTCCAGCGCCTCAGTGTCGGGATTCAGAGAGGGAATGCCTTTCTGGATAATTCAGCATCCCGACCTCCTATATTCCAATCATAGCTGGGTCAGTGTGCTGGAAATTCTGTCTTGGTCTGGTAGATGACAAAAGGTAACTGTCAACAACCAATGTACCTAATAGCCAGAGTTGCCTAACAAGCTAAATTTTCCTGAAATTAAACAAATTGTCACGCATTTTCTCTTATGGATTTTTTAATTCAATCAAAACTAATATTGACATTTAACTTTGATCATTTTATGCGGAAAATCCACAGAGAAATATGAAAGAAAATGAACGTATCGGCCTGTTAAAGCCGTTGTCAACACCAGACTACTGAGTCTGGTGTGACAAAGGCTTTAACAGGCCGAAACGTTCACTTTCTTTCATATTTCTCTGTGGATTTTCCGCATATATATATATATATATATATATATATATATATATATATAATATTATATATATATATATATATATATATTATATATATATATATATATATATATATATATATATATAAAACCGAAAACTCACACCCCAGAAGTGACTCGAACCCATACTGCCAGGAGCACTATGCAACTGGTGTACAGGACACCTTAACCACTTGACCATCACGACCGGACAAATGATGATGGTAGCTGAGGCTATTTCCCCATCATTCCGCCGGCACTCTGATGGTAATCTTGAGCGTAGTATTTTATCAAATCACCTCATTCTTTGGGGCACACGTGAGGAACACAAATGCGAACAAGCCTGAATGGTACCCAGGCATATATGCAATATGGGAAGCGGCTTTAAAATTATAGAATCTACAGTTCATTTATTCATATATTAATAGAATTTTTAGAATTTAATTGCATTTAATCATAGAGATCCATAAGTCACTGGGTCTCTCATTTAGAATAGAATTCTGGTCCTTCGAGCATATTAGATTATATATAATTTTATTAGTATTAATCTAGAGACAGATTTCCCAACACGACCCGCCAAATTGTTTAACAAACAGGTATCCATTTTACTGTTGGGTAAACAGAGGCTACAGTTAAGGATTGATGCCCAGTAAATCCTTTCCGACCAGGATACGAACCCAGGACAAAGCACTCGCAAAACGCCAGGCGAATGTCTTATCACTACACACGGAAACTGTTTAATTTCTCACCGAGGTCAGGAAATTTTGTTGTTAATATGTTTAAAGATGTTTGCAAAATTTTAGATACCACTTCAGCCTTAACAACAGTTTACCACCCTCATTCAAACGGGATGATGGAATGAACCAACTGTACAGTTAAAGATTTGCTTGAGTAATTAAGTGAGCAGGTCCTGTTAATTTTGTTATTAAAGGTGTATTTGAGGACCAAGTTGAAAGAACTATACACATTAATAATTAAACAAATCACACTAGGGAGGAACTCGCACTTCCATCAGCAATTCTGATTCCTGACCCAGCTGAGCTGACGAGTGGTTCTAGTGTTGAGTCAGATGAAGAGGATGACATTCTGTCAATCTCTCATCAGTAGTCAAGTGCAGTCTTGTCACCCCAAGGTAACAATATCTCGAGCTGTTCGGTAGAGAGCTAGAACCCTTACTCAGGATTAGTAGAGTTCATAAATTTCCTGTAGAGGCAATGGTCTGGATTTACTAATTGTGTGTAACTCAGGTAGCAGACTTTACCTTGCTTTGGGTTTTCCAACCTTCTTAAACCCAGAGTGATATCCCTATTTCCTCCAGTTGATCTTGTCTGTCTTTCTCAGGTCTGATTGTACACCTGTTCCAACCGGTCCAGCTACACGTTAAACCATGATCGAGATCAGTACTCACGTGATACATATAAATCGGTTGATAGATCGTTTAGATCAATCAATTGATAGATCACGTGATTGATCGATTTGAATATATTTTCTGATACGATCGGGGGAGATAGGTTAGTTAAAAACCTCGCCCACCAAACTGGTAACTCGCCAATTGGTTACTGGGGTGAGTGAATATTAAACCAGTCACTCGGCCGACACCTCATAACACTAACGAGGATGTCATGGCCATAATGCTGTCTACACGGAGCAGATGTCAGATGTCAACGGTTAACATCATAGTGGATTAGCTGTCTCGAAGTCAACAACACCACAACACTATATATAATCTTGGATCACATCCATGCACTGAATATACTTTCAGATCACATCCAAGCACTAAATCTTAAACAACTTTGATCTGGTATTCTAGATGACCTTTCTAATCCTACTATATCGTACTCCTTTCAGTTCTTGTATTCTGCAACGTTTCAACTCGTGTTGCGGCCAGTTCTTAAAAACTTAAAATATCCGAACGGGTGTGGTTACGTTCTAAGGAAGACATCTTAGCATTCAGATCAAGTACCCAGAGCAAGGGCTGATCAAGGATGGGGCTGTACACCCCAGCTAAAAAGTCAACCACTAAATAAAAAATCAATGATATTTGTTGCAATAATTTTATTTTCGCCAGCGGCAATTCCAAGCACCAGTGTTTGTGTAGAAAACAATTAGCAAAACACATGGAGAAATATGTGTTGTTGATAGATGTTAAAAGCATGATCTCACAAGGAAGTGAAAAGAACGACTTTAGAGCCGAGTGAAGAGAAATTCTGCACAAGTAGGTTGAGCTTCTGCTAGCCATCATTGTCATGAATATGTCAAGAATGTCATGAATATGTCAAGAATTTATGATATGTCAAGATGTCATGAATATGTCAAGAATGTCATGAATATGTCAAGAATGTCATAAATGTGTCAAGAATGTCATGAATAGTAAGAAATGTCAATGAATATGTCAAGAATGTCATNGGTGTGTGTGTGTGTGTGTGTGTGTGTGTGTGTGTGTGTGTGTGTGTGTGTGCTCACTTATTTGTGCTTGCGGGGTTGACCTCTGGCTCTTTGGTCCCGCCTCTCAACTGTCAATCAACTGGTGTACAGATTCCCGAGCCTACTGGGCGCTATCATGTCTACATTTGAAACTGTGTATGGAGTCAGCCTCCACCACACCACTTCCTAATGCATTCCATCGGTTAATTACTCTGACACTGAAAAAGTTCCTTCTAAAGTCCCTGTGGCTCATGTGGGTATTCAGTTTCCACCTGTGACCCCTTGTTCGCGTCCCACCAGTGTTGAATAGTTTATCCTTGTTTACCCGGTCGATTCCCCTGAGGATTTTGTAGGTTGTGATCATGTCTCCCCTTACTCTTCTGTCTTCCAGTGTCGATAGGTGCATTTCCCATAGAAATGTTAATAGAAACGTTATCCCTACAGACAGAAATCAGAAGATACAACTGACGATTTACTATAAAACCAAAAAAACAGCCAACCTACTCATGAGAAACTCTCCAGACACAAAGCAGAACGCTTTAAAGAAGACCAACGTCGTCTATGCCTTTAAATGTCCACTTGGGGACTGTAAGCCTCAAAGAACTCAGTATATAGGCAAGACAACATCTCTTTCCAGGCGATTAACGATGCATAAGCAACAGGGCTCCATTAAGGAACATATAATCTCTTCCCACAACCAGACCATCACCAGAGAAATCTTAAAAAAGACACGGAAATCATCGATAGATACAGTGATAGCAGGCGGCTTGATATCTGCGAGGCATTACACATCAAGAAGTCAACACCAGCAATCAATAGCCAATTAATGCACAACTACATTCTACCCACTTCAAGACTTCTCTCCAATATAGAAGCATCAAGAAATATGGACCAATAGGCCCTCTGCAGTTACTTCCATTCTTACCTTCAATTTACCCAATTACTATCCCATTAATACCCATTGTTTCGTGTTCTGGCCTGTGTTGAAAGTTTTGTTCACCTCATCCAAAACTGTTGTAACATATCACCTCACCCAAAATGCGGGTATAAAATGAAAAATGAAAGCTGTTTAAATCATAGCATAGTAAGAACTCTGTTTAGTGTTTGCAGGTTATAGTTGTGTGTGTGTAAACCTAAAGTCTTTGAAAATGTAATAAGTTATTACGAAACGGGTTTAAGTGTCGCGTCAGACTAGAAATAAAAATGAATTTTGGAGAATTGATTTTTCAATTACCATCAACAGTGAAAAGAAACATAAGAAATATTGAGAAATTCGTGTTAGAATTAATCTTACTTTTTCGGTCATATTTAATAATATATGTCTACAGGAAAGACTGCTACCAAAATATACTAATATATATATATATATATATAAATATATATATATATATATATATATATATATATATATATATATATAATATATGTATATATATATATATATATATATATATATATATATATATATATATATATATATATATATATAAAAGTTTATGAGGGTACCACCTCTGGTGCCAATGTGGGGACCCATAGCCTCGGAGAAGAAAATAAAAAGTATTCAGAGGAGACCTTGTGGTTTCTCACTGAACACTAATATTATCTTCTCCTACCACCCCCATTCTTTTGTATGTACACATATATATTTGCTTTATTTGAACTTTGTTACAAAAAAGGAGTTACATATAGGTTACAAAGATGGTTATCATAGGTTGTCGAGTTCCTGCAGCTCCATATATATATATATATATATATATATATATATATATATATATATATATATATATATATATATATATATATATATATATATATATATATTTATACATATATATATTTAAACATGTCTCATTGAATATGACCGCATATTCTGTATTTACTATCTTCTGATTTAGGGCTTCTATCCCTCTAACTATTTTCTTAGCATCAGGGCTTAGCTGAAATAGGAGTTCTCCAAAACTCATTTTCGTTATTTCAAGGTGAAGAAAAGAAGTGAATTACTATAGAATGTATTACACTTTTTTATACAATTTGCACAACTTTTTGAACCTCCATGGTTCATTCTCAAGTGAAGAGATTTTTCAGGACTGGTTGATTTTATACCCGCACTGGGTCAGGTGACAAGACAATAAAGGTGAAAACATGGGGGGATACAATGTGGGGTGAAACATAAGAATATAAGAATAGAGGTAACTGCAGAAGGCCTATTGGCCCATACGAGGCAGCTCCTGTCTACATACAAAGATTAATCAAGTATAATTGGCCTCTTATGTGGAACATTGTCTTCTGTGTTGGCATCGTTATGTTCTGGTCTTGTCCTTACTCTCATGGTGGGTAGAGTAAATAGTTCCGTGATTTGGGTGTTCATGGTAGGTTGTTCTATTCTTATGTGAATTGCTTCAAGAATTTGTAATCTTCTTGCATCTTGGGTTTTGTCTATTATGCATGTATTTTTGTTCAACATTTCTCTTGTTAGGGAGATGTCATGGGCTTGTCTCATGTGATTCCTGGGGGCACCGGATTGAAGATGGCATGTCAAACGCCTCGGAATATTCGGGCCAAGGGAAGAGGCAAGGATTCCCGCCTGGGGGCGAGGCCCCCGGTGCATTCTGGGAATGGCGCCAGTCGGTGCGCGATTGGTCGGCGGCGTGCACTTGGCCGGGAGGACCCGGGGAGTGACGACAGTACGACGGCAGGAAAATCTCAGCTTTCCTGCTTTCCTGGGAGACGTTTAGGCCTCCAGAGGGGTATATTTCGGACAGCTGACGTATACCAACGAAGAGGAAGACCTGTCGACTCCCGCGGGAGTATTGTGGCAGAGCTTGTGTGGTGTGAGGACGACTCCTGGGGCTCGGTGCTGACAGGGACCTGAGTAACTTCGTGAAACGACACTGGGAGGAGTGTTGGACATTCCTGCAGGCGGCGCACGTCGGAAGTTGTATGGAGCCGATTCGATAGCAGTCCTGGTCTTCTGAAATTCAACAATCGTTTCCCCATGCTACAAGGCTGCGTGGAGGCATTTGACCATTACATTGAGTGTGTTAGTCTGGGTAAGCCAGGCAACAGCAGTCTCAACCTGTCATCTGGGGAGGAATACCTGGTGTAAGACTAAGGCTAATTTTTTAAGAACTACTAAGGCTACAGTATTTAAGGGACTGAGAGAGATTTTTGCCGTCCATCAGTGTAGTCTATTCATCGAGTAAACCAACAATTTTACGAGAGTGTTTACTTCCTCCACTCCATTTCTTTATTGTGTTGTCGTGAGAGGTTTACTGTGCACCACACCATTTTGTCAAGAAGACTATACTGGGAGATATAAATTTACCACTGAGTTAAAGCATTACTTGGCTGTGGAGCAACGCGAGTCAAGTTGACGACTTGAATGGATAACTTTATGTTGGGCAATTTGACCTGGGTAAACCCTGATTTTCCGTGTCCAGTAAGGAAACTAGGGAGTAGTCGAGTTACCTCATTCCCTGCAGGGTGAAGGCTGGGTTCAGTGGTGGAACCCTGGTCCAAGTGGAACCAGGTGATGGAACCCCATCAGCGAGGAGCTCTGAGCGGAGGATGCTGAGGTACTCTAGGGATTCCGTCGGGTTGGTTGATCGGGGGCCACGTCCCATCAGAGTACTTACCAATCAGTGACTACGGGGAGGGGTTCTATAGCTGTTGATAAGTAGCTTTGTTATACAT
>WNGS01001312.1:59157953-59174373 GCA_020271785.1 Procambarus virginalis | reverse complement strand
AGTATATAATCTAAAAGATTTAAGACTAATTTTAGAACAAACGAGAAGGATTTCAGCCATATTAACGCAACAGTACCAATAAACAGTAAAAAATAATTAGTCTAAAATACAGATAGTAAAATTGGCATTTTAGCCTCATATAAATATATAAAAAAACTCATACAAAAAATACTATTTATTTTTAGTAATGCCATTTGTGCAGTCTTTATTGTGATTACTAAAACATGGATACATGTGAATACCAGTCAATTATTTGCTAATTTTCACATCAGGGGATATAAATTATTGTATACTGAAGCAACAGATGCGTTTTTTTAATACAATATGAACACAGAACTGATGTATTTGGGGGGGAATTTTGTATTAGTATGACTATATTTGTAGTTTGGTTGGAATGTGGTCGATTGTTATTAATATTATTTGTGTAGTAGTAATACTTTTATTTTTGTATTTATTATCAACGCTACAATTACTACACACACAAAGACACACACACACACACCACACACACACACACACACACACACACACACACACACACCACACACCACACCACACACACACACACACACACCACACACACACACACACACACACACACACACACACACACACACACACACACACACACATACACACTCACACACACACACACACACACACACACACACACACACACACACACACACACACACACACACACACACACACACACACACACACACACACACACACTGTTATTGGATAACATGGTGTACCTCTTATATTTGTTACATATTCTTTCAGATGATGGTGCTCGACACAGAATGAGAGGCAAAGAAAGATAAAAAGAGAAAGGGAGAAGACTGTGACAAAGTTTCTTTAATACAACACAGGACTCAATAATTCAACACTGACTTAGCAGCAGGAAGAGAAAGAGAGAGGGAAGAAAAGGAGAACTGCAACACAGTTTCAATGATACAATACCCCCAGCAAATTCCTACGTAGCTGCAACTTTATTCTGACGTAGATACAACGTTGTAATGACGTAAAACAAACGTTGTTTTAACGTTTATTATGACTGCTGCATCACGACACACACACACACACACACGTTATGGACTTATCCCAGCTCCATGTCCTGTCCTCATATCCCAGCTCCATGTCCTGTCCTCATATCCCAGCTCCTTATCATGTCCTCATATCACAGCTCCTTGTCCTGTCCTCATATCCCTCCCAAGTACTTTTATAGTTATGCTGGCTTAACTCTTCTCCTGATAATTCCCTCACCTAATTTGTGTACATGTAGCGTTTTCCTTTAACTTTTTTTTTAACTTTTTTGGGTCATAATCACATGATTTAATGTCAATTTTATTGCATTCTATGACGTGAGGCTCAATAAGAACATTTTAAATACTAACTTTACCTTTACATCAAGATCCAGTCATGTCGCCCACTACCGGAGTCATGTCACCCATTGGCTGGAGTCCTGTCACCCACGGCTGGATGCATGTCATCCACTGATCGAGTCATGTCACCCACTACTCGAGTCATGTCACCCACTACTCGATTCATGTCATCCACTGATCGAGTCATGTCACCCACTACTCGAGTCATGTCACCCACTACTCGAGTCATGTCACCCACTACTCGATTTATGTCATCCACTAGCTGGAAAACGCAACATTTAAGTTCCCCGAGGCAAATCCAGACACATGATATTAACGAAACATTGAACCAGCATGGAAGACACAGAGCCTTCAGTGATTTAATGTTGAACCAACATTGCTTTAAAGTTAATCCTACGTTAATGTAACATTGATTTTTCCATTGATCTAACATTGATTTTTCGTTGATTTAACGTTGATTCTTCGTTGATTTAACGCTGAACCTATACGTTGATTTACAATTGATCCTTTGATGATGTAATGTTGACCCTACGTTAATTTAACGTTGATCCTATGTAGATTTAACGTTGATTTAACAAAGATTTTACGTGCAGACAAATATTATTTCATATTTTCCAGATGGAGCACCAGTGGATCCAAAGCATCACAGTGCAGGGCTCAATAGTTGGGAAGATCTAAATGACTGGTCTGGTTCCTTCCCTAACTCCCATGGTTCCTTCCCTAACTCCCATGGTTCCTTCGACGACTCCCATGGTTCCTTCGACGACTCCGATGGTTCTTTTCACGACTCCGATGATTTCCCCGTAATTGTTGTCCCTAAAAGTAAGATTGCTAATAATTATATCTTAGATATAAAATATTAAGTAAGACTCTGGCAGGGAAGAAGATCTCTATATTCTGTTAGAAATCCTTCCCAGGTCTTTAGTTATATGATGTTTTGGAAATTATAAGGCCAGGAACATTTTCTTTTTTTAGCAATTTGCTCTTTTAAGTTGTTTAGCTAAGAGTTCTAAGAGTTTATTAATTCTTTAAACCTTCTTGTATTTTCAACACTGAGTTATTTTTATTGTACTTTCATTTCTACTTTGAATTGGCCTTTTTTCTCTGGTTTTAGTTAGTAGTTACTGCATTTAAACACCACAGTAATTTTATACTTACCATTTATATTCTGCATTAAAACATATAAATATTTTTAATTTCCAATTACTGCATTAAAACACCATAAAATAAATTCCATACTAATTACAGCATTAAAACATCGAGACCTTTTTTTCCTTGCTAAGTTCCTTTCCATTACTGCATTAAATAACCAAAATAATTTTTTACTAACCAAAATCATTTTTTACTTACAAGTTATTTCATTAAAAAAACAAAAAAAAAAATTATTTACAAGTTACTGCATTTAAAACACCAAAATTATTTTTACTTACAAGTTACTGCATTAAAAACACCAAAAATATTTTTACTTACAAGTTACTGCATTAAAAACCCCAAAATTATTTTTACTTTCAAGTTATTGCATTAAAACACCAAAATCATGATGTGCATTTCTTAATCAGACCCCTACTCATGGGCCCGACATCTAGTACTCTCCTGACTCTCCTCTCTATCTCCTCTCTTTCCTCTCCCTCCTCTCTCTGGGTCTGGCACTTTTCTCACACTCCTCCTATTTTTCTCATCTTGGGTTTGGTGTCTGGGTATTTGCTTGCTTCTTTTCTCTCTTGTACTCTTGGGTCAGGCATCTTACACTACCTTCTAGTTCAAAATGCATATGCAATACTTTTTTTAGCATGACTTTCATTTTAAGTGAGTGTGTATGCATGGACACTCACTCTAAGTAAGTGTGTATGCATGGACACTCACTCTAAGTAAGTGTGTATGCATGGACACTCACTCTAAGTAAGTGTGTATGCATGGACACTCACTCTAAGTAAGTGTGTATGCATGGACACTCACTCTAAGTAAGTGTGTATGCATGGACATTCAATTTAAGTGAGTGTATATTCATGAACATTCACTCTGAGTGAATATACATCCATACACACGTGTGGTATAAACCCTACCTAGTGAACAGCAAGTGGAGAGAGAGCCCATGAGTAACGTTAATTTAACGTTGAAGGAACGTTGGCAATGTCACTTGAACGTTGTCATTACGTTACTTCTGCACATATGCACCGGTGTTTACCACACACGAGCCATTATATCTCCTGCAGAATGTAGAAGAAGCGAGGAATGCGCAGAGCACTTAGGTAAGTGTAGGAAAAATCAATGCAGAAGAAATGAAGTTTGGCATCGCCACGGCTGCAGAGGTGGAGGCTGTCGCTGCTGCATCCGATTGAGTGAGTATACCATTAGCACTTTGTAATAATAATAATAATAATAATAATAATAATAATAATAATAATAATAATAATAATAATAATAATAATAATAATAATAATAATAATTCCAATACACAAAGAAATCACATTTAAGCTTCAGGTTCTTGAAGCTTCAACCTAAAGTTGAGTCCCAGATTAAATTGCGTTTTTGACCCATTTCGTGGAGTAGTGGTCTAAGGCGTATGCTTGTGAGTACCCCAGAGTATAGATTCGATTCCTCCTCACGGCTCCTACTGATTTTCTCAATAATCACAATGGTCACTTTATACAGTAGCCCTAAACGTTGTAGGATGGTTGCTTTGTACAGAAACCATTAACGATCTAAATTGGTTACTTTATGCAGTAGCCATAAAAAATTTATGATGGTCACTTTATATAGTAGCCATTAAGGTCTATGATGGTCACTATACAGTAACAATAAACTATCTTTGATGGTCAATTTATACAGTAACTATAAGTAGTCTTCGATGGTCACTTAATACAGTAGTCATAAACGGTCTATAGTGGTCAATTTATATAGTAACCCTAAACTAATAAATAATAATACAAACGCTTGAACGTAAAAACCAGCACACAGCACAGTCAATACTTAACGTTTTCTTTTGGTAGTTCGCCAGGCTGCAGCCAACGACACTGCCAGCAAGACTGCCAACGACACTGCCAGCAACACTGCCAACGACACTGCCAACGACACTGCCAGCAAGACTGCCAACGACACTGCCAACGAGACTGCCAGCAAGACTGCCAACGACACTGCCAACGACACTGCCAACGAGACTACAAGCGAGACTGGCAGTAAGACTACCAACGTGACTGCCAACGAAATTGGCAAATTGGTCAACAAGGACCAGGTTCAGGATGAGCTTGTATTGCAAGAGAATGGAGAGGATGACAAAGAAAAGGATGAAGAGAACCAAGGACGAGACCAAGAAGAGAAGTAAAAGTGTTGATGGTGAGAGGAGGAAGAGGAGGAGAAGTAAGGCTAGTTTCTAGTGAATTTGAGCAGACTTCAGGCTGTGTAACTTTTAACATATCATGTGGCTGTCATGGCCTTGATTATACCTTGTAACCTGTAACATACAGCTATCCCAATGTGCATTATATAATGTTGTATACTTTGTGTGGCTATTGCAGTGCATATTATACTATGTTGTCAGCCATAAATGGCTATATCCCACTTTGTATTAAATCAAGTTTACATGGATGTAATAAAATCCCATTTTATTACACCCATGTTAAATAACCTATTAATAGGTATTCTAGAGTGCGTTATTAAAAGTGCAAAAGCTATACAGAGAGTTGATCCAATCATGGCTTGGTGCTGGTCTTGTGAATATATATATATATACATATATCTATGTAAGTTGATCCAATCATTTATTGGGTGCTGCTCTTGTGTATACATATATATATATATGTCTGTTTGCTCTTATTTTCAATGTTCTGGTTTATGGATTGTTTCTATGTTTAAGCAAATAAAATTGCAAAGAAAATGCATGTATAATTATCTCCCCTTTTAAACAAAATTATATATGGGGGGGGGGGGACCCGTCGGTACTCTGGGAGAGCCTAAAAGTTGTACTATTAAAGTGTTATTGGTGCCCTCCTCCTGGGAGAAAGAAATCACAAATGGCACTGCGGGCTCACCATAGCCCGTGCTGCTTGGAACTGTGTTCCGGGTAGCGAATCTCTAACAACAACAACAACAACAACGAGAAAGAAATGGAGGGACCTAACACTTAATTAACATCCACCCACCCACCCCCTCCCTCTCTGACCCTTTCGTCTGCGTCCCTTGGTTATCCCTTCATCACACCTCCTCCCTTCTTTGCCCCTTTCCTTCCCTCTTACCCTCTCTCCCTATTCCCCATTGGTTCTTCTCCGTTATTTCCTATCCCCCTTCCTCTCTTCCCATTCTTTCAGATAATGTTTTATTAAGGACTGAAATAAAATAATGGGGTTTTCATATACCCACTCTTCGTCCTCTATCCCAGTTCTCCCTATTTCCCTCATCCTCTCCTCTCCCTCCCCCCTTTCTCCATCTCTTTGATCCTCCCCCCCCCTCTCCTCTCCTCTCCCTCTTCTCTCAGAAATTGTGTTATTAAAAAGGACTGAAACAACTGTATGGGTCTGCACACAGAAATCCCATTAACATGATGTATCGATAGGGAAAATCAGAAGGAAATGTAAAGAGGATTCGAACCTATGCGCTGGATACTCCCAAGCACACGCCTTAGACCATTAAACCACGATATGGTCAAAAGCAATGGAACCTGGGATTTATGTGAATAATCTAAGGGACCTGAGGCTTCAACTGAAGTCAAGTTAGAGTTTGCATGCATTGCCCCCCCCCCCGCACCCACCCTCCCACAGGCACGCTGGGTTTGGTCTAGGAGTTTACCTATTACTCATCCCCCTTCGTCCTCCCTCCCCTCTTTACCACATTGGTCCCCACCTTCGTCCCCTTCTTCCCCCCCCTCCCTCCCATTAACCCCCTCTCCCCCACCCCCTCTCCATCTAATTCCCCCCCCCCATCGTCCCTTTCTCTTATAAAATATATTATTAAGAAATTACGTAGGTAATGGCAGGACTTTTTTTATTATTATTATTAACACAACAAGAATGTGGCGCATTTAAGAAAAGTCAAATATATGAAACAAGGTTTGTCCTTGAGCTAAGAGGACTGAGTTAGGGGAGTACAGAGTGTCAGAAAGCTAGTTACGTGATGCTACAATTCCCCATCACACAGGATGGTTAGACATACAAGAGGCACGTGATCATCGGTACTCTGGGAACTCTGGGTACCATGATGAGGATATCATCATGAACACAAGAGTGAATAAGGTAGCAGTGATACTAAAAGTCCCCATCTCACCTGATGGTTAGTCACACAGGGCCATATGTTTAGTAGTCTGCACTGGCAAATTTTGGGGCAATATGAGGATATCCTGAAGAACACGTGTGAGGGGGGGGGTAATCCTAGCAGGCAGTATTTGCTTTTAATTAGTGATCATTTATTTTGTATTTACTTCAATATTGAATTATGATTCTAAGTGGACTGTATTTTAAATTCAGCCTGCCAGAATTTACCTGCACATAGTTGGGTGGGATGTTTACTACATATACCACAATTGGTGTTATATAATACGTTATGAACATTTACCTTACTCGATATATAAATTATACCACATATGGTGGTAATTAGATACATTGTTTAGTACTACCTTATATTATAATTAACATGGATTTGTACAAAGTTATAGATGTTCTTAGCTGTATGGTTGATATGGCCTGATTAGGCTGTGAATGATTCCTCCAACATCTGTTAGGGTGTGGTTACATGTGGTGCAGGTGCCATGTAATGGCGGCTGGCACTGTGAGGCAGCCAGATCCTGCATGAAAGCGTCACAGGTCATGTAGTTGGTAAACAAGCTAATATCTCCAGATCATAAGTTTGCCTGCCAAATGAATGCAACGTAAAATTTGACAATAACATATATAGTACAGGCGTGACATGAAATATTTGTGTGTGTAGTAAACAGCTAGACTCACTTTGTTTGGGCTTTAAGCCCGCGCTCATAACCGGCATGTTCCTATTAAATTGCAACGCCTCATAATGCTAGACATAAAACAAGTCGGATACTCAACTCTTCTCTTTGTTGTAGAGGTCAATATGGCAGTTTCTCGGTTGATTGACTCATATTTTGGAGTCTTTGACGAGTTATGCATGTCGTGAGTAGTCCACTGTGTTTTGTTTACAAGCTCTGTCTGTGTGGGAGCGTGACTGGCCTCTTCCCCGAGGCGTCTCCATTGTTCCAATAATATTTTCTCAATATTCTGAGTTTATTTAACAGTAGCAAGGGAGTATGTGGTGTATGGTATAATTATTTTATCCAGTCCTAATGAATACATTTTTATTAAGTTTAAACACTAGTCTGTGGTTTAAGGAATAATTGTGGAGTTTAAATATACGTGATGCAAATATGGGTTTGTTTTGATGACGTCATGAAATCTCCCATTTTCCTTAAGTGCTGGTAATGGCTGTGTTAACATGTTGTGTGTCGGATTTCCGACAACACGAGAGTGAATAAAGTAATTACAGAGCTCCAGGTACCTCATGGCAGTAGATCTGAATGGTCTGATAACTGGGCATTCGGTGATGTACTGTGCAAGCTCATGCCCCAGTTCCTGCTCAAAATTTGCATCTGAAGTGCTCAGGATTGGGAGATCCGTCATCTGTAGCCACCTGCCACAGGTAATGGTAATCCAACCTTATCCTGGCAACCACTATGTCATACAGTCTGGTGGACGTTTTGTGCTGCCCATAAACATAGGTTTTTGATCTGAACAAATCATGGTTTCTTACACTGGTGCTTTCAGGTCGTTTAGAGTCAGAGATTTATCTCCTATCAGATCTGAGTGTTTGGAACAATTTAGTCTTGACAGCAGAGATGGGGATACCTAGGTCTAATTAACTTCATCTTTGTTACACGTTAATTTGGCTGCAATGTATGTGTCATTATGATGGGTTATATTTATGTGATGGTATCCATACAAAGGAAGTTCGAGACCCTCTACTCTGTGCAGTGATTAGGTCATTTATAATTGCTAGTATGAGGGTCTTGCTGTCGATCTTCCAGGAGAAGTTTTCAATTGCTTGAAGAATAAGTTTTGAATCACAAAACATTATTCCTCCTCCTATGTTTTTTAATGTTTTGGTAGCTAGTTGTAGTGCCGCAAGATCTGTTTGTGTGGAGGTCAGCCCGTTGGTTAATCTGGCACTGATAGGTTGTGTGCAAATATTATCTCTATAATATTTGCACACAGACTATCAGTGTCAGGTTAAACAACGGGCTGACCTCTACAAAGACAGGATTTTTTTATTATTATTAATACATGAGGTACATCTGCATTAGTGCAGCTACCCTAGACTATATGAAGTGGAGTACAGTGTGTCAAAAAAGCTAACTAGGTGATGCTAAAAATCCCCATCACACAGGATGGTTAGTCATACAGAGGCATGTGATGGGCAGTCTGCACTGGCAGACTACAGAAGCATTTTGAGGATATCATCAACACAAGATTGAATAAGGTAGCACAGAAGTAGCATCAAAGTAACTTCACACTCTACGGATATCACATTCCAGATTTCATCACAAATTCATCTCAGATTTCATGAAAATTTCTCGGGGTGAGTGGGTTACACACTATATTTCTTAAAGCATTTAACTTCGGCCTACTCCCACGAACCTATGTCCTTCCCGCATTCCACACCATTTTCCCTGCAAACCTGAGTGAGTCTAGCCCCAAGCATCTGGACTCCAACTTTGGACAGACAGATAGAGATTCTCTCTTATAATATAGATATATACAAAGACGATGGCAATTTGTTGGATGTCAAAGGCTATAGGCCAAATGCTAGGGGGGTTATCCTTCTCAAACTTTGCAGGGTGAGTGGAGGAAATAGGGGGATGGTCATAGGGCTGTTGTGGTCGGCCCTCAGGCTCCCCTTTAAGGGGTGGTCAGGTATCCCGGCTACTATGAAACCAGTGTAGATTAAATGCTCGAGGCCAAGTCAATAGAGTTTTATAATTTGCTCATTATTTTAATCACATATTTAGGAGAGACTGTCTATGTAGAGGTACCCTGCTGTGTCCAGGTCCACCCAGAAAGATTGTGCCACTGAAGTGTTTCTTTCTACCAGAAAGAAAAATTAATTTTAGGTGCAACATACTGCTTAACCCATATAAGTACCATAAATATGTATACTTGACAAGATAATACATAAATTTAGTTTTTATATAGTTTGTTTATTTTTCCTCAAGCATCATTTTCGAATGTAGCCTTGTTTATTTGCTTCCTGATAACAAATACAGGACAGGTTGTGGTCATGTGCTGGGTTCTGCCAAGATTGAGAGTCGGCAGAGTGGAGGTCGTGAGCGAGTGGAATAAACCAAAGTCTCGAAAAGTATTCCAAGCATAATACAATATCATTCGTGGATGACTGGTACTCGTGCATTAACACAAACACCATATATGCAAGAGATGGAGTCACTTCCACGCATGGAGTCTGCCCGAAACGCTTTGCGTAATAGTGGCTTTAGGCATTGTATGTACTAGCTCTATCTATAAATCAATCATTCTTTGTAAAATCCCTTGTATGTATGTTCCTTACCTAAATAAGCATTTTATTTTTATTTTTTTACTTTTCGACAGAGAGAATGGCAGTATTTGCAGATTCATTAGAGGAAACACTATGTAATACCTTACATAGTGAATAATGGTAATAATGGGAAAATTAGGACAAGAATGGGAAACATATGGCATAAAAAAATTTTAATGAAATGAATCTTCTTAATAATATGACGGCACTCAAAATGTCTATAAGTAAATGATACCAACTTCAGAAATATTTGAAACAGGATGAATGAGCTCAGAGCACTGGTGTGTACTGAAATGTTAGAAATAATAGCACTTACTGAAACATGGATGAATATCGATTCAATGTCCAGAATTATATCTGGGGACGTAAGCTCTATTATATAATTAAAGAACAGATAGAGAAAGGAGATGGAGTTGCGATTTATGTAAAAATAAGATACGAAGTGCATTGGAAGAGAACAGATCTAGACTAGAGACTAACACAGACTAACACAGACTAACACAGACTAACACAGACTAACACAGACTAACACAGACTAACATAGACTAACACAGACTAACACAGACTAAATAGACTAACACAGACTAACATAGACTAACACAGTAACCATATGGGTAGAAGTGAACAAAGCATATGAAAAGCTTCTAATTGAAGTAGTATACAGACCCACCGGTGAGATATTAAACTCACCTGGGAACGAGTAAAATAGGCCTCAAGACAGAGTAATGTGTGTATTGTTATCGTCGTTAATCTTGCAGGAATAGATTGGACATTAAAAACAGGCAACGCAGTTACAGAAGAATTCCTGAAAATGAGAAAATGAGAAAAAATTGTATCCTAACACAGTCTGATACTAAGAAATAATAATATTTTAGATGGTTCTGAAATACAAAAGAGACAATAATCACCAATGTGAAAAGACAACGAACTCTTCAATATTAATTATAGAGAAATTAGATATACAAAGCATGGTAATTTTGAGAGATAGAAAACTATTAGGGTACAAGACATCCATAGAGTTTCTCGGAAGGTGTAGGTTGCATAAATCTGAACTCAGAAAGTGGGATGTGGTGTGTGTCTAGAGGTTGTTAGCATGATAATGGTTTACTAAGTACATTTCAATTATAAAACAAATAAAAACTTTCTCAATAAAGCCTAGAATATGCAATGTAAATAAATAAGGTCGAAAAACAATGTCCCAAAATGGAGATTTGGGTCATTGAAAACTTAGACATGTCAGGTAACCGACAAGGACGTATAAATGGGTGTTTTTTAATATGTACCTTCTCTCATTTATACCTATTTTACTGCTGGTGCCCAACCGTTTCCGTTCTGCTCGGGGATTGAACTTGTATCCCTGAATTGTGAACCGAGGACGGACACTGTGATATGATTACCATATCTGAACAAATATATGTAGGTAGTGAAGAGGACAAATGAATAGTTTAGTGGTTATCAAAGAGAAAGTTAAAAATTAAAATATATAATTAGAGCCAAACAAGTCCCAAGACCCAAAGTATTTGCACGGGTGCTTAAAGAATGTAAAGAGCTTCGTGGTTTCTTGTCTTGCATACTTAGTCAATCATTAGAGTCGGGCAAAGTACCAGAGTCGTGGAGGGTTGCTAATGTGGTGCTGATTTTTATTAAGGGAGATCACTTCACTTGTGAAGAACTGTCGTCCAGTTAATTTAACGTTTGTCACAACAAAAATACTTGAATGGATAATCGCAAAAATTCATTCACTTACTTTTGAAAAAAATAGATTAATAAAGAAATCACAACATGGTGATACTTAGCTTCTCTCCTGTTTAACAAATTTACTCTCATTCTTTTCCAGTATATATCAGTCTCAAGGCTTGAGACATTTTATATATTGACTTTAAGAAAACCTTTGATACGTTTTATTACTGCGAGGTAGTACACACTCTGATACCTTTGATAATTATTTTATAATAAGGGAATTTCAACCCTCCAAACAGTCCATTATTTTTGTTCTGTGGTTAATTCAACCCATCCTCCTAAATGACAGTACTTTCAGTAACTATTTGGTCGAAAGTACCAATATGTAGTACTGTACCACCAAAAAAAGTCCACTTTTTGTACTTTTAATTTTATGAGAGTCCGAAAAAGTATAGCTAAAAATCAAACATTCCTAGGGCGAGTATAGCAAATATATACAGTATGCTATATAAAACCTAAGATGGCGTGTAATAGACCAAGGATTGCTAAGAGAGTTAGGCTAGATAACATACTGCAGTTATAATACAGTTAACAAAGCATCCCATTTGGCCAAAATTCAATAATATAAGAGGGTGAACCTTGTGATGATTCATCTCTACACATTGGTACTTTCCACCGAATACTTACTATGATATAGTGCTATCATTTTAGGATGATGGGCAGGGTTAATGAAATATAGGGTGCTCCCTACTGTATTGTTCATGTTAACCTACTGGATATTATTCACTAGTTTAGGTAGATTCTCAAAGATATCAGAAACACATAAATTAGAGAGGTAAATATGATTAGAAAGAAATGTATAAAATAAGTATCCACTAATATGACTTAGTGACACTCTCTGAATCATTAAGACAAAATACTTGAAGGCTGTAAGTATAATCAAGACTGGTCAACATGCGAGACTTATTGAATCAAAAGCTTGTGCGGGAACTCATTTGTTATTAAATATAGATTTACGACAAATCATTAAAAACTTAAGCAGGAACTTATTTGTGATAAAAACAGACATGAAAACATGTCTGTTAAACATTTAAGCGGGAATTCATTTTTCATTAAAACAGACCTAAGAAACATGAATAAAAAGAATTTGCTAATCATATATAACTGATCATCATTATCATCCAACATCAAGAGCATTTTATATAATGAATAATACATAGTAAATAAACAATGGAAAGTGATTCAATAAAGTTAATTTCTACCACAATTACTGGACAACTCTATTTCTCTTTACTCTCGGCTTCAA
Organism: Procambarus virginalis; assembly: GCA_020271785.1. Lineage (NCBI taxonomy): Eukaryota > Metazoa > Arthropoda > Malacostraca > Decapoda > Cambaridae > Procambarus > Procambarus virginalis. The sequence continues at coordinate 59,161,455 of WNGS01001312.1, read as the reverse complement.
AGTCTATACGTTACTCTACTTGGTCTTCGAAGGTAAAGAAAGAACATGGAAAGACTTATCTGGTGGATAAAATTAATGCTCTAAGCAACAGCCTTTTAGGTCAAGTTATCACTAGAGAAGCCTGGCCCCAAGCCCGGCTTGAGGAGTAGAAGAACTCTCAAAACCTACTCCAGGTATAAATGAATCAAAGAAACGTGGGTCAGAGAACGTGGATAGTTGCGAACGGCGTGCCAATCTTCAAGAAGGGTAGGGGGAGGGGGGAAAGGTAGATAAATTACAGTGAATATTTATTATGGGAAAAATGGTATATACAATAATCCCAAAAGGCATTTGTATACATTTTGAAGAGCATACATTGATGAAGATTTCACAGACTGCTCTTCAAAGGCCCATCGTACTTAACAACAACAAATTCTCTCATTGTTGTTCTCATTCCTTTCCAGCGATTCCGAGATAGTTGATAACGGAAATTGTGTTGCTGTGTATCTTTCATTTAACATAGCTCTGCCTCACTAAAGACTTATTAGAAAGGTAGAGGCTCATGGTATGGGGGAGCTGCTCTAAATTGAGCATGGTTATTACAAAACAAGAATAAAGAGCACAAATGAAGGTAAGTCCGAATGGTAACTATGGTAGACGAAGTGCTCTAAGGCTCTGATGTGGGAAGTAGAAACTATACTAAGGTAGGAACTAAGAATGGCGACTCTTGAAACTAAGTTATTAGAGACGAATTACTTTCCAATGATGTAATTACAGACTTAATTTAGTACTTCAGGAAACAGTAGGATAAACATATGGAGTCCATAAGTTGTTGTAAAATACTATACCCATTTTAAGCTTCAGCCAGCCTCTGTACACCCATGACCAACCCGAACCATGCCCCTCATTCTCTTAATACCCATTCTTCACTTAAAAACTCCTAAACTTTCCTCAGCTCTTCTCTCACTTAAAGACTCCTTTCTCTCACCTCAAGACTCCTAGACCTCATCGCTGCTCATTGTATCCCGCCCCTCACATCAACATTTCTCTACCTGCTTCTGTGTAAAGTAGGAAGAATTTGGTAATTTTTCCCTTAACCGTATGTAATAGGGCTGCCAGCGTGTATTTAATAACTCCATAACAAAATAAATATAACTGGATATCTGTGGTCTTTGGATCCGTTTTTATTTGGGAATGAAACGTTCAGATTAATTTTAATCTGAGCCCCTTGAGGAAGTTCAGTGACTTCTATGGCACAAGGCTGCTGACGTGGTGCATACACACAGGTGGTTTCTGAACGTGTTAACTGGTTACAGCAGCTGTTCGAGCAGCACACGCGTCGTGGGAGCCTGCGTTGATCTGGCGAGAACATTTAAGGCACATGAGCTTGTAGAGGAGCCGCCAGTTCACCGCTGCACTTCATTGGTAGCAGTCAAGAGCCATAACTCACCAAGACTCTTCCTTTGTGGCAAGACAATCTCGGCAACACCGAGCGACCAGACACAAGCAGCCAGATACCAACTGCCAGACTCCAGCAGCCAGATACCAACTGCCAGACTCCAGCAGCCAGATACCAACTGCCAGACTCCAGCAGCCAGATACCAACTGCCAGACTCCAGCACCAGATACCACTGCCAGACTCCAGCAGCCAGATACAACCTGCAGACTCCAGCAGCCAGATACCAACTGCAGACTCCAGCAGCCAGATACCAACTGCCAGACTCCAGCAGCCAGATACCAACTGCCAGACTCCAGCAGCCAGATACCAACTGCCAGACTCCAGCATCCAGATACCAACTGCCAGACTCCAGCAGCCAGATACCAACTGCCAGACTCCAGCAGCCAGATACCAACTGCCAGGCTCCAGCAGCTACACTACAACAGCCACACACCGATAGGCAGACTCCAACGGCACCATGAAGTCGGTGTGTTTGTTGATGTTCTTGTGCGTGTCCCTGGTGAACGCGGAGGACAGCGGGACCGGATCCGGTCCGGACCCGCGGGAACACCGCCACCCGCCAGCAACGGAGCAGCGCTGGTGAGGTATGTCAGAGCATTTATATTATGACAGTTACTATCAATATTTTTATATCTATAGTTACTATTATATCTATATTTTGCTGATTAAGCACGTGGTGAGTCTAGTATTGTTGACATTCTGAATTCTGTGAAGTGGTAGATAGGCTTATTGGTCGAATGTTTGTAAAGTATATTCTTTCAAGTATTCCTCGCTTTCTGCTAGTTGTCAAGATGTGTTCGTTTGTCAGGTAATCATTGTATGTTTTCACTCTCATGTATATTTGTATGTAAAACTGAAGAACCTAACGTACCTTGACATAACCCGTCCAAGCAATCCTTGGCCTGATTCACGTTATGGTAGGTATAATATCGTAGTACATTTATTTGCTATTCTAGGCCTAGGAATGTTTAAGTTTGGCTTTTAGCTTTCTTTCCCCCCTCGGACTCTTATCAAATAACAGTATAAACACGTCAACATTTTGTGGGTCCAAATTACATGTTTTGTACGTTCGACCAAATAGTTGTTGCAAGTACTATCATTTTAGGAGGATGGCTGATGTGTTTTCCATAAGGTATCTTCACGTTAAGCTGGTACCTGTGGAAACCTTGCCTCGGTTAATACCACCTCCCAGCGTCTGGTTGTTCGGGCGTCTATGGGAGAATTGTTGCCTTTATCTGTCTTTTTTTTCTGATTGTTGAGTGTTATTTTACTTCTTGTTAGTATTGTATTATTGTTTTTTTTTTTTGAGATTTGTAGCTAGCTGTGTGTTGTATAGCTTCTTCGGGGGTTGTTGATGACTGGGAAGTTAGCTATATGTTGATGCTTGACTGAGATGTGTTGATGACTCATAAATCAGAATCTGATTGCGAGCCTGTAGTCAGAACCTGTAGTCAGTTGTATGGTGTTACTTAATAGTAGTGTGTTATGGCTGTGTAGTTCGATGTATGACGTAGCTACTCGAAAAGATTCTATCCTATATTCCTGCATTGGTTCATCATCAGCTGGATAATTATCTGGCACTCCAGTGTCGCTTGGTATACGGCAGTAATGTAGGTCTCCTCATCTTGTTATACAATAAAACGTTTTTTTAAACCATAAATGCAAATTTACACTTTTCATTTGACGTCATGGATAAATATTCTTATTTTGTGTTTCTTTTGCAGACGATGGAGCTGGAGGCACAGAGGAAACGGAGAGATAAATCAGCAGAACAATACAAGGGACCTGTGAAGATCTGTGGCACTATGTCACAGACACAGACACAAGACAGAGGGAAGGGGAAGATGACTGTGGCTCTGTGACACTGCCACAAACACAAGACAGGGAAAGAGGGACTGTGGCTCTGTGCCACATGCAAAGAACTCAATAGGACTGCAGTATTGTTCCACAGACACACTACTCTTGCCCCCCACACCACACACACAGACTCTGTGGGGCCCTGAAATAATGTTCAATAGACATAGACGGGGTGCCAGACACAGAGGTGGGGTGTGATCTGATATC
>WNGS01001312.1:59116468-59156953 GCA_020271785.1 Procambarus virginalis | reverse complement strand
GTGTGGCACCTCTGACGTGTGCCAGGACTAGACGACTATGATAACATCGCATGTGTCTTGTCTTTTACAGCGTGTGTCACCTCTGACGTGTGTCAGGACTAGACGACTATGATAACATCGCATGTGTCTTGTCTTTTACAGATGTGTGGCACCTCTAACGTGTGCCAGGACTAGACGACTATGATAACATCGCATGTGTCTTGTCTTTTACAGCGTGTGGCACCTCTGACGTGTGTCAGGACTAGACGACTATGATAACATCGCATGTGTCTTGTCTTTTACAGGTGTGGCACCTCTACGTGGTCAGGACTAGACGACTATGATAACATCGCATGTGTCTTGTCTTTTACAGCGTGTGGCACCTCTGACGTGTGTCAGGACTAGACGACTATGATAACATCGCATGTGTCTTGTCTTTTACAGCGTGTGGCACCTCTGACGTGTGGTCAGGACTAGACGACTATGATAACATCGCATGTGTCTTGTCTTTTACAGCGTGTGTCACCTCTGACGTGTGTCAGGACTAGACGACTATGATAACATCGCATGTGTCTTGTCTTTTACAGCGTGTGTCACCTCTGACGTGTGTCAGGACTAGACGACTATGATAACATCGCATGTGTCTTGTCTTTTACAGCGTGTGTCACCTCTGACGTGTGTCAGGACTAGACGACTATGATAACATCGCATGTGTCTTGTCTTTTACAGCGTGTGGCACCTCTGATGAGTGTGAGGACTGGCGTGGTGTCTGCCAGCGACAAAGGTGTGGCCCTGGACAGAGAGAGTTTCTAGATGTCTGTCCAGGACAAGGCTGTCGGTGTTGTTCACCTGGCGGTGAGTATTGAACTCAGGGGTTCCCGCTGAGGGTAATAATATTATGTGTATCAATTAAGGGATAACTTTCTAAGTGCTTCCTAAACTGCAAATCAAATCCAGGATGACATAAAGTTTTACAACGATTACATGGAAGGTATACTGACAATGAAACAGTTACATTAATAGTTCATTGCGAATTTATGAAACATTGATAAAATCCTACAAAATAACAGATCTGTTAGAAACTTATAGGTTCTGATCATATTAAATTTATATATTGATACTTTTTCAAAGAAATTGTATATTAAGCTGATGGATGCACTTATTATCACTTATTATTATCACTTATTATTATCACTTATGGATGCACCTATTATTATCTCATGAATAATACTTGCTATCTTTAGGTCCAATCCGTAATGTTGAAGGTAACAGTACTGATAGTTGAAGCAATCAGTGAGGCAACTGAAGGAGAGGGAAGCGATGGGAGTCACCCTAATGATGAGGAAGAGGAGAACGAAGAGGAAGATGAGGACAGAGTCTGTAGAGTCTTCTACAACTAAGAAGAATTAGATGGAAACAAGAAAACAATGAAGAACCATACGAGTTATTACACCTACACACACACACACACACAACACACATAACAGAAGTGCAGATAGTTGTTCCTTGTGTTTTTACCACAGACGTGGCCACACATTTATAATGCTAACCAGCAGATGTATAATTGTTTTCTGTCCTCATGGACCGGGTTAGAGATCTGTTACTTATAATGTTCAGTAGTGCAGGTAGCTCTGGCGGTCATCTGGCCGGCAGCGAACAATAGCCCACACAGGAATACGAGCATACAACCAAAGCTTGTATAGGCATAATCCATAAACTTGCAACAGCCTCACATAGAGAACCTCTTACTTATGGAAATTCAATTACGGTGAATTAGACTGGGAGACAAAAAACCTGGAGGCAAAAAAAAAAAATATATATATATATATATATATATATATATATATATATATATATATATATATAATATATATAATATCCCAACTCGCCTAAACACGCGAGAGTAGTTATTCAACTATAGAACACTTTCCCACCAGGAGACTCGAACCCTAGCCAGCACAGAAGCCTTCCAGCCACCAGCATGACAGGTAACGCGTTAACCCACTACACCACACTCAGACCCTTACAGACCCTTATTTAGTGTACATATTATCCCAAGTAACATTTTATCAAAGAATGTTTATTGAAATGATTAGAATGTGTTTTGGTATACCTTTCTGTGTTAGCGATAATCAATGATCTGGTGTTATGATTTATTTACATGTTTGATGCAATAAAATTTAAAAAACAAATATTTACTTTTGCTAACACCAATTTATATTATATATATATATAATATATATATATAATATATTATATATATATATATATATATATAATATATATAAGGGTCTGAGTGTGGTGTAGTGGGTTAACGCGTTACCTGTCATGCTGGTGGCTGGAAGCTTCTGTGCTGGCTAGGGTTCGAGTCTCCTGGTGGGAAAGTGTTCTATAGTTGTTTTATATATATATATAATTATATATATTATATTATAATAAATATATATAATATATATATATATATATATATATATATATATATATATATATATATATATATCTTCTTTACTTTCACTCCAATTTAGTAATTGTCATCCACAAATACAAGTTTCATTATTGAACGAATAAATTTAGTGTACATATTATCCCAAGTAACATTTTATCAAAGAATGTTTATTGAAATGATTAGAATGTGTTTTGGTATACCTTTCTGTGTTAGCGATAATCAATGATCTGGTGTTATGATTTGTTTACATGTTTGATGCAATAAAATTTAAAAAACAAATATTTACTTTTGCTTAACACCAATTTTATATATATATATATATATATTATATATATATATTATATATATATATATATATATATGTATATATATGTATATATATATATATATATATATATATATATATATATATATATATATATACATATGTCGTACCTAGTAGCCAGAACGTACTTCTTGGCCTACTATGCAAGGTCCGATTTGCCTAATAAGCCGAGTGATTTTCTTTATTTTCAATCAATTGTTTTTAATAATTTATTTGAATTATTAAAATTATATTATATTAGGAACAACAACAGGTGTTAACAGGTGATTAGGTGTCAACAAAATTATTCGCAAACCCTCCGTCACTATGTGATGGAGTGCGAAAAGATTCGTGAATTTAGAGACAATTCTATAACCAATGTTCCAGCGATGTGTAAATATTTCATTCAAAATGATCTGGTACCAGAAATTTTAGCCAAATATCCCCAGTTTGACTAACTGTAGGTAGTAACTGAGTGATTGTAACCTATCCACCGCTGCCCACTGGATGGGGCGGTGTGCAGGACAAACATATAAATTGTGACACTAGCTCTCTACATATGTCAGTTGCTTAATTTAGAACCTGTATTTGAGGTCGATCTCGAACCCATTGTTGATGTGCGACTTATATTGAATTTTGTAACTAGCTCATCAAGATAAACTTGCTTAGCTAAATGAATTGTGGGGTTCAGTCCTGAGCCATTATGTGCCTCTGTAACCCTTTCCACTACCGCCCACGGGATGGGTATGGGGTGCATAATAAATGAACTAAAACTAAACAAAAAATATTAGGAACATAAATTATTGACTAGTTGTGTTAGTTTAGGTTAGGTTAGGTTAGGTTAGGTAAGGTTAGGTAGGGTTGGTTAAGTTCGGTCATATATCTACCTTAGTTTTAACTCAAATTTAAAGAAATTAACTTATACATAATGAAATGAATAGATTTATCATTTCATAAGAAAAAAATATATAGAAATATAGAAAATATATATATTCAAGAAAACTTGGCTTATTAGGCAAATCAGGCTTGCATAGTAGGCCGAGTACAACGTTCTGGCTACTAGGTACAACATATATATGATATATATATATATATATATATATATATATATATATATATATATATATATATATATATATATATATATATATACATATATATGTTGTACCTAGTAGCCAGAACGTTGTACTCGGCCTACTATGCAAAGCCCTGATTTGCCTAATAAGCCAAGTTTTCTTGAATATATATATTTTTCTATATTTCTATATATTTTTTTTTCTTATGAATGATAAATCTATTCATTTCATTATGTATAAGTTAATTTCTTTAAATTTGAGTTAAAACTAAGGTAGATATATGACCGAACTTAACCAACCCTACCTAACCTTACCTAACCTAACCTAACCTAACCTAAACTAACACAACTAAGTCAATAATTATGTTCCTAATATTTTTTGTTTAGTTTTAGTTCATTTATTATGCACCCATACCCATCCCGTGGGCGGTAGTGGAAAGGGTTACAGAGGCACATAATGGGCTCAGGGACTGAACCCCACAATTCATTTAGCTAAGCAAGATTACAATCTTGATGAGCTAGTTACAAAATTCAATATAAGTCGTCACATCAACAATGGGTTCGAGATCGACCTCAAATACAGGTTCTAAATTAAGCAACTGACATATGTAGAGAGCTAGTGTCACAATTTATATGTTTGTCCTGCACACCGCCCCCCATCCAGTGGGCAGCGGTGGATAGGTTACAATCACTCAGTTACTACCTACAGTTAGCAAACTGGGGATATTTGGCTAAAATTTCTGGTACCAGATCATTTTGAATGAAATATTTACACATCGCTGGAACATTGGTTATAGAATTGTCTCTAAATTCACGTATCTTTTCGCACTCCATCACATAGTGACGGAGGGTTTGCGAATAATTTTGTTGACACCTAATCACCTGTTAACACCTGTTGTTGTTCCTAATATAATATAATTTTAATAATTCAAATAAATTAATTAAAAACAATTGATTGAAAATAAAGAAAATCACTCGGCTTATTAGGCAAATCGGACCTTGCATAGTAGGCCAAGAAGTACGTTCTGGCTACTAGGTACGACATATGTATATATATATATATATATATATATATATATATATATATATATATACATATATATATATATATATATATATATATATATATATATATATATATATATATATATATATATATAAATTGGTGTTAAGCAAAAGTAAATATTTGTTTTTTAAATTTTATTGCATCAAACATGTAAACAAATCATAACACCAGATCATTGATTATCGCTAACACAGAAAGGTATACCAAAACACATTCTAATCATTTCAATAAACATTCTTTGATAAAATGTTACTTGGGATAATATGTACACTAAATTTTATTCGTTCAATAATGAAACTTGTATTTGTGGATGACAATTACTAAATTGGAGTGAAAGTAAAGAAGATATATATATATATATATATATATATATATATATATATATATATATATATATATATATATATATATATATATAATATATATATAATATATATATATATATATATATATATATTCAACTATAGAACACTTTCCCACCAGGAGACTCGAACCCTAGCCAGCACAGAAGCCTTCCAGCCACCAGCATGACAGGTAACGCGTTAACCCACTACACCACACTCAGACCCTTATATATATTATATATATATATATATATATATATATATATATATATATATATATATATATATATATAAATTGGTGTTAAGCAAAAGTAAATATTTGTTTTTTAAATTTTATTGCATCAAACATGTAAATAAATCATAACACCAGATCATTGATTATCGCTAACACAGAAAGGTATACCAAAACACATTCTAATCATTTCAATAAACATTCTTTGATAAAATGTTACTTGGGATAATATGTACACTAAATAAGGGTCTGTAAGGGTCTGAGTGTGGTGTAGTGGGTTAACGCGTTACCTGTCATGCTGGTGGCTGGAAGGCTTCTGTGCTGGCTAGGGTTCGAGTCTCCTGGTGGGAAAGTGTTCTATAGTTGAATAACTACTCTCGCGTGTTTAGGCGAGTTGGGCATATATATATATATATATATATATATATATATATATATATATATATATATATATATATATATATATATATATTTTTTTTTTTGCCTCCAGGTTTTTTGTCTCCCAGTCTAATTCACCGTAATTGAAATTTTCCATAAGTAAGAGGTTCTCTATGTGAGGCTGTTGCAAGTTTATGGATTATGCCTATACAAGCTTTGGTTGTATGCTCGTATTCCTGTGTGGGCTATTGTTCGCTGCCGGCCAGATGACCGCCAGAGCTACCTGCACTACTGAACATTATAAGTAACAGATCTCTAACCCGGTCCACTGAGGACAGAAAACAAATTATACATATGCTGGTTAGCATTATAAATGTGTGGCCACGTCTGTGGTAAAAACACAAGGAACAACTATCTGCACTTCTGTTATGTGTGTGTGTGTGTGTGTGTGTGTAGGTGTAATAACTCGTATGGTTCTTCATTGTTTTCTTGTTTCCATCTACTTCTTCTTAGTTTGTAGAAGACTCTACAGACTCTTCCTCATCTTCCTCTTCGTTCTCCTCTTCCTCATCATTAGGGTGACTCCCATCGCTTCCCTCTCCTTCAGTTGCCTCACTGATTGCTTCACTATCAGTACTGTTACCTTCAACATTACGGATTGGACCTAAAGATAGAAGTATTATTCATGAGATAATAATAGGTGCATCCATAAGTGATAATAATAAGTGATAATAATAAGTGATAATAAGTGCATCCATCAGCTTTAATATACAATTTCTTTGAAAAAAAGTATCAATATATAAATTTAATATGATCAGAACCTATAAGTTTCTAACAGATCTGTTATTTTGTAGGATTTTATCAATGTTTCATAAATTCGCAATGAACTATTAATGTAACTGTTTCATTGTCAGTATACCTTCCATGTAATCGTTGTAAAACTTTAATGTCATCCTGGATTTGATTTGCAGTTTAGGAAGCACTTAGAAAGTTATCCCTTAATTGATACACATAATATTATTACCCTCAGCGGGAACCCCTGAGTTCAATACTCACCGCCAGGTGAACAACACCGACAGCCTTGTCCTGGACAGACATCTAGAAACTCTCTCTGTCCAGGGCCACACCTTTGTCGCTGGCAGACACCACGCCAGTCCTCACACTCATCAGAGGTGCCACACGCTGTAAAAGACAAGACACATGCGATGTTATCATAGTCGTCTAGTCCTGACACACGTCAGAGGTGACACACGCTGTAAAAGACAAGACACATGCGATGTTATCATAGTCGTCTAGTCCTGACACACGTCAGAGGTGACACACGCTGTAAAAGACAAGACACATGCGATGTTATCATAGTCGTCTAGTCCTGACACACGTCAGAGGTGACACACGCTGTAAAAGACAAGACACATGCGATGTTATCATAGTCGTCTAGTCCTGACACACGTCAGAGGTGCCACACGCTGTAAAAGACAAGACACATGCGATGTTATCATAGTCGTCTAGTCCTGACACACGTCAGAGGTGCCACACGCTGTAAAAGACAAGACACATGCGATGTTATCATAGTCGTCTAGTCCTGACACACGTCAGAGGTGCCACACGCTGTAAAAGACAAGACACATGCGATGTTATCATAGTCGTCTAGTCCTGACACACGTCAGAGGTGCCACACGCTGTAAAAGACAAGACACATGCGATGTTATCATAGTCGTCTAGTCCTGGCACACGTTAGAGGTGCCACACGCTGTAAAAGACAAGACACATGCGATGTTATCATAGTCGTCTAGTCCTGACACACGTCAGAGGTGACACACGCTGTAAAAGACAAGACACATGCGATGTTATCATAGTCGTCTAGTCCTGGCACACGTCAGAGGTGCCACACGCAGGAGTTAAGTGCACCACATAAGTCAGGAGTTAAGTGCACCACATGAGTCAAGAGGACTTACGTCTAGCACAGCAGCTGCATGTCCCGGTGCAGCCCCCTTGGAGCACTTGCATGCCGGGCCCGCACCCTAGGGCACAAAATCCTCCAGCGTTCTTGCATTTAGGTTGAGGGTCACAACCTGTTGGGGAGCAGAGACATTACGTTAGCTGGTGCACAGTTGCTGTGGTGTGTACTTACCTAGTTGTACTCATCTAGTTGTGCTTGTGGGCGGGGGGGTGAGATCTGGCTTTTTGGGCCCGCCTCTCAACTGTCAATCAACTTATCTTGAGGTTATCTTGAGATGATTTCGGGGCTTTAGTGTCCCCGCGGCCCGGTCCTCGACCAGGCCTCCACCCCCAGGAAGCAGCCCGTGACAGTTGACTAACACCCAGATACCTATTTACTGCTAGGTAACAGGGGCATAGGGTGAAAGAAACTCTGCCCATTGTTTCTCGCCGGCGCCTGGGATCGAACCCAGGACCACAGAATCACAAGTCAAGCGTGCTGTCCGCTCGGCCGACCGGCTCCCCCTGGACTGATTACACAGTTGATTACAACTGGTGTAATCAACTGTGTGTGTGTGTGTGTGTGTGTGTGTGTGTGTGTGTGTGTGTGTGTGTGTGTGTGTGTGTGTGTGTGTGTGTGTGTGTGTGTGTGTGTGTGTGTGTGTGTGTGTGTGTGTGTGTGTGTGTGTGTGTGTGTGTGTGTGTGTGTGTGTGTGTGTGTGTGTGTGTGTGTGTGTGTGTGTGTTGGTTCACCTGTTGTGGATTGCATCCTGGGAAAGGTCAATCGTCAGCTAATCAGTCTAACAGGACTGTCCGTGCCTAATCCTGGGGGCAATAATTATCATCATCTTCAGTGTAAGTCACGATACTAACCTCTGGGGGCACAGCAGTTGCACACACTTCCTATGCAACCTCCGTGGACCCTCTTCTGTTGCACAGTACACGGTGCTCTTTGACACTTCCCGCTGGCAGCGACGCAGGCCGCAGTTTTGACGCAACCTGATTGGAGACCAACAATTTACATGTCATCTTCTCAGTTAACCATAAGCTGAGATTTATCTTGCCACGTTTAAATGGTTAATAATTATGTTTAGGGAGGGATCTAGTGCTGCTATACATATTAGACAATGTATAGCTGTCCATCTTGGTGGACAGTTACACATTGAATAACTGTTCTCTTATGTATGTCCTCATGCATAAGCTTTTGTAGTATGTCATGGATTTCACGCCTCTTGGATATACTATCCAACGAGATGGGAAAATTCGTACCAACAAGCTTGCTGTTGACACGAACTTCGTATAGTTTACGGTAACCACAAAAGCCTTCGTATACTTTATGGTAGCCGCAAAAGCCTTCATATGGTTTACGGTAGCCACAAAGCCTTCGTATAGTTTACGGTAGCCACAAAAGCCTTCGTATAGTTTACGGTAGCCACAAAAGCCTTCGTATAGGTTACGGTAGCCACAAAAGCCTTCGTATGGTTTACGGTAGCCACAAAAGCCTTCGTATAGTTTACAGTAGCCACAAAATCCTTCGTATGGTTACGGTAGCCACAAAAGCCTTCGTATNCAGTGGGAATCGAACATCCATCTCAGGGCCCTGTTCTGGGTACGTTGGATTTTTTTCCTATTGTTGTTGCTGCTGCCCATTCTCTCGGTCGCGGGTTCGAGTCACCTCAAAGCTCCAGTTGATTTTCTCATTGATATATATCACGCTAGTGTGATTTTTCTGTGTATCTAACCCTGGAGCTTACAGTGGATGAACTACTTTCCTACACCCGGCTCCTCTTGGGGGTATGTCACAACCACCCTGCTTATTTGATTTGGGTTTCATCTCTAACCAAAATATGAATTTTTCAAAAAAATCAAATTTGAAAGATTACATTATTTTAAGTAAAAATTGAATATTTTATGACAAACATTTGTTACCAAAGGTAAGTGGGCAGGGAATGGAAACAAAGCATCCTGGATGTGATGAAGCCCTGTCCCCTGAATTTGTGCTTAGTGTTAAAGTTCTGCCACTACCACTTGTAAGGTAGCCAATGATGTAGCCATTGATTGATCGCCCAGCCATTCTTTTATAACTATTTAGTCTCATATTATTTAAATAACTCCTATATCAAAACTATCATATAAAATTTGATGAAAAAACCCGTTATGATACATCTGGGATGAAACAATAGGTCATAAGGGTTCTTCACCGGAAGAACCAAGAGGGCGGAGCTTATAGTTGATCTTTTCTTGTGGTTGGCTGACGAGGCGAATATCATCACAGAGTTTCTGCCAATGAAATGCGAGGGCGTGAATGTGACCTTCAGAGCAACAACCTGCCTTATTTGCTGCTGTTAGCCTGTTGATAGTGTTATTTTGTTGTCCCTAGATTTATTGATTAATAAATACTCAGCCGGTCGTCTGCGAATTTTTTCAAGATAATAATGTAAAATTTTCCAAGATTACCTAAGGTTTATAATAATGGAAACACTGAGAGCGTTTAAAGAACGTTTGTATTTTTCTCACCTACTAATGTCGTAGATGAAAATTCATTTATCTTTAAAATAGGGCTAGATAGGTATTCAAAATTATATATGTAAACTAAATACTTTAATTTCACTACACATGGTGCTGTGTAATAATGAAGTGGATGGTTACAATATATGGTATTGTGTAATAAAGGAGGGTGGTTGGTCACTACATATGATGTGTAATAAGAGGTGGATTGTCACTACATATGTTGCATAGGGAAGGAAACTCTCAGGAGAAAGCGCGAAGCCATTATGACTAGCACTTGAATGGGATTAGGACAAGGATTTGGGGATAAGACGGGGTGGGGGGGGGATGGGGTGGGGGGGATGAATGGTGCCTAACCACTTGGACGGTCGCGGTCGGAACGCCAACCTGCATGAAGAGACCTTTCTCTATCTTATTATACACCATATGTTGTGTAATAAGAGGGAGAATGGTCACTACATATGGTGTTGTGTAATAAGGGGGAACGATGTTGTTGTTGTGATGTCAGAAATGTTAAGTATCCTTGGTCTTAGTAGCAGCAGCGACTGTAGACGTCGTACTATTGTTAGTACTGAAGTTACAAAAAATCTTTATTATTCTCTGTCGTCTCTAATTACCATACTATTTGTCGCCAAAGATGACGCTATACTTCCTTTCCAGCCGACAACATAGCTTTAATAAAGTTAGGTGTTGAAAATATCTGCTAATTAGAGAAAAATTGTTATTAACAGATAAATCTTGAACGGAAAATATGCAAGCTTTTCGTCATTGAAGGTAAAAAACAAAACAAAAAATCCTGACTATGTTAGATATGATTACTTATTATGGAAAAAATATATTTTATTCAGGTTCTTTTTCCTGGTATGAGGTTCCATCTAGTGGCAAAATTTAACATGAAACGATAGTAGTGGGTGGGACATCGTAGCATTCATGATGGTTATTGTGACACCCGAAATTAAGGAAAGAAGTCTGAGCCGAGTACAGCTGATGCCATCTAGGGGCAAAAAATAACACTATCAGCAGGCTTACAGCAGCCCATAAGGTGGGTTGTTGTCCTTTAGATCGCTTTACCACGCTCGCATTTCATTGGTAGAAACTTTGTGTTGACATTCACCTCAACAGCCAATCATTTGGAGGCCAAAGCTTGTAGCTCCGCCTTCTTAATTTTGGTGTTTACCATAAAAAAACTCATTGTTTCTTTTTATTACATATTAGATCTATTCATAATATGTTTTTAATCACATTTTTTTAAAATTACGATATATAAACAATTATTTCATATTATGAGATATAACAATTGTCGAAAAGAATATCTGAGTGCCTAACCATTTATCTCATTACTGGTTCCTGACAAGTGGTTCCATCTAGTGGTGGAGCCTTACGCTAAGTACAATATCTGTGGGTGGGGCTTCGTCGTCTCCATGTTTATTTCCAAGCCCACCCACTTGGCACATTGAAGTTCAGATACACCAGAGATTTTTTCGTTATACACACAATATAATTTTAAATTTAAGTTCATTGAAAAATTACTTTGGATAGAGTTAAAAATGCAAGTCATAGATATGAAGGGATAAATAAGTGGGAGGAGCTATCTCAGTCCCTTTCTGTGATTGGCTGATGAGGCAAATATCAGCACAGTTTCAACCAATGAAATGCTAGCACTGGAATGCGATCTTCGGCTCAAAAACAAGTCGGCTTATGAGATGCTGTTCGCCTTCCCTAACAAATCTCTCACTCAATTCTTCACGCCCAGCATTGCTAAATCAACTTAAAATCTGTGCAGGTCAGGCTTTTAGAATCATGAAACCGATTTTATTTCTATCAGGCCCCGCCCCCACAGGGAACCCTCGCTCTATAGTTGCAACTTTGAGAAATAACAGATGCCCTACAAAAGAGGTTGGGGTGATTAGGTGGCAGAGAGGGAAGTGAAGTTAAAACTTTCAAGAAAACTAAAAGAAACTTAAGACGGTGACTACTAATAACAAGGCAGGAAATTTTAATGAGGTTCAAGGCGCAAGTAAAAAGGTTGTAAATTCGCCGAGATTGTTCCTTAATTACTTAGTCTCTGATGCTTGGCGGGATGTGTGCTGCTGATTTCTGCATGGCTGCTGTGAGTCTAGTATGATGCATCGCCTGTTTGTTTTTATCGCGTGATGTCAGCGGCTGTCGCGTGATGTTAGCGGCTGTCGCGTGATGTCAGCGGCTGTGTTCATCTCCTAAAGTCAAAGGCTGGGTATTTATCTCGTCAAGTCATCGTCTGAATGTTTATCTCGTGAAGTCAACGTCTGAATGTTTATCTCGAGAAGTCAACGTATGAGTTTTATTCCGTGAAATCAACGTATGAGTGTTTTCTTGTGAAGTCAACGTCTGAGTTTTTATCTCGAGAAGTCAACGTCTGAGTTTTTATCTCGTGAAGTCAACTGCATTACAGAACTTGTTGAGTAAGTCAGCGAAAGAGTAAAAAAATACATTCTTTATCATTCATATGTGAACACACGATCTGATAAAAGACGAGGTAATACAATCGGGAATTCAGGGTTCGAATCCCTAGTGGAACAACAATGGTTAGTTGCGTTTCCTGTCACCTAATGAACCTGTTCACTTTCAATAAATAAATACCCATGATGCAGCTTGTTATGGTGCTCCATCCTGGGAATGGTTAGTAGTTCCTCCCTGGCGGGGACCTCGACATAAGCCTAAGACGTATATATACACTAGCTTCCTGTCCCCTGACACACTCAATTATAATTGTCAAAGGGAATCAGAGGAATGATTTTTTTTGTCGTCGTAAAATCGAAACATTTTTTATTTCGTGATTTCTTCCCAGTTGGTCGACTGACAGTGGTGGTACAACATAACTTTCAATCTTACTAATCACTTAAAAGTTTCTTTGTCTTGCAGGAAGGAGATTATCTCGAATATATGTGGTATATAATTTCTATAATCTGATGTTTACCTGAACACCAATCTGCCCGTATAACCAGTAGTTTGGCAGTTAGGGTAAACTTCTGGTTTACTGGAAAGTCATAATCATTCTGAACTCGCATGTAAGACTGTCAGAGCAACTCGTTCTCTTAAATAATAGGTCGCTTTTGTTACGTTATGGCAACCAACGTTCCAAATGCAATCTATTAAGAGAAGTAACGGCTCACAAATATCTACGTTTTCTATGCATCAGACTCGACAGGTTAGGGTGAATTGCTCGGGTTCCTACGTTTCTGAGTTAGGCTAAGAGGTTGGATGATTTTTTTACAGTGTGACAAATCGAGAACCAGGGCTGAGCAGAGAGCAATTTTATTTCATTTAAGATGTATATGGTTAAGTATTGAGTCTATTATGTTATTCCTATATTCCCATGGAATGACATATGAAATAGCGACGTCGTCATGAGATGCGACGACATTTTTGCGCCTCACATTTCATTATTATATACAATTATACACAAGTAAAATATGCACTCATTCTCCTTATTGAAGGATAGGCTGGATGTAGATTTATTTGAGTGAACCATTATTGTAATCCAGACTTTCATGTACGAGGGAGTCTAAGAGGTCGTGTCAACCTCTGAAGGGTTATTAAGGCCACCACAATTAATCACTTATGAAAGTCAACGGCTGTGTTTATCTCGTGAAGTCATAGTCCAGGACTAAAGTAAGCTGAACAAAGTCCAGGACTAATCTAAGCTAAACATAGTCCAGGACAAAAAGTAAACCCTCAGTATATATACACCAATAATCTGGTACTCTTCTCATTGCATATATCGAAGGACTTGGGTTTACAGTGTAGCGCCTCTGCAGTACCACTACTTCAGTCACGAACACGAACACGCTACGAAACCCGCTGTACATCCATCCAGTACGAGTGAACACCTCTCGATGTGTTCGAATTTTAGAACCCGCCCCTCGGGGGAAACACATCTTCACCTTCCCCACTAAACCTCCCTGAACATCCAGCTGAAGAGAGTTGTAGGATGTTGTTGTTGTTAAAGATTCGCTACCTGGAACATAGTTCCAAGTAGCACGGGCTATGGTGAGCCCGTAGTGCCATAAAAAAAGAGTTGTAGGAGTTGCTTCCCGACTCATAACACGATGGACTGATGAGCCACTGTGTGAGTGTTATGAGTATTATCTGAGTGGCAAACATGACTTCCTTGCTCATATGTTGTTGTTGTTTCAGATTTAGCTACTCAGAACGAAGTATCCATGTAGCCCGGGCTATAGTGAGCCAGTAAAAACTTCCTTGCTCATATATGCACAATATATATATCCCCTCACGCGTGAGGGGTGGGAGCCTGAGATGAATATATGCATATACCATACCAGTACGTGATACAATTATTCATTTGATACATTGTTATATTAGTTATCACACACAGAAGCTTGAATGATATCATCAGCTTGGTTTCAAATATCGATCTTTAATTATAGTTATACCTAATTCTTTTCGCTATTCAAAACTTTTGATAGTTACTGATAGTTGATACTGATAGTAGATACTGATTTTGATAGTTACAGCCCAGCATTAATTTTTAAGAACTTAATTTTTTAAATGTTTGTTCAGTCAATCAATATATTTGCTATCGCTATAGTACTAAGGTCCTGTTAGGAAAGGTTTTGATAATAATATTAATTATCTTATAGAAGCAAAGTATCTCATTTTAATTATTCCAATATTTGTGTTCAGCTACAACACCGAGAGCCAAGAAACTGTCTTTACGGTGTTGATGACACTTTTATTTTAAATTAAAGTACAAGGAACTGAGATTCCGAGGTAATTGAAAGAGGAGACGAATATCATCACACTATTCATCTCAACAGTCCCAGCATCATCACACTCTTCATCTCAACACTCCTAACATCATCACATTCTTCATCTCAACTGCTCGTCTAACCTCGTATCTCATCTCAAGACTCCAAGACATCACATTACTCCTCCTGAAGTTATTCCTTCTTTCATTTCCCTCGCCGCTCCTGTGAATGAAGGGAAGAATTTATAACTCCTTTCTAAGGCATGTGTGAACCGGTTACAAAATCGAATGCCTGTTATGCTTTGAAGTACAATGTTTGATCTCTGGTAAAGCCGTTTTGAGAACAATTTGAGCCCGCTAGGTCACATACCTCTGAGGCACATGGTCAATGACGTGGCAGGAGACACAGGTGCATCGAACATTAACCAATAACTCCCATACACATTTGGTGTGTCCAGCTTGTAGCACCTGTTATCTCAGCAGGTGTTTTCTGGAGGTCAGCGTTCGCGTTTGGGGTAGATATAAGGCAAGTGAGTCTGCTCCTGGAGCTACAGTTCCCAGCTGCCCTTCAGGTGTAGCGAACGTGAGTGCGGTAGATTTGACACCACGTCTTGGAGTGGTAACAAAGTATCTGCGAGCTAGAACAATCCCAGCAGGATCAAGACGCCAGCTACCACAAGCTCGGCTCCAGTATATTCTGACCAATAGCCAATCCCAAGAGCGAGACTTCGGCACCATGAAGTCTATGTATTTGGTGATGTTCTTGTGCGTCTCCCTGGTGAATGCGGAGGACAGCGGGACCGGATCCGGATCCGAACCCGCGGGAACCCCGCCACCCGCCAGCAACGGAGGAGCTACTGGTGAGGTATGTCATGGAGTCTATTCTCTTGTTGTGTTTCTTCTGCTGGAGACAACCAGTCACGTCAACCAGAAGAGCAGTAACGTCAAGTCCTGGGACAGAGAGTAATGGTCGTGGTCTTGTGTATAAAACTGAGGCGCTAGGCTGCCTATACAGTGCGTCTTGGAAAGTTACTTTACTCTCTTGGGCTGCTGACAGTGTCAGGCGCCTGTAAAATAGTTGGTAGGTCTGTGGCACCGATGCTGTCTAAAGAATATTCTTCCTTGTGTTTCATACTTGTATATTTATGCAGTATATATTTTCTAGTGTTTTTCATTAGGTATCTTCACGTTTAGCTGGTACCTGTGAGAGCCTTACCTCGGTTAATACCAATTTTTCCAGCGTCTGTTTGTGTGGGCGTCCAGGGAGGAATTGTTGTCTTTATTTGTCTCATATTATTTCTGATTGGTGAAGGTTAGTTTACTTCTTGTCAGTCTTGTATTAGTTGTTTGTTGATGACTGGCCAGTTAGCTGAATGCTGTAGCTCGGTAGAGGTTTCTTGATGATTGTTTAGTTAATTGTATGTAATTACTTGCTTGTGGTGTGATGATGACTGTACTTAACTGTATTTTATACCTTATTCGTGTATTGTGTATTGTGTATTGCTTGTTTTGGTTCATCAGCTGCATCGTTACTTGGTACTTCAGTGTCGCGGGTACACAGCAGAGGTGTTGGTTTCCTTCATGTGTGAAATGCTGTGGAGTCACTGTTGTGGATCTATGATAATAGAAGTGTTAGGGTGAACTTGTAAACATATTTTTATTGTGTTTTGTTAAATTTTAGTCACAAAATTCTGGTGGCTATAGCTAATATTTGAGTGGAATCCATATGCCAGGTAATTCTGTTGTGAAGATGCCTGCCTCTTCATGTATATATATATATATATATATATATATATATATATATATATATATATATATATATATATATATATAACGGCCACCACAATAGCTTCTGATGATGATTTGTAAATTCTGTTCCAGTATCCCTATATATGTAATACGAATTGTAATTCTTTAAGGTTTAATATTTGCAGTACACTGTAACTCGCCATTTATGTTTCAGACACATTTTTTGTGCCTGTTGATGTTCCTATGTTTTGTATGTGTAGATTTAAGTGTTTATCCTTCCATTATATTTTTTAGAACAATTAGTTATTTTCATTGTTAATGCAGGAATATCTTTTAATTATGGAATCACTTTATAGGATACAGGAAACCTTGGAAAGGCGGGATCCAGGAGCTAGGAGTTAGATTCTGCGAGTACAAAAGGTACACACACACACACACACACACACACACACACACACACACACACACACACACACACACACACACACACACACACACACACACACGCATACTGTACTTACAACTGAAACAGCAAAAACATACCTTTACAGATGAAATCAGGACAGGGTTTTTTGTCAAAGTGTAATTAATATTGTTAATTCTTTCCTTGTCTCTTGCAGATGGTTGAGCTGGAGACACAGAAGACGAGGGATAAACCAACAGAACAAGAGGGGACATAGGAAGAGTTTTGGCACTGTGCCATAGACAAAGTCACAGTACCGGTGAGGGAGTTTCTGGCACTGTGCCATAGACAAAGTCACAATACCGGTGAGGGAGTCTCTGGCACTGTGCCATAGACAAAGTCACAGTACCGGTGAAGGAGTCACTGGCACTGTGCCATAGACACAGCACCGAACTCGGGAAACAGATAAACTGTTCCATAGATACAGCACAGAGCTTGGGGGTCTGAATGCACTGGTCCATTGACACAGCAGAACTCTGCGGACTAAGACGCTACTGTACAGACAAAGACGCAGCACCAGACACCAGAAGCGGAATACATCTCTTAGTGTATACAACATTGTATACATTGTATACAACAATAATTGTATACAACTAATTATGTAGGCAGACTAAAAAAATTCATCCAAAACATATTTTACAGTTTTCATGAAGCAAACATATTCTGATGATTTATTGTTCGTTTTCAGAGAAGAAAAATTTTGACTGATGAAAATTACAGTTAACCGAACTTTTTTTTTTTTACTTTTTATTTGCTTTTTTGTATCTATCTTAGATGAGGATGGATTTAAAGTGGTTATTTCAGGGAGATTATTTAACCAATGAATATTAGCAACCTGAAACGGAGACACGACTACAGCGAGGAAAGTGTCCAATGTTAACTGACTCTTCTTCACTACAGGATTAAAATCTCTGTTTAAACTATCAGTTCTTAGCATGTAATCTTTTATCCACCAAAATGCGGCGTAGCTCTAATCATTTGGCTTCTTTCTTCATAGATAGATTAACAACTAATCTATGACTGTTAAGTGAGTCAGGGAACAACGACGTGCCTTAATTTTTTATGATAAGAAAATGAACGTTTCGAATTGCAGTGGATTTACAACAAGATATTTATATTATTGTTTTTAGATGGATCACCATTGGATATAAGAGAAAGATCTCACGAATCCGACGAGATCTTCATCTCTGAAGAAACCGAAGAAATCTCATTAGAACATGGTAAGTTTCTTGGATCTCTCACACTCAATTTTTGTGGGAAAATACTGGTTTGGAAACAGGATTGTTTATATGTTTGTAAACTGGGTTGTTGTTGTTGTTTGAAAACAATATATATATATATATATATATATATATATATATATATATATATATATATATATATATATATATATATATATATATATATATATATATATATATATGTCGTTGGTTTGATGAATTTTTGGATAAAGATGTTGGTCTTAATTTAACATAGCTTAATGAGCTTAATTCTTATGAATGAAACTCCTAAGGAAAGAAAACCAGACACCCATAGGACTCCTTAGCAATGTAATTAACTTAGTAAAAACGTTTCCCCCGTCTGAGCTGTGGCTCTGAGTCTCTTGGGTGTAAATTAAGATAATTGTACAATGTCCGAAACTTTGCGTTTAAGGTCTTGATAAGGGGCATAGGCGAGCCGGAATCATTCAACTTTCTCGTTTATGGCCTACTGATTTAGTGTTAATTTAAACACAATAATACAAAACATTAAGAATGAAAGAAAGCTTGCAAAAAATATTCGTGCCAAGAAGAATCTTCTTTAAAGGACAATTAAGAAGCTTAACTGTTAAATCTTCTTTACAAACAGGTTGCCTGAAGACCGCAGCCTGCGACGCTGCCAAGGGAACGTGTCAAAGAGCAGCTTGCACTGTGCTACAGCAGAAGATCAAAGGAGGATGCACAGGCAGTGTGTGTCAGTGCTGTGCCCCCAGAGGTCAGTATCGCGGGTCACACAGGCAGTGTGTGTCAGTGCTGTGCCCCCAGAGGTCAGTATCGCGGGTCACACAGGGATTGTTGTGTTAGATTCAGCTACTCGGGACAAAACGTTCTAAGTATCACGGGCTATGGTGACCCCGTAGTGGACTTACCCGGCGCAGAAGCAAGGCTGTAACTACCAAATAGGGAGGTAAGGTAACCATAAGGAGAAAGCACCAGGCTAGTATGACTAAATAGGGTCTGTCCTCGTTACTAAAGGGTAACGAGGACAAGGATAGGAAGATAGGAACATCAGGGATAGGAAGAAGGGAAGGTTCAAGTTCAAGTAAGTTTATTGAGACAAGACAAAAAATATATCTCAAAGGGATAGAGTAGCTTAGGCTATTTCTACCCTCCCAATGGAGGGAAGGAACGGTGCTCAATCACTTAGTCGGAGCTCGAACGCCGTCCGCTGTACCAACCAGTCCAAGTGGTTGGGAATAACCGTAATATGAATGCTCAGGTAGGCTTATGGTCTATCAGCAAATCGCGGGCTCAAGACCCACTTTCCTCGGGAAAATCAGGGCCAAGATTCATCAAGAATTTACCCAACCACTTACGAAACCTGTTCATCTTTCCTTAATGATAGCGGCTTTGTTCATATTTATTAAACAGTTTACGTGATTCGAAACTTTACAACCCGAGGTTATTATTGTTATAGGCAACTTCGTAGTGCCTCGGAGCTGATAAACGGCTTAATAAATGTAAACAAAGCCACCATGATTGGGGAAAGATGTACAGGTTTCGTAAGTGGTTGTATAAATGCGTAATGATTCCTGACCCTAGCAGTAAGTTCCAGCTTGTGCCAGCTGAGCCGGCCACCCAAGTGTGGTCGTCTACAGCTGTGACTAGATCAATGAGTCGTGTCATTGTTGCAATGTCGTCACTACTCAACATAAGCGAGGATAACCAGCTGGGGAAACCATGTGCCCCAGTGCCAGCGCCGGGTATCGAACTGTTGCCACTAAACCAGTAGTAATCCAGATTAAAAAAAAAATCCTCCCCCCTATGAGAACAAGCCTTTAGAGACGACAATGCTTCACTCTAGATGATTATTTTCAATATTAGAAACGACTCATTCAAATGCTCTTGCTCTCAGTGGCAAGTGAACCAATATTATATAAATACTGTTATATCTTCAAGCACAAACCTCTACAGCAACTGTGCACCAGCTAACGTAATGTCTCTGCTCCCCAACAGGTTGTGACCCTCAACCTAAATGCAAGAAATTTGGTGGATTTTGTGCCCTAGCGTGCGGGCCCGGCCTGCAAGTGGTCGTAGGGGGCTGCACCGGGACGTGCAGCTGCTGTGTTAAACGTAAGTCCTCCTGACTCATGTGGTGCACTTGACTCCTGACTCCTGTGGTGCACTTAACTCCTGACTCCTGTGGTGCACTTGACTCCTGACTCCTGTGGTGCACTTCACTCCTGACTCCTGTGGTGCACTTGACTCCTGACTCCTGTGGTGCACTTAACTCCTGACTCCTGTGGTGCACTTAACTCCTGACTCCTGTGGTGCACTTGACTCCTGACTCCTGTGGTGCACTTCACTCCTGACTCCTGTGGTGCACTTGACTCCTGACTCCTGTGGTGCACTTAACTCCTGACTCCTGTGGTGCACTTAACTCCTGACTCCTGTGGTGCACTTGACTCCTGACTCCTGTGGTGCACTTCACTCCTGACTCCTGTGGTGCACTTAACTCCTGACTCCTGTGGTGCACTTAACTCCTGACTCCTGTGGTGCACTTCACTCCTGCGTGTGTCACCTCTGACGTGTTTCAGGCCTGGACGACTATGATATCACAAGTGTCTTGTCTCTTACAGCATGTGTCACCTCTGACGAGTGTGAGGACTGGAATGGTGTCTGCCAGCGTAATAAGTGTGGCCCCGGACAGAGAGAGTTTGCAAATGTCTGTCCAGGACAAGGTTGTCGGTGTTGTTCACCTGGCGGTGAGTATAAAACTCAGGGGTTCCCGCTGAGGGTAATGATATTATGTGTATCAAGTACGGGATAACTTTCTAAGTGCTTCCTAAACTGCAAATCAAATCCAGGATGAAGCTGAAAGACAGAAACAATGTTTGGTGGCCACATTGACTGCTAATAGATACATTGATAGTTCAGTAGGACGTTTTGAAATATGAATATACTTCTGAGAAATACAGGTATGTTAGTCATTTTAAGTTATTTAATTACTTTAAGTTGATATAATGATCAGTTTCTTTCCCCAAAAGCAATGATAATACATAAAAGCTGAAAGACACAGCATTACAAGAATGATACTTTCCTCTTTAGGCCCAATACGTGACGCTGAAGGTAACAACACTGTTGGTGAGATGATCAACGAAGCAACTGGAGGAGAAGAGAGCGGTGTAGAGATCACCAACGAAGATGCTGTAGTGACAGATCAAGAAGAAGATAAAGAAGAACCATAAGAGTTATACATATATCGCATATTACAGAAGACAAGTAGTGCTGGCAGTAGTCGACACATCCCTGCTGAACAACGTGTACCCAAATAGGATTATAAGTAAACAAACATTGGCAGTGATCAACAACAGCCCAAATAAAAGCAGATAAACAATGCCGACAAGCAATATCAGTCCAAACAGCAATACGAGCACACACCAATGCTGACATATGCATAATCCAAGGACTCGCAACAGCATATCAACTGAGGGCCAATCTAAATAATGGATGATTTCAACCATGGAGAATTTGACTGGGACACAAGAGCCTTGGAGACGAAACATGATAAGGATAACTGACGGAAGGTGCAAAAATAAAGCTTTCATTGATTCTTTTACAACTGGCTTACTACACAACAGTTGTCTGTGTGATTTTGTTTTCCAGATATTGCTAAGATTAAATATGTGTGTCCATATGGTTTGCTAATTATAGTGTTTATTAACATTACAATTTTTAATTGCTATTCACGGACAACAGCTGACTAGTTTAGTGTATAAACTGTAACAAGTTGCCACTTAATGAATTCAGAGTTTGTCATTTAAACTCATAAAAAATATGTTTCCTCTTTTTTTGTGGCGATTTTAAATGTTATGGTTTTCTGGGCAATTTAATGGTTTAATGCAATAAAAAATAGTAAGATAAATTTACACTTTATTATCTTTACAAAATGTTTTTTACACACAGTAAGTCACAATAATATAGCTGAAAATTAGAAACGCAACCATCACGTCTGAAAATAAAGAAGTAACGATGTATCTGACCGCTCTGGACCATTATCATGCGTAAAGACTGGTGGAGAAAATCAATTGAAATTTGATCATCTGTGCCTATTCTCAAGCTGAAAGAACTTTCTATCATCCTAAACTTGCTTCCGACACTAGAAACACAGTGCTCTGCCTTCCCTTTATATCTGAACTAAAAAATATCACTAATGCCCTTCGTCTTCTTGATACAAAACTTACCTTTTGACAAGCTAACATACTTCGTAGTAATGTGATTCACACGGCTCCTCCTGCATCTAATGCTGCTGGTGGGTCGACTCTATTTCCCGTTCCTCTTGTCGTCTCTAATATGAAACTGGCAGCACTCCTAATGCCAGATTAAAAGAACACAAAAGAAAAGCTAAGTCTGCAGATACAAACAATGGTCTCTTCTGTCTTGTTAAAGACTCATATTTTTTTTAGATTGGTTTTCTAAAATATTCTTTCCTGCCTTTAATCTTCACAAACGGCGTCTTGTCGAATGGGCTCCCATACCCAACATGAACCTTAGTCCTGGCTTTGTTGTTGTTGACTCTTGCCTTTCTTAGTACATAGTGCACTAACCGCCTTAAGAAACGTGATCTGACTTTAACCCCTCTACGCTCTTGCCCTTTTTTCTCTTACGATGCTATCTCTTTTTATCTCTATTCTGCCTCGTTTTCTTCGCCGTTTGGCCTTCTGCAGTTTTTCCTTATTGCTACACTTAAATTTTATTGCAATTCTTTAACGTTATTGCTTTCTGCTACGTTTCTCCTATACTTCAACCTTATTTATTCCCCATACTTATTCATTATAACCATACTTCAGTCCTATTCCTATACATTTAACCTATTTATATACATTTAACCTTATTCCTATACATTAGCCTATTCCTATACATTTAGCCTATTCCTATACATTTAACCTATTTATATACATTTAACCTTATTCCTATACATTAGCCTATTCCTATACATTTAGCCTATTCCTATACATTTAACCTATTTATATACATTAACCTTATTCCTATACATTAGCCTATTCCTATACATTTAGCCTATTCCTATACATTTAACCTATTCCTATACCGTCTCGTATTTTTCACTTCACTTTCCTACCTCATAAATTAAATTTCTCCACCACTCTCTTTTTTTACACGGCTTGATATTTGGTCCAAGATGGACCGAAACGTCGTCACTTGATAATGGCCCCGGACGAAATGAAACGTCGTCACTTCTTAATTTTCAGAAGTGTGGGGTTGGGCGTCGAAATCGTTTGTAAAATATAAAACAGTTTTATTGTCTGTTGACATGATTTGGACATGTTATTGACAACTGATATGATGATGGTATTGACTAGTAACATGACCTTGTTATTGACAACTGATATGAACTTGACTTGTTCATGTTTTTAATTACTGACATGATTCCGTTAATTTTAATGACGAGTTTTATTAGTGAAAGATCTGAGCCCCGTATACACCCTCATAAGGTATATGCCTTATGATGCAACCCGTTCTCGCACTTCCTTATAGTCAATATCTTGTTTATGAATAAGTGCATATATGACATACTAATTTATTGTGAATGTTTGAGTTTACCTTGAAAAGCTGAATAGAAAACCACAACCTAACCTAACCTTCTTAGTATATTAAGATATTACAATTAGTACTGAACTTATACCTATATTGATATTACAGTTTTATAAAAATAATAAAACAAAACTGAAATATTTAAATAAATTGTAAAGTAACTCAGGATATTGTCAAATTTTGTATAAAATCTCTATTGTTTAATAAAACTCAGAGAAAAAGTTAGTGCCTTGAAAAAAAATATCGCTTGGAATATGTCACATATACATATTTATAAGCGAAATGGTGACTGTGAGCAATAAGGCATATATGTGCTATCTTGTGCGAGAGCAGGTTTGTGCAGGCAGGTTAGGAGAGAGCAGCAACATTCGCCCTCATTAGGCGAATCAGTCATACAGCACAGCACGAGAAGGGGTCACCCATTTTCTCTCGTGCTTAAATATTTTGACATTTGGCGAAAACTAAATATTGTATAAAACTAAATTTTCATAGTGCTTGAAAGGTATTCATAGTATAGAATGTAATGATCTTTTGTTTGCCCCTGTTTTTTTGTTTACATATTTGACACTGAGTATTCTTTTACCCTGAGCTATGTTTAGGCTGCCTTATATTCACACGGGGCTGAACTCTAGGCCATAGAGTTTGACTTCTATGATTAGCTATTCCATCCTGGACGTATCGAGTTAAGCAAGATTGGCTAGCTTAAACATGGTGTTGTCTCCTCCTACAACATTTTTTCCTTAATGTGAAGAACTGATTCGGTGAAAACAGTATGATATACGTTTTTCTTGTAATCAATGTTTTGGCATCCGGCAGGCTTGACCTTTCTGGCTCGATTGTACAAGTCTGCCAAGCATATTACAGTGTCAGAGTACTTGACACTGCACACAGTACAGTGTCTCCTCACTGCTATTACTGCAACGCACTAACAGCTCACAATCACTCACTCACCATTACTCATGTACTCTATTTCATAAAATATACAAAAAATATCCGAATAAAAATTAAGAAAAAAAAGAGATCTAGAGGCCTATACTAGGCAGCTCCTACTTATATTCCCCCAAACTTATTCATATAATTGTCTAATATACCATTGAAACAGTCCAGCTCTCCATCTAGTTTCTAACACATCAACGACCCTATTCCCAAAGTAATATTTAACCCAGGTCTTTTCTGAATTTAAACTTATCCAATTTGTACCCATTTAATATTCCTCTTGTTATAACCTTTCACCCAATTTGCACCTCATTTCACTCTTTACTCTTCATCTTTCTAGAGAATGTATATTATGCTCTCTCAGGCTCTTTCTGTGGAAGGTTTCTAATTCCTGAAAGAGTTTTCATCATTTTGTACAAGTTCGAGCAAATTTATGTTCTTACGACGAACAAAACTGAACTGCATCATTAAAATGAAGTCTAACAAGTGGGCCAGAAAAGGCTGAAGAATAATATTAGGTACCGTGCTGCAAACGCTTCTAGAAATAAATACATCTTTTAATTGCATTATTGCGAAGATTTATGCATTAATTTGTTGGGCTTAATAAGATAAAAATTATGAGTATCAGATCTTTTTCACTTTCAAAATTAGCAGTTTCAATATTGTTGTTGTTGTTAAAGCTTCGCTACCTGGAACAAAGTTTCAAGTAGCACTGGCTATGGCGAGCCCGTAAAAATCAATCAGTTTCAATATTGTCCTGCCGATATCTGGTAATTCTATTTTCAAACTGAATGCAGCATTGCTGGGTAATCACTTCTAATTAATTCACACGAGGCTGCCTGACATTCACACGGGGCTGCCTGACATTTACACGGGGCTGCCTGACATTTACACGGGACTGCCTTACATTCACACGGGACTGCCTTACATTCACACGGGGCTGCCTGACATTTACACGGGGCTGCCTGACATTTACACGGGGCTGCCTGACATTTACACGAGGCTGCCTGACATTTACACGGGGCTGCCTGACATTTACACGGGGCTGCCTGACATTTACACGGGCTGCCTGACATTTACACGAGGCTGCCTGACATTTACACGGGGCTGCCTGACATTTACACGGGGCTGCCTGACATTCACACGGGCCTGAATCATACATAGCTAACAAATCTACTCGTTTCTCGTGTAAACTTAAGGACCCTTAGCTATGTGAACATATTAATTTCATATATTTTCTATAATATTAGAGTTTTGGTGTTGGGCTGAAGACCTATCAATATCTGGAGGGTTATTAGGCCACCAAACTGTTTACTAACGAACGAGCAAGAACACTTTAGCCCTGAACATAGTCCAAGACTAAAGTTAACTTTAAGTGTATATACACCAATAGGTTACACCTCTCAGTATATATATCCCCCGTGACGCAGTGGAACGCCACTCGCCCAGCGCTTCGGCCTGGGGTTCGTATCCTGGTCAGGGAGAATTGACTGAGCGCCAATCTTTAGCTGTAGCCTCTGTTCACCCAACAGTGAATGGGTACCAGGTTGTTAAACGATTTGGCGGGTCGTATTCCGGGTAAAAATTAGGATTAAGGACCTGCCCGAAACGCTGTGCGTGCTGGTGGCTGTACGAGAATGTAAGAACTCTTGTATATTTTATTTATTTTATTTTATTTAGTATATTTATTTACTTATTTATTTTATTTAGTATATTTTATTTATTGTATATATTACTCTTGTATATTTTCTTTAAATACTTTATCTTCATATTAATGAGTAAACCATTCACTTGTACAGTGAATGTCATTCATGAATGAATGATTATATCATTTACGAGCAACATAGCCATAAGGACTGGACAATACAAATATAAGTGATCAGTTTCATTCCAATTGTGGAATCAATTTAATAATCAATAACACGATTTTTTCAGTTTTAATTAACAGGATCATGTCAGTAGACAATTACAAAATCCAGTAAGTAATCATTTGGTTATATAAACAATCCCATAATCAAGCCAATAAACAAATTAACATTTTAACAGTTTTAATATTTTTCTGAGGATAATTAAAGTAATGTTTTATTAGTACTTTTATTTGCATAAAATAATGAAACGGCCCATAATACCAAAACATTAAAAATCACTACAGAAAATGATTTTATAATTATTTTTATAATTATATTTATAATGTATAATTATATGTATAATTATAAAATGTATAATTATATGTATAATTATAAAAATAAAATCCAAAAGAATGACACTTTTATAATAATCTATACACTAAATGCTAGTCATTGATGCATTGTATCGTGATAGCTTGTTCCGTGAACGGTAATTATACAGTGAAGTGAAAATAAATAATATAATAAAACAGACGGGATCACAGTGAACCTCTGGGTGAACGGCAAGAAAGTTGGTGTGGGACTATACGTGTGTATCAGCCCCTGGTTAACACCTACATTGACATCAGTATTGCACATCCAGGTGGCACTACCACTTACAAGGAATCAGCCAAGTCCCGTAAGTACAGAGAACTGGATCACCACTTCAATTTTGTCCCCATTGCGTCCGAGACACTTGGCGCCTGGGGTCAGAGTGCCAACAGTTTTTGAAGGAACTGGGTTCTAGGCTAACTGAAGCAACAAGAGACCCCTAGAGCTTCCAGCTTCCTTTTCCAGCGCCTCAGCGTGGCAATACAGAGGAGAAATGCACACTGTATTCAGAGGTCCTGCCTGCCATCTGAAGAGCTTAAGGAACTCGACAACCTATGAGAAACAACTTTGTACCTTGTCTAGGACCAAGTCTGTAACTCCTTTTTTGTAGTCAAGTTTAAATTAATTGAACAATTATATATTATATATATATATATATATATATATATATATATATATATATATATATATATATATAAATATATATATATATATATATATATATATATATATATATATATATATATATATATATATATATATATATATATATATATATATATATATATATATATATATAAGAATGTGTTAAGTCAGTAGTTTAAGAATCAGTGGCAGTTCCATTTCTGCACCATCTGCGAATTGTGCCTTTCAGGTCATTTTTGCACCAATCTAGCTCTTCATGATTGATATCTTCCGTTACTTAGACATTGTCTATGTGTTGTTGTTGTTGCGAGTCCTTGGATTAGGTGTATGCAAGCCTTGTTTATGAGATAGTATTCCTGTTTGGACTGCCTTTGTTTGCCGGCATTGTTTGTTTTTATTACTTTTTGGGCTGGTCACTGGCAGTGTTTGTGTGCTCGTCTTCCTGTTTGGGATGCTTCTTGTTCGCCGAGTTGTTGTCAACTACCACCAGCACTACTTATACTTGTGTTAAGTGTGTGTGTGTGTGTGTGTGTGTGTGTGTGTGTGTGTGTGTGTGTGTGTGTGTGTGTGTGTGTGTGTGTGTGTGTGTGTGTGTGTGTGTGTTTATGCCTGTAACAACAAAAACTTTCTATGGTTGTGTTTCAACAACCTCGCCTTCTTCTACTTCATCTGTCACCGCAGTCTCTTCTTCATCTTCTTCATCTTCTTCATCTTCACCCTCATCTGTTTCTTCGTTCTTCACAACAGTTTCTTCGTTAGTGTCGTCTGCGCCAACAGCTTCGTTCACTCCGCCATTAGTATTGTTGCTTGCAGCGTCACGGACTGAAAAACAAATAAGGAAATATAGTGTATGTAATGGTGTGCTTAGATTTTTTGTAAACCCATTCGTTTTGGAAATAATTATAATTAAAAATGTGAAATTGTTTAAAAGTAACAAATAATTTACAGATTAATGATTTACTCATCTTTTTATCTATATTCCATTAGTCAGCCTTGAAATATAAATGTATCCAACGAAGGTTAAATGGAATTAATTGGGAAGTAT
This sequence comes from Procambarus virginalis, assembly GCA_020271785.1. Lineage (NCBI taxonomy): Eukaryota > Metazoa > Arthropoda > Malacostraca > Decapoda > Cambaridae > Procambarus > Procambarus virginalis. The sequence continues at coordinate 59,128,067 of WNGS01001312.1, read as the reverse complement.
CACCCAGTCAATCCTACTGAACTTCAACTATTTCCTAAATATAACTTCTAAATACGAATGCACTCAGAAAATTATACCGTATACGATAATCTGATTGCTACTGTTACACGAAGCACGAAATCCTAATTATATACTCACTGAAATCCCGACAGCAGGTACAGCCTTGAGCTACGCAGACATTGGTGAACTCCCTCTGGCCAGGGGCACACCCTCGCTGGCACACACCGCCCCAGTCCTGACACTCGTCAGTGGTAACACATTCTGTAGGAGATAACGGCTTGAGTACTGTCTTTAGCTTCAATGTCCAAAGGGCTTGGAAAAAATCGTGAAAAGGAGGAAGGATGAGGAGTAGAAATTCAGGAAGAAGACGTGGATTACGAATGAGACTAAAAAGTTCCTGATAATGCGGCGTTGGGAGCGTAACGCAGCCTGGTTAAGGACTGCTGTGGGAACGCAATTAGCCACATGAGGAAGCCTAGGCACCGAGGATAAACATTGACGAAGCACATGTCTCTCATCACGGAACATCACAATGTCCATCAGTATGGACATTGTGATGTCCATTACTGCATTATGATGTTAGGAAGGATTTAGCTGGAAATCTGGTACGTGGAAGAGTTTAGAGAAAAATGGAAACTGGCGAAGGGAAAGGGATTGGGAGGTTCTTGCTATACGTTGAGGATCTAACCATATCTCTCGAAAATATTGACCGTAAGACGATAAATAACCTGTCTTCTTAGAAAGACACGATAGGAGCACTTGCATCTTGCACGGAGGTGAGATCGAAAGCTACAAAATTATGAATTGCATTTACAGAGACATCACAAGCAAGATTTTGAAAGTGGCAAACCATATCAGAACTCATAATAATGGTTATGCTATATATTAGAGAAATTCCGATTTAAAATCCATACAAATATAAACAAATATTAATTTGGTATTATGCCTGTGGTGAAATAAATTATCAGCTATCATTATATTTATAATTACTGAAGCAAACAATTAAACTGTTTAAAAATAGGATAGAAAGATATATGAATGGCTATCAAATTAAGACGTGTCAAGAAGAGGCTGGTTGGTATACTGCTGCATACCAACCGGCTTCTTCTCTTCTTACAAAGGCAGAAACACTTACTTTTGGCACAGCAGCTGCAGGGTGTGCCGGTACAGCCACCAGCGATCACTGTCAGTTTAGAACTGCACGACGGGGCACAGAACCCGCCAGCTTTCTTGCATCTTGGCTTAGGGTCGCAGGCTGTGGGCGCCAGAGACATGATATCGGTTTTTATTTAGTTTGAAGGGACATTCCTGTTCGCGGCTCTAAGCCTCTAGCTGGCCGTCTATGTGGTATTCGTTTCAGTATAAGGAAGGCGGTGGATGAGTGTTTGTGACTCGTATGCTCTAAAGGGTGGGGGGGGGACCTTCATTATTATTATCATACTATCAATATTGTTTAGGATAAAAATCCACACTTGTGTATTTGTGAAATTTATGTAAGGAATTTACACCAAGTCTTTCGCACTCTCCTGAGTGTTTTGTCAAGGTGTGAGTGTACTCACCTAATTGTACTCACCTAATTTTGCTTGCGGGGGTTGAGCTTTGGCTCTTTGGTCCCGCCTCTCAACTGTCAATCAACTGGTGTACAGATTCCTGAGCCTACTGGGCTCTATCATATCTACATTTGAAACTGTGTATGGAGTCAGCCTCCACCACATCACTTCCTAGTGGAAGTGGGATCCTTAATCCTTAAGGATCCTTCCTTAATCACACACTTTAGCCAGTGTGTGATTAAGACGAGACTTACATCTCAACCTCTAATGCAGCAACTATCCTTGTTGTTTTAGTTTTAGCTCTTCAGAACGAAATGTCCATGTAGCACGGGCTGTGGTGAGCCCGTAAACCGGCTACTATCCTGGGTCCCAGTCTTCTTATCTTCTTGACCTCCAGACCATGTCTCCTCTATTCCCACTGGTGATGTACCTGCGGTAATGTCTTCTATGAAATTATGGAATGTGTTCTTTCTGTACTCCTGCTATTCTGGGAACTGGAGTTGTTATTAGTAGAGGTGTTCATCTGGATGCTGTCCCTCGTAACCCTCTCCATACCCCCCAAGGAACGCGGCTAATGAGACTGCTTTCATTCATCCATTTATTGAGAAATAATTTTAATTCACTCAGAATCATTTTCCTAGTAAAGCTACCCTCCGAAGCAAAGCTTTTGTTGCCAGCGAAAAAATGATAAATTCTATAAATAACTAATAGATAAATAAAAGAAGGGGCCATAATAAATACTCTGAATACATTTGCAGAATGAAAGCAGTCCCATTAGCCGCGTTCCTTGGGGGTATGGAGAGGGTTACGAGGGACAACATCCAGATGAACACCTCTACTGTTGACCAGACCACACACTAGAAGGTGAAGGGGCGACGACGTTTCGGTCCGTCCTGGACCATTCTCACAATCGACTTGAGAATGGTCCATGACGGACCGAAACGTCGTCGTCCCTTCACCTTCTAGTATGTAGTCTGGTCAACATACTTTAGCCACGTTATTGTGACTCATCGCCTGCAACATCTCTATTAGTAACAACTCCAGTTCCCAGAATAGCAGGAGTACAGGGAGGACACATGGCCACAATTCCCTAGAAGACATTCCCTCAGGTACATCACCAGCCGGAAATAGAGGAGACATGGTCAAGAGGTCAAGAAGGATAAGAGGACTGGACCCAGGATAACAGCCTCGGTAGACGTTGTAAGTTTCATCCTAATCACACACTCAAACCTTGACAAAGCACTTAAGGAGAGTGCCAAAGACTTGGTGTAAATTCCTTACGTAAATTTCACAAATACACAAGTTTGTGTTTTTATCATATATTATTATGTCTGTGAGAAGACATTACCATTACTTATCAATATTGTTGTATGATATAAACTATATAAATGGCTATATAGTTTACTTTGAAGTGTGCAAGCCAAGTACTGCCCTTTTATGTACCGTTATCAGTATTCACACGGAGATTCTATACCTTATTGTATACAACAAATTTTTCAGTGTTGAAAAGACAGTTTTCCAGATGTAATGAGCCCGGAGCTCGAGAGACTCGCTCACATACCACAAGCCTTCTTTTGAAAACGTTACCTCACCTCTAGTAAATATATACCAGGAAGTAAGTCAACTGTTGTGGGTGGCATCCAGTGGAAGGTCTTTCGTTAATTACGACATGCCAATAAATCCAGCAGGCTTCCTATCACTGATAACGGGGAATAATTATCGTTACTTCCTGTGGGAAAGTAGGATCTACCAACCTCTCGGTGCACAGCAGTTGCAGCCGATGCCTGTGCATCCTCCTTTGACCGTGAGCTGTAGTGCGTTGCAGGCTGCTGCTTGACACACTCCTCCCGCAGCCACGCAGGCAGAAGTCCTCAGGCAACCTGGTTGAAGACTTACACGTTAGACATTCTAACCTCTTTATAAACTTTTGCTGAAGATTTCTCTTGGCATATGTATATATATATATATAACTGAAAACTCCACACCCCAGTTGGATTCGAACCCAGACAGCCAGGAACACTATGCTCCTTTGCGTACCTGGTACCTTAATCACTAGACCACACTGACTGTACAAAAATCTTGATAGTCGTGAGCTTTAACTAAGATTAACTACCTGAAACTACTTAAGCCGTAAAACCATTTGTTAATTGTTTGAGGAATTTGCAAAGTCGATATCAATGCACAAGGCAATCACATTAATGTGATGCGTCAAGGAGAAAAATCAGTGTTAAAAGTCTATGGAATTTACGATTTCGATATCGATGTTACAAGTATAAGGAATTAGAGACTTTGATATCGGCATTAAAACCCTAAGGAATTTTCGACTATCGATATCAGATATGCAAATTGAGATACAGAAAGGCCAGGCACTTACTTTGATGGCTTCCGCTTTCGTCAGAGTCGAAGAACTCATGGGAATGGTGTCTTATATCCTGTGGTGATCCATCTGTGAAAAGAGAATATAACAGTGATTTGCTTGTGAATCTCCTGTATTTCAGTAGGTTCACTATTTCGTCATAATTACATAACAAACAATGACATTTCAGTAGCAAATCAGTCATTGACTCCTCTAAACTGTTCACGAAACTAATAATATTACAAAAATAAGATAAACTCTGAAGAATTGATTCCTTTAATCCCTAACCCGTCTACAACAGCAGCATATATATATATATATATATATATATATATATATATATATATATATATATATATATATATATATATATATATATATATATATATATATATATATATAAAATTTAGATAAATTGAACTGAGGCACATTGCCCATCCGTTGCCATTTCAGTACTGTGTCCATGTACAGTTTTTGTGTTTTGTGTCTATGTAAATAAGTTTCATTCTTGCCCCTTTGCTGACTTTTGAGCTATGCTACACCTCTGCTAATGAAAAGGTATGGCACATGGAAGGGATATGAGGGCAAGGATTTGGGATAGGACAGAGGCAAGGAACGGTGACGAAGCACATGGATCATCGGGGGATCGAGCCCCGGCCTGCAAGAAGCGATACTGTTGCTGTACCAAACAGTAATGAGCTTTGTTTATTGAACAGTGCCTCCAGAGCTTTTCTTCTGCGTTGTCTAATTAAGATAACAGCGTCATTGAGTCCTGTGTTCTCTCTCTATGTAACTATGTCACAATCTAAGTTTGATCTCATGTCACTGAAACATTAGTACAGGCACTATGCTGCGTCTGTAGAACAGTGCCAAAAGCATTTTATGCTTGTGGCACTGAATCAGACAGCAATAGTGTGTCTGTTGCTGTGTCTATGTCCCCTGAACAATGCCTCAGTCCCCGAGATCTGCTGTGTCTCTAGAACAGTGCCAAAGTGCCCGGTCTTAAGTCTGTGGTACAGTGCCACAGAGTTTCCCGGGTCCCTTCTGTTGTTCTGCTGATTTATCACCCATTCTCTGTCTCCTGCTTCATCATCTGCAAAAAACAAGCAAAATATAATTAGTATTTACATTTCACAGAGCCCGTCTTATAGAACCAAAAATTAAAACTTTGTACGTACAGTTTAAGTACAGTTTTGCACAAGGTTATTTGTGTACTAAACTGAACTTACGAAAAGCTTTTATAGGTTAAGTTGGGTTAGCATTGATTTTTGCTATGTTATAATTTGATAGGTTTGGTTATGATTTTTTTACAATTGGTTAGGATTGGGTTTGTTTAGTTAGATAAATAGAGTTGCGACTGAATTAGTTTAGTTAAGTTAATGTTTAATTCGGTTAAACTGGCTTTATCTCTAATTAGGTTAATAAACTCAGACTCGGAGTACCAGACTTTACCTGGAATAACTTAGATGTCTTTGAACATATTGAAGCGAGGAGCATTGAGTACAATTATTTTGCTCTAAAGGTCTTCAGAAAGGTAATTAAATGCAAAAGAATACCGTAAAGATGGGATTCTTTAGGCTTATCAATCTAAATAGGTACGCAATGGAGCGGAAATAGGTAAACAATGGTGCAGAAATAGGTAAACAATGGTTTGGAAATTTATAAGCAATGGTACAGGAATAGGTAAGGAAGGGCTCGGAAACAGGGTTGCAGATCTGCTAAACAGTTTACCTGCTGGATGTGGTTGGGTATTATTAAGAGCTGCCAACTATGGACCAATAGGAGCTGCCTAGTATGGATCAATATGAGCTGCCTAGTATGGACCAATAGAAGCTGTCTAGTATGGATCAATATGAGCTGCCTAATATGGACCAATAGGAGCTACCTAGTATGGACCAACAGGAGCTGCTTAGTATAGATCAATAGGAGCTTCCTAATATGGACCAATTGAAGCTGCCTAGTATGGACCAATAGGAGCTGCCTAGTATGGACCAATGGGAGCTGCTTAGTATGAACTAACATGAGCTGTTTTGTATGGACCAATAGGAGCTACCTAGTATGGACCAACAGGAGCTGCTTAGTATAGATCAATAGGAGCTTCCTAGTATGGACCAATTGGAGCTTCCTAGTATGAACCAATAGGAGCTGCCTAGTATGGATCAATGGGAGCTGCTTAGTATGAACTAATATGAGCTGTCTTGCATGGACCAATAGGAGCTGCCCATCATGGACCTATAGGAACTGCCTAGTATGGCCTAATAGGCATTCTCCAAATTAAAATATAGAAGTTTAGATTTAGGAAAGACCTGGGTGAATACTGGTTTGAAAACTGGGTTGGTGAATAAAGGAAGAAATTACCGGACACCATAACAGATGTGGGATCGCTGGATTGTTTCAGGCGTAGGTTAGGCTTATATATATGAATAAGTTTGGGTGGATATAAGTAGGAGCTGCATCGTATCGGCCAATAGGCCTACTGCAGTTTCCTTAATTCTAGTGTTCTTCAAATCTGTGCTAATGTAGTCTAAATGCCTTAAATGTAATTTTGTACAAAGTAAAATGACAACGTGTTATTCCATGAATTTATATTTACTAAATGTACTCAACAGACTGCACATGCGGGCTGTAACATGCAGGTAATCACAACTAGGCCTATAACTCTGTACCTGTAACATACAGGCCCAGTCATCAAAATTCAACAGTTCAAGACTGTCAAACATAATTATAATTGACACACACAGGGATACATGACAGTTGATTGACAGTTGAGAGGCGGGCCGAAAGAGTAGAGCTCAATCCCCGCAAGAACAACTTGGTGAATACAACTAGGTGAATACTTAAAGATGTACTCAGCTTCTAAGGTGTATTCACTGAGTTTACTTTAGTTCTGGACTATGTTTATGACTACAGTAAACTTGATGATTGGTCAGTAAACTAGTGTCACGACCTTAGTAACCCTTAAGCCCGACACCAAACCTGTGGCATACAACTAGGGAATAAGAAAACTGGAGTCAAAATAGTCTCTCCTGGACGGCCGAACAATCAGACGCTGGGAGATGGTATTAACCCATGCATGGCTTTTACAGGTACCAGCTAAACGTGAAGACACCTTATATAAGTTGACCAGACCACACACTAGAAGGTGAAGGGACGACGACGTTTCAGTCCATCTTGGACCATTCTCAAGTCGATTGTGTCTTCGACTTGAGAATGGTCCAGGACGGACCGAAACGTCGTCGTCCCTTCACTTTCTAGTGTGTGGTCTGGTCAACATACTTTTGCCACGTTATTGTGACTCATCGCCTGCATACCCTATATAAAACTCACCAAAATATACACGACATAAATATTCAAGTGTGAAACACAAGGAAGAATATTCTTTAGACAACATCGGTGCCACAGACCTACCAACTATTCTACAGGCGTCTGACACTGTCAGCAGCGCTTAAGATAACTTTTCAAGACGCACGAGGAAACTGAGACGCGTTTCCTCGCTTTCCCAGTTTAATTCACAAGACTAATGTCTTTTTAACTATTACTCTCTGGCTCATGACTTTACATTACTGCTCTTGTGGTTGACGTGACTGGTTGCCTCCAGCAGAAAAAACACAACAACAGAAAAGTTCTGTGACATACCTCACCAGCAGCTGTGCCGTTGCTGGCCGGTGGCGGTGTTCCCGCGGGCTGGGACCCAGATCCGGTCCCGCTGTCCTCCGCGTTCACCAGGGAGACGCACAAGAACATCACCAAATACACCGACTTCATGGTGCCGTTGTCTCGCTCTTGGGGGATTGGTCTCTCGCTGTTGGTATTTTTGGCTTCTGGGAGTCTAGCTGTTGATGCCTGGCCTCTTGGTCTTGCTGGGAATGTTCTATCTCGCAGATATTGTTTGTGATCACTGCGAGTATGTGTTTATCAGACTTGGGTCGAGTCTTCTGCCCTTTACGTCCGCTGCCAGTGAATCGCAACTGTGAACTGTGGCTGCTGTAGGGGAGTCACTCGCCTTATATCTAATCTAAATGCGAATGCAGACCTCCAGAAAACACCTGCTGAGACAACAGGTGCTAGAAGCTGGACACATATCGCATGTAAGGGAGTTATTGGTTAATGTTCAGATGCACCTGTGTCTCCTGCCACGTCACTGACCATGTGCCTCAGAGGTCTGTGACCTCGTAGGTTAAAACTGTTCTCATAATGGCTTTACCAGACGCGACGAAAATGGTCTTCAAAACATAACAGTATTCTATTATTATTTTTGTAACATGTTTATACATGCCCTAAACGGAAGGTCAAATTTTCCTTGCCTTCAATGACAGGAGTCGTGAGGGAAATGTTGAAGTGAAGGAAGGGTTAAGTTCAGTAGGAGAGATGAGGTGTATTGGAGTCTTGAGATGAGATGAGGTGAAATAAGTCTAGCTAAGCTGAAGGAAGGCTAAGAGTCTTAAGATGTTAAATGACATAATACTAGGAGGGTTGAGGCGAAGTATTGGATGATATAATACTAGGATGGTTGAGGTGAAGTATTGGATGATATAATACTAGGATGGTTGAGGTGAAGTATTGGATGATATAATACTAGGAGGGTTGAGGTGAAGTATTGGATGACATAATACTAGGAGGGTTGAGGTGAAGTATTGGATGATATAATACTAGGAGGGTTGAGGTGAAGTATTGGATGATATAATACTAGGAGGGTTGAGGTGAAGTATTGGATGATATAATACTAGGAGGGTTGAGGTGAAGTACAAAACACTCAAAATGCAAACATTCACACAGATTCAAAGGCTGCACTTCAAATATTAGCAAAACAAACAGTAGAAAGACAACGTGGAAAAAATTACCCCCATTTTGTATCTTGGAGCAGTCGCTAAAGGCAAAAGACTCAACATAGCCCTAAACTGAATCTCATCCCGTATTGAATTCCCTTTAACCTTTAAATGAGAAAGCCGATGAAACTGTTAAATTGGCAACTCGTCAGCCAGTGATCTCCACAAAACAATCCAACCCAGCCTAGAGTACATAAATAACACCATCACCAAAAAAACACCCTAACAAAGCCCATCTACAACAGAGTAGCAGAAGGTTCGCCCTCTCCACTATGGTATCTTCAGGCCATCAAGAGAGATAGGTTAAATATCCTGAAACGAATCCACAGGGAAATAGCACTTCGGTTATATAGACTACGTCTAGGGGAATGCACCTTCTACCAGTCACAGAAAAGCCACTACTTCACTATCTCCTGGAATGTCAAACAAACAATGAACGACCTTAGAAGAGCTTTAAGAGTTCATGAATGTTGCAGTAACCACGCCGAAGCCATCAACACTGCCACTCTTCTGGTCAAATAAGGTGTCCAACAAGTTGTTATAGATTCAGCTACTCGGAACAAGTTCCAAGTAGCTGGACACCCTCTTATATACTGTCAAGCAGTGTCCTCCCCCGCGATAGCAGCCTAACGATTTAAATGCGACTTCAGCACACAGTATACAATCACTCAAAAAATAAAACTACCACTTTCGGGCTATTCATGCCCGTACCACCTCTTGGGTGGCTTAATCGTCATCAATCATCATTCAATCGAGGTGAAGAATTGTATGACATAATACTAGGAGGGTTGAGGTGATGTACTGGATGACATGACGTTAGGAGGATGTTGGTGAAGAATTATGTAGCAAGATGTTAAGCGTAAATTCAAAGTGTTTTGAAAGTCACATGTCGAGACGAAAGAAAATAAGAACACTTGTAATGATGTCAAGAACACAAGTGAATATCCTGATGTGAGTAAAAAAGCTGCAGAATGCTGTGTGATGTTGAATAATCTAACCACTAAAGTACCAGACCCCGAGGCTTAAAATCTTTCCAGCCAAAATGTACTGTAAAGATTCATGGAAATGAAGAACCCCAAGACTGTGGACTGCAGATGGAATCGAACCCCACAGCAAAGTAGCTTTATTTACACCAATAAAAACTCATTCACAGATATGTCAACCCTTCACTTAAACCAATCCAGCGGTTCCACATCTTTTATGCTACCAGGCAATTGGTTCTATAAAACAGCAACCCAATTTATAATTCATTTTTTTTCCAAATTATTCTCTGAATCTAAACTTATTCTCTTTGTATCCATTGGTTCGTGTTCTATTTGTGTTGATGTATTTAACACATTACTGTAATCCCATTTATTAGACTCATTCAACAAGATTTTTACTTGAGAATGTAAATTAAACTGATAAGTCATGCAACCGATAATAACCAAGAAATAGGAGGTATTATAAATAAGTATTCTGTCTCTGTACTTAGCCTAGAGGAATGTGATATTATGCCTGCAAGGAAGCAAATCTGTGTAGGTGGTGAAGAGGACAAGTTGACTAAATTAATGGTTAACGTTATTAAACAAAAACAAAAATTAAAACCATACAGGTCCCCAGGGGCAGAGGAAGTGTTTCCGAGGGTGCTTGAAGAATGTAAAGAACTTAACGAACCTTTGTCTTGAATATCTAATAAATTATTAGATTTGAGCACAGGAGCCGGTCGGCCGAGCGGACAGCACGCTGGACTTGTGATCCTGTGGTCCTGGGTTCGATCCCAGGCGCCGGCGAGAAACAATGGGCAGAGTTTCTTTCACCCTATGCCCCTGTTACCTAGCAGTAAAATAGGTACCTGGGTGTTAGTCAGTTGTCACGGGCTGCTTCCTGGGGGTGGAGGCCTGGTCGAGGACCGGGCCGCGGGGACACTGAAAAGCCCCGAAATCATCTCAAGATAACCTCAAGATAACAGTGCCAGAGTCGTGGAGGGTTGCTAACGTGGTACCGGTCTTGATGAAAGGGGATAGATCACTTGAGTCAAACTATCATCTAATAAGTTTAATGCCTGTTGTAGGAAAATTCCGTGAATCGATTCATATACATCCTGTATTAAAGGATTCACAACATAGTTGACAAAGCTTTGCTCATTTACAACAAATTTACTTTCATTCTTTTCCAATACATTTCAAGCCGTCGATAGCGGGAAAGATTGTGACGTTCCATATCTTGGCTTTAGTAAAGCCATTGACACAGTGTCTCACGAGAGACATTATAGAGACAGTGGCACAGGATAATGTGGAGGTGGAACCTTAAGTTGGACCAGAAAGCAGTGTTTTAACGCTATAAATGGAGTTAATCCGAGTGAGAAACTCTTGCAGGTTGCGTGCCTCAAGTCTGTCAGGGGGACCTCTGTTGCTAACCGTATACATGTCAACGACTTTGACACAGGATTGAACAGCAAAATTTACAAATTTGCAAACGATGTATAATTAGGCGGGGAACAAATCCAGATAAAGATATATTTTGGCTTTTTAGCACGATCTAGGTATACTTTTCATATGGACGATTGTTGACCACCACACCTAGAAGGTGAAGGGACGACGACGTTTCGGTCCGTCCTGGACCAATCTCAAGTCGATGAGAATGAATCGACTTGAGAAGGTCCAGGACGGACCGAAACGTCGTCGTCCCTTCACCTTCTAGTGTGTGGTCTGGTCAACAATCGTCCATATGAAAAGTATACCTAGATCGTGCTAAAAAGCCAAAATATATCTTTATCTGGATTTGTTCCCCGCCCTAATTATACATCGTTTGCAAATTTGTAAATTTTGCTGTTCAATCCTGTGTCAAAGTCGTTGACATGTATACGGTTAGCAACAGAGGTCCCC
>WNGS01001312.1:59091406-59115618 GCA_020271785.1 Procambarus virginalis | reverse complement strand
CCAGAAAAGGCTGAAGAATAATATTAGGTACCGTGCTGCAAACGCTTCTAGAAATAAATACATCTTTTAATTGCATTATTGCGAAGATTTATGCATTAATTTGTTGGGCTTAATAAAATAAAAATTATGAGTATCAGATCTTTTTCACTTTCAAAATTAGCAGTTTCAATATTGTTGTTGTTGTTAAAGCTTCGCTACCTGGAACAAAGTTTCAAGTAGCACTGGCTATGGCGAGCCCGTAAAAATCAATCAGTTTCAATATTGTCCTGCCGATATCTGGTAATTCTATTTTCAAACTGAATGCAGCATTGCTGGGTAATCACTTCTAATTAATTCACACGAGGCTACCTGACATTCACACGGGGCTGCCTGACATTTACACGGGGCTGCCTGACATTCACACGGGACTGCCTTACATTCACACGGGCTGCCTGACATTCACACGGGGCTGCCTGACATTTACACGGGAATGCCTTACATTCACACGGGGCTGCCTGACATTTACACGGGAATGCCTTACATTCACACGGGGCTGCCTGACATTTACACAGGGCTACCTGACATTTACACGGGGCTGCCTGACATCCACACGGGCCTGAATCATACATAGCTAACAAATCTACTCGTTTCTCGTGTAAACTTAAGGACCCTTAGCTATGTGAACATATTAATTTCATATATTTTCTATAATATTAGAGTTTTGGTGTTGGGCTGAAGACCTATCAATATCTGGAGGGTTATTAGGCCACCAAACTGTTTACTAACGAACGAGCAAGAACACTTTAGTCCTGAACATAGTCCAAGACTAAAGTTAACTTTAAGTGTATATACACCAATAGGTTACACCTCTCAGTATATATATCCCCCGTGACGCAGTGGAACGCCACTCGCCCAGCGCTTCGGCCTGGGGTTCGTATCCTGGTCAGGGAGAATTGACTGAGCGCCAATCTTTAGCTGTAGCCTCTGTTCACCCAACAGTGAATGGGTACCAGGTTGTTAAACGATTTGGCGGGTCGTATTCCGGGTAAAAATTAGGATTAAGGACCTGCCCGAAACGCTGTGCGTGCTGGTGGCTGTACGAGAATGTAAGAACTCTTGTATATTTTATTTATTTTATTTTATTTAGTATATTTATTTACTTATTTATTTTATTTAGTATATTTTATTTATTGTATATATTACTCTTGTATATTTTCTTTAAATACTTTATCTTCATATTAATGAGTAAACCATTCACTTGTACAGTGAATGTCATTCATTCATGAATGATTATATCATTGACGAGCAATATACAATAAGGACTGGACATAAGGACTGGACAATACAAATATAAGTGATCAGTTTCATTCCAATTATGGAATCAATTTAATAATCAATAACACGATTTTTTCAGTAGTAATTAACAGGATCATGTCAGTAGACAATTACAAAATCCAGTAAGTAATCATTTGGTTATATCAACAATCCCATAATCAAGCCAATAAACAAATTAAGAATTTAACAGTTTTAATATTTTTCTAAGGATAATTAAAGTAATGTTTTATTAGTACTTTTATTTGCATAAAATAATGAAACGGCCCATAATACCAAAACATTAAAAATCACTACAGAAAATGATTTCATAATTATTTTTATAATTATATGTATAATTATAAAAATGTATAATTATATGTATAATTATAAAAATATAATCCAAAAGAATGACACTTTTATAATAATCTATACACAAATGCTAGTCATTGATGCATTGTATCGTGATAGCTTGTTCCGTGAACGGTAATTATACAGTGAAGTGTAAATAAATAATATAATAAAACAGACGGGATCACAGTGAACCTCTGGGTGAACGGCAAGAAAGTTGGTGTGGGACTATACGTGTGTATCAGCCCCTGGTTAACACCTACATTGACATCAGTGTTGCACATCCAGGTGGCACTACCACTTACAAGGAATCAGCCAAGTCCCGTAAGTACAGAGAACTGGATCACCACTTCAATTTTGTCCCCATTGCGTCCGAGACACTTGGCGCCTGGGGTCAGAGTGCCAACAGTTTTTGAAGGAACTGGGTTCTAGGCTAACTGAAGCAACAAGAGACCCTAGAGCTTCCAGCTTCCTTTTCCAGCGCCTCAGCGTGGCAATACAGAGGAGAAATGCACACTGTATTCAGAGTTCCTGCCTGCCATCTGAAGAGCTTAAGGAACTCGACAACCTATGAGAAACAACTTTGTACCTTGTCTAGGACCAAGTCTGTAACTCCTTTTTTGTAATCAAGTTTAAATTAATTGAACAATTATATATTATATATATATATATATATATATATATATATATATATATATATATATATATATATATATATATATATATATATATATATATATATATATATATATATATATATATATATATATATATATATATATATATATATATATATATATATATATATATATATATATATATATATACTCTCAGACGAATGTGTTAAGTCAGTAGTTTAAGAATCAATGGCAGTTCCATTTCTGCACCATCTGCGAATTGTGCCTTTCAGGTCATTTTTGCACCAATCTAGCTCTTCATGATTGATATCTTCCGTTACTTAGACATTGTCTATGTGTTGTTGTTGTTGCGAGTCCTTGGATTAGGTGTATGCAAGCCTTGTTTATGAGATAGTATTCCTGTTTGGACTGCCTTTGTTTGCCGGCATTGTTTGTTTTTTATTACTTTTTGGGCTGGTCACTGGCAGTGTTTGTGTGCTCGTCTTCCTGTTTGGGATGCTTCTTGTTCGCCGAGTTGTTGTCAACTACCACCAGCACTACTTATACTTGTGTTAAGTGTGTGTGTGTGTGTGTGTGTGTGTGTGTGTGTGTGTGTGTGTGTGTGTGTGTGTGTGTGTGTGTGTGTGTGTGTGTGTGTGTGTGTGTGTGTGTGTGTTTATGCCTGTAACAACAAAACTTTCTATGGTTGTGTTTCAACAACCTCGCCTTCTTCTACTTCATCTGTCACCGCAGTCTCTTCTTCATCTTCTTCATCTTCTTCATCTTCACCCTCATCTGTTTCTTCGTTCTTCACAACAGTTTCTTCGTTAGTGTCGTCTGCGCCAACAGCTTCGTTCACTCCGCCATTAGTATTGTTGCTTGCAGCGTCACGGACTGAAAAACAAATAAGGAAATATAGTGTATGTAATGGTGTGCTTAGATTTTTTTGTAAACCCATTCGTTTTGGAAATAATTATAATTAAAAATGTGAAATTGTTTAAAAGTAACAAATAATTTACAGATTAATGATTTACTCATCTTTTTATCTATATTCCATTAGTCAGCCTTGAAATATAAATGTATCCAACGAAGGTTAAATAGAATTAATTGGGAAGTATCACCCAGTCAATCCTACTGAACTTCAACTATTTCCTAAATATAACTTCTAAATACGAATGCACTCAGAAAATTATACCGTATACGATAATCTGATTGCTACTGTTACACGAAGCACGAAATCCCAATTATATACTCACTGAAATCCCGACAGCAGGTACAGCCTTGAGCTACGCAGACATTGGTGAACTCCCTCTGGCCAGGGGCACACCCTCGCTGGCACACACCGCCCCAGTCCTGACACTCGTCAGTGGTAACACATTCTGTAGGAGATAACGGCTTGAGTACTGTCTTTAGCTTCAATGTCCAAAGGGCTTGGAAAAAATCGTGAAAAGGAGGAAGGATGAGGAGTAGAAATTCAGGAAGAAGACGTGGATTACGAATGAGACTAAAAAGTTCCTGATAATGCGGCGTTGGGAGCGTAACGCAGCCTGGTTAAGGACTGCTGTGGGAACGCAATTAGCCACATGAGGAAGCCTAGGCACCGAGGATAAACATTGACGAAGCACATGTCTCTCATCACGGAACATCACAATGTCCATCAGTATGGACATTGTGATGTCCATTACTGCATTATGATGTTAGGAAGGATTTAGCTGGAAATCTGGTACGTGGAAGAGTTTAGAGAAAAATGGAAACTGGCGAAGGGAAAGGGATTGGGAGGTTCTTGCTATACGTTGAGGATCTAACCATATCTCTCGAAAATATTGACCGTAAGACGATAAATAACCTGTCTTCTTAGAAAGACACGATAGGAGCACTTGCATCTTGCACGGAGGTGAGATCGAAAGCTACAAAATTATGAATTGCATTTACAGAGACATCACAAGCAAGATTTTGAAAGTGGCAAACCATATCAGAACTCATAATAATGGTTATGCTATATATTAGAGAAATTCCGATTTAAAATCCATACAAATATAAACAAATATTAATTTGGTATTATGCCTGTGGTGAAATAAATTATCAGCTATCATTATATTTATAATTACTGAAGCAAACAATTAAACTGTTTAAAAATAGGATAGAAAGATATATGAATGGCTATCAAATTAAGACGTGTCAAGAAGAGGCTGGTTGGTATACTGCTGCATACCAACCGGCTTCTTCTCTTCTTACAAAGGCAGAAACACTTACTTTTGGCACAGCAGCTGCAGGGTGTGCCGGTACAGCCACCAGCGATCACTGTCAGTTTAGAACTGCACGACGGGGCACAGAACCCGCCAGCTTTCTTGCATCTTGGCTTAGGGTCGCAGGCTGTGGGCGCCAGAGACATGATATCGGTTTTTATTTAGTTTGAAGGGACATTCCTGTTCGCGGCTCTAAGCCTCTAGCTGGCCGTCTATGTGGTATTCGTTTCAGTATAAGGAAGGCGGTGGATGAGTGTTTGTGACTCGTATGCTCTAAAGGGTGGGGGGGGGACCTTCATTATTATTATCATACTATCAATATTGTTTAGGATAAAAATCCACACTTGTGTATTTGTGAAATTTTATGTAAGGAATTTACACCAAGTCTTTCGCACTCTCCTGAGTGTTTTGTCAAGGTGTGAGTGTACTCACCTAATTGTACTCACCTAATTTTGCTTGCGGGGGTTGAGCTTTGGCTCTTTGGTCCCGCCTCTCAACTGTCAATCAACTGGTGTACAGATTCCTGAGCCTACTGGGCTCTATCATATCTACATTTGAAACTGTGTATGGAGTCAGCCTCCACCACATCACTTCCTAGTGGAAGTGGGATCCTTAATCCTTAAGGATCCTTCCTTAATCACACACTTTAGCCAGTGTGTGATTAAGACGAGACTTACATCTCAACCTCTAATGCAGCAACTATCCTTGTTGTTTTAGTTTTAGCTCTTCAGAACGAAATGTCCATGTAGCACGGGCTGTGGTGAGCCCGTAAACCGGCTACTATCCTGGGTCCCAGTCTTCTTATCTTCTTGACCTCCAGACCATGTCTCCTCTATTCCCAACTGGTGATGTACCTGCGGTAATGTCTTCTATGAAATTATGGAATGTGTTCTTCTGTACTCCTGCTATTCTGGGAACTGGAGTTGTTATTAGTAGAGGTGTTCATCTGGATGCTGTCCCTCGTAACCCTCTCCATACCCCCCAAGGAACGCGGCTAATGAGACTGCTTTCATTCATCCATTTATTGAGAAATAATTTTAATTCACTCAGAATCATTTCCTAGTAAAGCTACCCTCCGAAGCAAAGCTTTTGTTGCCAGCGAAAAAATGATAAATTCTATAAATAACTAATAGATAAATAAAAGAAGGGGCCATAATAAATACTCTGAATACATTTGCAGAATGAAAGCAGTCCCATTAGCCGCGTTCCTTGGGGGTATGGAGAGGGTTACGAGGGACAACATCCAGATGAACACCTCTACTGTTGACCAGACCACACACTAGAAGGTGAAGGGGCGACGACGTTTCGGTCCGTCCTGGACCATTCTCACAATCGACTTGAGAATGGTCCATGACGGACCGAAACGTCGTCGTCCCTTCACCTTCTAGTATGTAGTCTGGTCAACATACTTTAGCCACGTTATTGTGACTCATCGCCAGCAACATCTCTATTAGTAACACTCCAGTTCCCAGAATAGCAGGAGTACAGGGAGGACACATGGCCACAATTCCTAGAAGACATTCCCGCAGGTACATCACCAGCCGGAAATAGAGGAGACATGGTCAAGAGGTCAAGAAGGATAAGAGGACTAGATCGAGGATAACAGCCTCGGTAGACGTTGTAAGTCTCGTCCTAATCACACACTCAGACCTTGACAAAGCACTTAAGGAGAGTGCCAAAGACTTGGTGTAAATTCCTTACGTAAATTTCACAAATACACAAGTTTGGGTTTTTATCATATATTATTATGTCTGTGAGAATCCATTACCATCCTTATCAATATTGTTGTATGATATAAACTATATAAATGGCTATATAGTTTACTTTGAAGTGTGCAAGCCAAGTACTGCCCTTTTATGTACCGTTATCAGTATTCACACGGAGATTCTATACCTTATTGTATACAACAAATTTTTCAGTGTTGAAAAGACAGTTTTCCAGATGTAATGAGCCCGGAGCTCGAGAGACTCGCTCACATACCACAAGCCTTCTTTTGAAAACGTTACCTCACCTCCAGTAATATATACCAGGAAGTAAGTCAACTGTTGTGGGTGGCATCCAGTGGAAGGTCTTTCGTTAATTACGACATGCCAACAAATCCAGCAGGCTTCCTATCACTGATAACGGGGGAATAATTATCGTTACTTCCTGTGGGAAAGTAGGATCTACCAACCTCTCGGTGCACAGCAGTTGCAGCCGATGCCTGTGCATCCTCCTTTGACCGTGAGCTGCAGAGCGTTGCAGGCTGCTGCTTGACACACTCCTCCCGCAGCCACGCAGGCAGAAGTCCTCAGGCAACCTGGTTGAAGACTTACACGTTAGACATTCTAACCTCTTTATAAACTTTTGCTGAAGATTTCTCTTGGCATATGTATATATATATATATAACTGAAAACTCCACACCCCAGTTGGATTCGAACCCAGACAGCCAGGAACACTATGCTCCTTTGCGTACCTGGTACCTTAATCACTAGACCACACTGACTGTACACAAACCTTGATAGTCGTGAGCTTTAACTAAGATTAACTACCTGAAACTACTTAAGCCGTAAAACATTTGCTAATTGTTTGAGGAATTTGCAAAGTCGATATCAATGCACAAGGCAATCACATTAATGTGATGCGTCAAGGAGAAAAATCAGTGTTAAAAGTCTATGGAATTTACGATTTCGATATCGATGTTACAAGTATAAGGAATTAGAGACTTTGATATCGGCATTAAACCCTAAGGAATTTTTCGACTATCGAATATCAGATATACAAATTGAGATACAGAAGGCCAGGCACTTACTTTGATGGCTNGAAATTGCTATCGTCTCATAGTTCAGTAATGTGTCCGTGGAACAGCGTCCCTGCTCCATAGTCCTGTGATATAGCTATGGATTAGTTCCACAGCACCAGAGTCCTGTGGCACGTCTGTGGAACGCTGGCCAGAAGTAGAGTTCTGTGAGGCATTGTCAGTTCCGGGACGATCCGGTTATACCCAATCATCTGTAAGATCAAAAATAAAATACATTGATGTATACACATTATAAGATGTGTGTGTGTGTGTGTGTGTGGTGTGTGGTGTGTGTGTGTGTGTGTGTGTGTGTGTGTGTGTGTGTGTGTGTGTGTGTGTGTGTGTGTGTGTGTGTGTGTGTGTGTGTGTGTTTGATAATACCTACATATACAGACTCTTTGTACAAAGAGACATTACACATGTATGACAAGTGCTGGACTGATAAGAAACCAAATGACATACACCTGTACTGTTATGAAGCTGGTGACATACACTTGCTTTATCATAAAGCTGTTTACTCTCCAAACAGATGCCGGCTATCTACTTGAACTCTACGTTTGTTTATTTGCAAGTTAATCTACTGAACGGGTTTCCAATCTATTCACGAAAATTTTGTAAACCAAAGTTAGTATATTTTGTAAATAAAAGTTAATATATGTTGTAGCTCAAAGTTAATATGTTTTGTAACCCACAGTAAATTGTGGGCATGGTATCAAAATCTATTTTTATTTTAATATTTCATAGACGAGGAAATATATATTCTATGCGCTCCACAACATTCTGAGTTTTATATAACTTTGCTCCAAACGCGTTAAAAATGTAAAAGCGATCATGTCAATAGCTCATTAAAAGTTAATTATATGACTCAAAAAGAGTCTAGTTGTGTCTTGTATAATTTAATACGATAGCTGCAAGATATCATGTATCGATAGCTGCAAAAGAAAGTATGTCGATAGCGGAAAGACCTAGAATGTCGATAGCACTAAACATCATGTCTGGGAAACACACATACGCTCGAGATCTCGTATTAACAGGGATATATATATATATATATAATATATATATATAATTATATATATTATATATATATATATATATATATGTCGTACCTAGTAGCCAGAACTCACTTTTGGCCTACTATGCAATGCCCGATTTGCCTAATAAGCCAAGTTTTTCTGAATTAATATATTTTCTCAAATTTTTTTCTTATGAAATGATTAAGCTACCCATTTCATTATGTATTAGGTCAATTTTTTTTCATTGGAGTTAAAATTAACGTAGATATATGACCGAACCTAACCAATCCTACCTAACCTAACCTAACCTATCTTTATAGGTTAGGTTAGGTTAGGTAGCCGAAAGTTAGGTTAGGTTAGGTTAGGTAGGTTAGGTTGTCGAAAAACAATTAATTCATGAAAACTTGGCCTATTAGGTAAATCGGGCCTTGCATAGTAGGCTGACAAGTGCGTTCTGGCTACTAGGTACGACATATATATATATATATTATAATATATATATATTATATATATATATATATATATATATATCTATATATATATATGATAAGTTGGAACTTGCAGTGAAAATATATATATATGTACATATATATATATATATATATATATATATATATATTATATATATATATATATATATATATATATATATATATATATATATAATATATATATATATATATATATATTCACCTGCAAACGTTGCCAATTTATCAACGAATAAACACACAAAATCCACAACAAAATCGCGCACATGAGCAAGAAATATTCCCAAACAAATTTTCTCAGATGTTTGGAGAATTTACATTTTTAATCTGATGGAATGATGGAATCATTGATCTTCCGATCAGGAATATTCCAAAGACTATGTACAAAATGCAGTGATTATATTTGTTTCCAATTCATTCACCTGGACACTTGGAGCCTCGAACCGGCAACCACATTGACAGTGGATGGGGCTTTACTTACTGAGCCACCAACGCCTCTTATAAGGAAGGATTCCAGAGGCACCTATCTGCTGCCCAATTGGAACTTTAGGCATTCCCGTGGGGTGCCACTTTGGCATGTAGGTCCTGGATGATCCACGTCCTAGTCAGTAGTGAGGCCTAGGGCACACTGTAGGCCTATCCCACTACAAGTAGGAGGCCCGCCGTAATTTAACAGTCCCTCTCCTCCAGTATGGCGTTAGATCGTGGTAATACTCAAGTTTGGTAATTTTTAACAAAATTGAAAATTATTTTATTATTCCTGAGGACGTCTCTGGTGTTTGTATAAAGTTTTAAAAATATATGAACGGAATGGGAAAAGTTGGAGTGATTCTCGCCACTTCGTCGAACGAAGCAGGAAGAAAATTGAAAGACGCAGATCGATGTGAAATCCGCATTTATATATATCTAGGTATACTATATTTCCATATCTGGCTGCCACCTCATTATGCGTTATCAGGCGGGTAAGACGGGAAAAGAAATAGGAAAGCTTTTTGACATACCTCACCGGAAGCTGAACCGTTGCTGCTGTGTGGCGGTGTTTCCACGGGTTCGGATCCGAATCCGGTAGTGCTGTCCTCAGCGTTCACCAGGAAGACGAAGAAGACCATCAACAAATACATCGACTTCATGGTGCTGATATCTGGCTGCAGAGAGGACTCTTATCTCACTGTTGATGACTGGCGGTTCGCTGTTACGGCCCCGAAAGTCGTCTCAATAGCTTCGTGAACTGGGTGACAGTCGCAAGACGGATGACACACCACAAGTACTCTACAGAGTCGCTTGGCTCGCCTTCGTTGTCGATGGTGTGAGAATGACGACTGGTGGCTCATGAAGCTGACTCCTGTGCATTATATCTGCTCGAACGTCACCCCGGAACCCCCCATCAAACACCTGCTCAAAAACCAGGTGTTGATGGCTTGACGTACTACATAATACATCAGCCGCACGCTTGTATTTTCCGATCCCACGTGTCTGGTTCCACGTCAGTTACCATATGACGCAAGATCCTAGTCCTAGGAGGGAAGTGCGTGTATGGTAATAGGTGGAATGGGTGTATGGTCCTAGGTGGGGAACGAGTGACTGGTCCTAGCGGATAATAAAAGCATGAACCTAGGGGAGAATGAGTGCATGGTCCTCGGAAGTAATGAGTGAAACAGCTGAAGCAGTACTCACAATAACGTGGCCTGAAGATATGATGATCAAAGCACACATCAGATGGAAAAACGACGACGTTACGGTCCGTTCTGGATCATTATCAAGTCAAGTCGTGTATAACGCAGTACTGATTGATTGATTGATTGATGCAGATTTAGCCATCCAAGAGGTGGCTTCGGGTAAGTGGTAGATTTTTTGGAGTGAATGTGATCTTTGGTCGTGAATGGCAGTACTGAGATCTTTTTCCTTATATGTGGGAATGTAAATAAATAGGAATAGGAATAAATAGGAATACTAGTAGGTGAGGAGAACACCTAGGTCTCGTCTTAAATCCCTCCATGCGTGAAAGTCTCCGCAAACTTAAGCATCATAGGTGGAGTAAAATCCGTCTTACCTGGACTCCGTGTAATTAGACCCACAGCCAGCACTCTTCTTGGATCCTCTCTTGGGCCTAATACCATTGTCGCGTCCTTGATAAAAAAAATCTCGGAACTAAGGCAAGATAGGACCGGTGACATCAATGTTCACGATGCTTTTTATATTCTCACTAGATGTATGACCCCCACTACACGGAGTGGAACACCAAATGGTGTACCCTGGCAGACCCAGCAATCAGACCAACCCTATTGAAAGCCAAGAAACAATCCAGCTACGACAGCATAGACAAAGAAGCCACAGCTTTATTGGATGCAACAAATCCAGGAACTGTGCTCGCCTCACAGCTGTCTGTGCTCCCCATGCAGGGAATTTTCCTTTGGCAGTTATTATGGCAACAAATACATGTCTAGATTGACAGTGGCTTCATATTACAGTTAACCTCCACCGTGCTGCCCCAATCCACACTGTATATAGTTGTATTTAAGGCGAGGCTGATGTAGATGAATATGGATTGCATGGCCTGCACTGCAAAAAATCAGAGGGTTTTAAACATAGATATTTAATATGGTATAAAGGGATATTAATACCCAGTTAATATCGCTTTATAATCTCACCTCCATTGATGCTTTAGCTTGTGGCTCTTTGTATAATCAGGTCTAACCAAAACCTCTTACGGGTTCACCATAGCCCGTGCGACATGGAAATTTTAGTTCCGAGTAGCTAAATCTAAAACAACAACAACAACAACAGTCTAGTCAGGTGTAGTTGAGTATATAATCCCAAACCTCTGTGTCATGTGAACAAATCCACAAGGGCCGTTTTGAGGGTTCGAACCTACTTTCGGGATGATCCCAGACGCGGCTTATTCGGCTGCGCCACGACATGATCAAAAGAATTACAACCGGGAGTATTACTGCCCTCACATGGACTCTACAGCCTCTCCGAGACACAAACCGGGGTTTTACACAATTCCCCCCAAGCACTCGAGCTCTGTCAAGATAGGTTAGGTTAGGTAGGGTTGGTTAGGTTCGGTCATATATCTACGTCAGTTTTAACTCAAATTTAAAAAAAAATTATCTCATGCATAATGAAATGAATAGCTTTATTATTTCATAAGAAAAAAATGAGAAAAATATTGAAATTCTGGAAAACTTGGCTTATTAGACAATTCGAGCTTTGCATAGTGGGCCAAGAACTGCGTTCTGACTACTAGATACAACATATATACTATATATATATATATATATATATATATATATATATATATATATATATATAGATATATATATATATATATATATCACTTTATTTTATTAAAAATCCATTACACAAAGAGTTAAAACATTGGTTACATGCAGGGTACAAGGCTACTTGTCACAGGTTGTACAGCTCCTCCAGCTCCTCAGATGGCGGGCAGGAACCATGGATGCAGTGAGTATTTCCTCTTTGGATCGCCACACTAAGGCGCTGAAAGAGGAAAATGGCTGCTCTAGGGTCTCTGGTTTGATTTAATTAGCTTGGAACTCAGCTCCTTCAAAAGCTAGCAGCACTTTTACCCCAGGCACCAAGTGTCTCTGAGGCAACGGGGACAAAATTGTAGCGGTGATCAAGATTCATGTATTTACGCGACTTTGCTGCTTCCCGGTGATTGGCAGCACCGCCTACCTGTGCAACACTGAAGTCAACGTTGGCTAAAGTTGAAACGCAATTGTAGTCCCACACCAACTGCCTACCATTCTGCTATGGGTTCACTGTGATCCCGTCTGGGCGACCGACAGGCTCATCAGAGTTGCGGGGCAATAGATAACGGGGTTCTCTCTCTGCTTGACAACCAGCTGTGGTAAGGCTTCTCTTAATAATGTCATTAACCTCGTGTCTTGCAGCCATCCTCTGTTCTTTGGCAGAGAAGGCCATGCCGTCCGTATCTGTCGGCCACTGCCTGGCCGCAATACACCTGTGTCGGTGTGGATTGGGCAGCGAGGCAGAGAGCCACAGCATTTCGGAGGGCCTGCGGTGTGAAACGGGGCCAGTGCTGACATTGGGGTGCTAATAGAAGTCACCTACATGGGGAGCTGCTACAGCTCTAAGTCAGGCATGTCATGTGGTGTTGTTGCAGCTTCTAGGCATGTTAAAGCTGCTTGGTCTACAATGGTGGTGATCCCAGCTGGATTGCTTGTGTGCTTTTTGTAACATTGATTTCAGTAAGCTGTCGTACTCTTCTAATGTAATATACTGATAGCGAACATCTAAGAAAGTAGGTCAGCCTGGGGAGGGACAAGCGGGACGTTTGTGTTCACTATTGGCTTTATTTCACTCGATTCTAACGCTCTCTTGCTTGTGTTTCTTTACATAATAAATAATAATAATAATAATAAAAATAACGAATAATAATAATAATAATAATAAATAATAATAATAATAATAATAATAATTAATTGTGTGGGGAACAGGCAACAGTATATACGAGTTAGTCTTATGTCGAGGTCTCCCTAATGATAGAACTACTGACCCTCCCCAGGATGCAACCCCACAACAAGCTGGCTAACTTCTGGGTACCTATTTACTGCTACATGAACAGGGGCATTAAGTGATAAGAAACGTGCCAATCATTTCTGTACCGCCTGGGATTCAAACTCGTAATTCTGTAATTCCCGATTGTGAGACGAGAACGAATCCAACTGCACTACTGGGACTCTATCACATACTACATTTTCACTTCACTATATCTGGTTTATTTAAACCTTGTTTTGAAATTTTCTCGTGGATAGACACTGAAGTTTTGTCTGAAGTTGCGTCTACTCTAAGCAGATGCAAGGTCTCTGATTACAAAATGTGCATTTTATGATTTTAAAAAAATGGTTTTATTTATTTCTTATATTTTATAAATATATATACAAGAGTTCTTACATTCTTGTAAAGCCATTAGCCCGCATAGCGTTTCAGGCAGGTCCTTAATCCTAATTTTCCCTGGAATAAGACCCGCTAATGTTTAACAAGCAGGTACCCATTCACTACTCGATGAACAGAGGCTGTAGTTATGGATTCGCGCCCAGTCAATCCTCCCCGGCCAGGCTATGAACCCAGGCCAAGGCGCTCGAGAAGCGCCGGGCAAGTGCATCTGGTAACTGTAAGGGTGAGGACATAGGCGCCGAGCATATAATATTAAATAAGTGCAAATGAACATATTATATAATATTAAAACACATATTTAGACAAAAATAAGTATACGTGATACTGATAAAATTCAATTACATATTCTTAAAGTAAAGTTTATTACAAAATAGGTTTTTTCCTCAGCTTGGACATTTGTTTAGTGTCGTTAGAAAATTGTTCTAAAATATTAAATTTCAAGTTTTTCAATTATGTGTGAAAGTAATTTTGCGGTATTTCCGGCCGTATACACAGATAACGTTATATCCCGTATCCAAGTAGCACAGTTATCCCTAGAACTAATATTTCAAAAAGACGCAGTATCCCATGAGACGGCATCATACGTGCTCTATGATAGTGCCAGCGACATATTTTTATCTCTAAAGCTTCTGTAAGGGAAGTTTGATTAGTTTATTATGAACCCTGTACCCGTTCTGATGATGGGGAAAATAGGGTTGTAGATTTTTTTTATTATTAACACAGGTGGACACAGGAACAGGCAGCTTCTGTCTCCTGTTAGCAGGACTAGAGCTTTCCCTTTCCATAGTTTGTGGTAAGTCTTTGCCACTAGTTTCACCTGTTTCATCACGACCAGGAATCGGTTAACTACTAGGTCCCCAATTACTGCTGGGTGAACAGTGGCGAGCAGGAGGGTAGAAATAGCCAAAGCTACTCTATCCTTTTGAGATGTATTTTATGGTCTCAATAAACGTACTTGAACTTGAACTTTAGGATTCAACCCGTCCTCGACTCAAGTCCATTACATCCAGCAGCCCATCCTCCAAACAAAGACTCAAGAGTGATTCCATGGATGCATTCAATGCATCCAGGTTTTTCATTTATGTTTATGAATGAAAAACGGTTTACACACGACTCACAACTGATTTCTTTCGAACACTTCCGGAGCAAGTGCTTCACTGACGAATTTTGTTCGAACCACAACGCTGTAAATGCTTCACCCACGTACTACAAATACAAATAATCGCCAACAGAACCTAAACACCTAACCTAACCTATGCCTATATATGCACTATATGCTAATATATTATAATATTAATTTATATTTGAGAAAATTCCAGTTTTGAATGAACAGCATGTAAAAATTTATGAATGTGTCTGTGGGGTCGACCGCTGGATGTAATGGACTGGAGTCGAGGACGGGTTGCGAGGGTGGATAAACCACCTAAATAGGTTTGGGTAGTGAGTCGGGTAGAATGTTGAAGAGATCGTGTGTGATTCGTGTTTTTCTAAGTGTATTGTTGAGGAAATCAATGCAATGTTCGTGATATGTGAAGTGTCTGTCAATTTGTCAATGAGTATTTTCCAATATGTGTTGAGAGCTAGAATTTTGTTATGGAGCCTTTTCATGGGCTACAAGTACGATCACTTCACCAAGAAATGCAAGCTTAACTTGGGAAATACAACACCTGCTCCTTGGAGCACGACTACAAGACTTACAGCCACCCAACATTGCATCATCTGTGGAGGTGCTCATATACTGCTATCTCCCATGACTGCCCAGTCAGACTAGACGAAATCAAGAAAATGACTGAGGCTAGACAAGCCGCCAACTCCACCTCCGCCACCACCGGCTCACGCCCTGCATCAGTTTTGAGTTCGATTTAGTGTCCAAAGTGCTTGGAAAAGGATGTTGGGAGAGAGAGAGAGAGAGAGAGAGAGAGAGAGAGAGAGAGAGAGAGAGAGAGAGAGAGAGAGAGTGAGAGAGAGAGAGAGGTGAGAATTGAAATTCTGGGAGAATGGAATGGAACAATCAGGGAAAAGCATCAAGTCATTACGACTATATAGCACTAGGAAGGGGTCAAGATAAGGCCGGAGCTCCGCTCCTGTGCCAGGTAAGTCCACTACGGGCTCACCATAGCCTGCGCTACATGCCCTGCTCCTGTGCCAGGTAAGCTACGGGCTCACCATAGCCCGTACTACTTGGAACTTGTTCCGAGTAGGTGAATCTATAACAACAACATCAGGATAAGGATCAGGGATGGAACGGGGGGAAAGGAATGATGCCCCAACCACTTGAACAGTCGGGGACTGAACGCCGACGTACATGAAGAGACCTTTCTCCCTCTTATTATACACAATATGTTGTATAATAAGAGTGAGAATGGTCACTACATTCTTTTCGGATTTCAAGTTCGGACCAACGAACTTAAAAGTTCGTTGGCATTACGTGTTGATCTTGAGTTTAATTGATCGGCAGGAGGCTAGTGGAGTGGCGGTTGGCGGTCATGCTGGTGTAGGTGTAGCACTGTGTCTGTCTTAGAGGAAGCGCCTTCTTGTTGCTGGTGGAGAGTGACTCAATAAAGCGGTCTTGTTGGGTCGTCGAAAAGGGGCCAGTTTCTTCTTTGCTGTCCAGGTTTTTCTTTGGTGTCCAGAATGTGTCGAGGTTTTTCTTCAAACATTTTCTCCTCGAGGCTGGGGTTGTTCGGGTCGTGGGCGTTGAAACTCAGGAGGTATCCATAGAGTGTTTTGTGATCGCAGTAAAGGTCGGTGGCCGTCGCAATGATGGCTAGCTCCGGGGAGCCGATTTTCTTGCGGTAGCATTGACAAACGTAGAGTTGTGGACCCTTTGATCCATAGGAGGATTCCTGGCTTCGATTGGGGGTCCGGGTGACTTGTAGTTGGGCTGCCAGGTCTAGAGTCGTCTGGTATGCCTTGATGAATGCTTGGTCCACTCTCATGGAGCCTCGAGTCGTCCTTCCCGTCATTCGTATGAACTTGTACAACAGGTAGAGCAGTGGCAGTTTTTGCTAGTGAGTCTGCCTTTTCATTACCATCTATGCCAATGTGACTTGGTATCCAATTTAGGGTGATTGACAGCCCTCGATTATGGGCTTCTTTTCCTATATGTTGAATTTCTGTGAGGAAATCTCTGTGCTGACTGGATAACAATGCCTGGAGCGAAGATTTAGAGTTATTTATGAATGATGACATCATGTAAATTATTCTCAATTGTATATTTATTGCCTCCTTCAGGGCATATAATTCTGTTTGCAATGTTGAGCACCCACTATTCATGCTCCAGTAAGCTTCATGGTTGGTAGTGTAAACAGCTGCCCCAGCAGAACCTTTTTCTTGATCAACTGATCCGTATGTGAAGATGTGAGTCGTTGTGGGTCTAGAGATAGTTTCCATTTGTTGTTCTATTACTTCCTTGAGCCTCTGCGGGTCACATGTTGATTTTTTAACTGGTAATCAATGATTACCAGTTAATCAATGATTATCTTTAGATTCGATTCTTCACATGGAGGAGGCTGTCGAAAGTGTTGATATGGTCTATCTTCCCCTTTGTTTTTAATGGTCCACTTCAGGTCCATATTCTTTAAAATCTTGACCACATTATCCATCCATGAGCTTGTTCTATACTGAAGGTTTTTATGAAAGGAACTCTGTATGCTGTCTTTGATTGACAGTCTGGCGGTTGTTCCAGTAAGTTTTCCTATTATGGTGGCTATCCTTTGAGTCATCCTGTTTTCTAATGCTGGTAAATTTAACTGCTGGTGTCTGAGGAGCCTGAAGTAGGTCAGCTGGTACCACATTCTTGCGTAGTCTGTTCACTGCCAGCAGTCTGTTGAGGGCTCCGACATCTGGTGATGTTGGAGCCAGCCAGTTTCTCGGCAAGCTTAGCTTTCAGGTCCAAAGAGTTTGGCGAGCTGGGGAACGAAGAACTTGAGGACAATGATGAAATCTCAGGAAACAGGAAGAGGGCGGCGATGAAACGGGCCGAAATATTAGTGGCTTATCCACTGTGGATTGGAGTAGTTGTTTATCTTCTAGTATTTTATCCAGGTTTCTTCTTTATTCATACGGCATCAGGCTGCTTGGAGGCTTGGAAGGCTTGATGGTGTGCTGTCTCGAAGGGTATGTGTTGGTAGATGCTATCTTCTTTCTTCGTTCTTCTTACCGATGTTTTGACTTCTTCTTGTTAGGGTCTTCGGTCTTTTCAGGCTTCGAAGCAGTCTTGCTTCGTGTTGAAAAGGTAATACTGGCGTTCGAGTTTTCGTCGGTTTGTTAGTCTTTTGGGTTGTTTCGTTGAGGAGAGTATGAAGTCCCAACCGAGATATCATCGTCTGATGAGTCAGCTAGCTGCTATAGACAATTGTAGGTTGAGTAGCAGCAGGGAGCCCTGTCGCTAAAGTAGATGGTTCTGTGAGCTCACAGATGATGGGTGGAACTGTAACAGATGTCGATGGATGAGAAAGCGGCGGCTCCAAGGCTGCTTCCATTGTAGTAGCTGCCAAAGTGGGCGTTGCAACTGAAGTCAGTAAGGGCGGCCGTGTTCACCTCGATGACTGAGTCAGGAGCTTGATGAGAACTTGTGGTTGGCGCTGAGGTGGTGTAGACGGCGT
The DNA here is from genome assembly GCA_020271785.1 of Procambarus virginalis. Classification (NCBI taxonomy): domain Eukaryota; kingdom Metazoa; phylum Arthropoda; class Malacostraca; order Decapoda; family Cambaridae; genus Procambarus; species Procambarus virginalis. The sequence continues at coordinate 59,097,279 of WNGS01001312.1, read as the reverse complement.
CGGGTATGGTGAAGGTTGGGAGATCATTTGCAGAGTAGAGAATATTCAAGATCTTCGCAAATGCCTGTGGGTTAGAGCCGGCAATCATCCTTGCCGTCGTTGTTAATGCATGTACCGTGCTATACAGTGATTGGTCTGGGTAAGATATTGGTGGTGACTGCTGGTTCAGAGAGTGGTTGGCGGTCCGGGAGCTGGGCCCCCATTGGCCGGACTGGTGTGCAGTGGCTCAAGGCTGGTTGGCAGTGGCTTCTCCACTCGGAAGCGCCAGGAAAATGGCGGCTTGAACGTTGAAGGGTGGTTCGGCTTGTGGTTGGTTGGGTGGAGCTGGAGTGTTTTTTTTGGTGCTAGCTGCAGAGGAGGATTTGGTTTTCTCCAGATTCTTGATAACTTCTTATCTGCAGGGGCATCGATGGGAAATTGCAGGGTGATTGCCGTCGCAGAGCAAGCAACGTGGTGTTGTCGATGTGCAGATGGTATAGTGGTGATCCTTGGTACAAATGCTGCATTTCTGGATGAGCTGCTGGTACTTGTTGGTGGGGTGGAAATATTCGTAGCGCTCGTCGTTGGTCACCTCAACCAAAGTCATTGGTTGACGTTGTAGAATTTTTCAATCTTTACTTGGTAAGATGGAACGTGGATGCCGAAGCAATAGATACCATTTGTGGTAGCTAGGGTAGCCGCAGCTACTGTTGTAAATGTGACCTTCATGGTGCAGTCATTGATGTAGTGTGTTTCATACACTTCCATGCCCGGGTTTATGCACGTGATGTCGTTCACCAAATCTCTAACCACTCGATTCCGTTCCTGTACCGAACGGCTTAACTTATTGACAAAGACAATTTCGTGCAGCAATGTGCGGGAAAATTTAACTCCAATATATTAATCAAAATAATCATATATTCGATAGCTGTGAAGGACCACCACTTTTTGTGAAAAAGTGGAAAACTAAATTGAGCAAATGTATTGAAATTGAATCCACGAACTAGTGCCAATGTATTTTAAGGAATTGATAATGCAATATGAAAATATCAATAAGACTGTATATTGTAATTCAATTGAGTCAAACTCACTCTCATAAATTGGGGGTGTAGGTGCTAATACTACCTTACTAGCGCAATCACCCGATGCTGGTTCTTCATCAGAGTAATTTTTTTTTTAGATATATACAAGAGTTGTTACATTCTTGTACAGTCACTAGTACGCGTAGCGTTTCGGGCAGGTCCCTGGAATACGACCCCTGCCGCGAAGAATCGTTGTTACAACCAAGTACCCATTTAACTGTTGAGTTAAACAGAGGCTACAGTTAAGGATTTGCGCCCAGTAAATTCTCCCCAGCCAGGATACGAACCCATGACAAAGCGCTCGGGGAACGCCAGGCGAGTGTCTTACCACTACACCACGGAGACTGCCCTCCGTGCAGTCGCTTAGTGCAGAGGTGTCGTCTGAGGCTGTGAGTGGCTGGCGCGGGAGTTGCTGGTCCAGTAGTTTGGTTGCACGCCGCTCGCGGCGCCACTTGTCGGGAGTGCTGGGAAGGCTTCTCCTTGAATGTTGAATGATTTCAATCTTGGAGTAGAATTGCGAGGTCTGGCGTCGATCATTTTCTTGATTTCTTCCTGTCTGGAGGGGCAGTCTTGAGAAACGGCTGTGTGGTCACCGTTGCAGAGTAGACAACGTTTGATGGTGGCTTTGCGGGGCCTGTGATGGTGTTCCCCAGCTAAATGCTGCATTTCTGCAGCGGGTTTGGGCACTTCTGAAGGTAATGGGTGTATTGATAACACCGAAAACATTGACGTAGGCGGACATAGCGCTGCCTAGTGATCTGGTGGGGGTGTGCAGGCCACTCCACAGCATCTGAGGCCGTTGTCGGCCTCGAGAGTAGCCTCTGCTGGAGTCTTGAGGGTGACTTTGAGGGTGGGCTTCCCGTTCTCACCCTGCTGGATGAGGTGGGTCCCCAGAATGAATGAATGAATAATACAGGAGAAGATGCCCATTGGGGCGAGCCTTGAAGTGGGGACAGCTGAAGAGAAGTAGGTGAGAGGAAATGCTGAAGTTGAAGAGAAAGTGCCAGGGCTTGACCCAGCTGCGTGTCAATATGTCGATGCTGTAAACAACCCCACAACTGGCTAGGCTGGGAGACTGGTCTGGAAGGCGGCAGTAGCAGTGCTTCTGCATTCAAGGTGAAGACAATCTGTCTTCAGGTGGTTTTCTTCATTCTTCTTACTTCATTTTCTTTCTTCAGTTTTGGTCTTTCTTCTTTCTTCTTTCTTCTATTTGTTCTTGCTTCGAGTAATCGTGTGATGTTTTTCTTTGTACTCGGCATAGTCTGGTGGGAAAAGGTCCTTAAACAATGTGTCTTCGTCGCATTCATTCAAGATTACTTCGTTCGCTAACATGTACTTATCGTTTGGATTATTCAGCAAGCATTCTTCATATCTCATGTTGAGTATTTTGCTGGTGAGGCGTCTGAATTCGGGAGATCCGGGTGTCAGGTTCTTGTCACGTTCATCATAGAGTTTAGAGACGCTTGGAGACTCCGCTGGTATTGAGGGTGGTGAATGTGCTTCAACGTCAATCAAGGCAGTAGAGTCATCATCGGAAGACAAGTGTTGGTTTGCAGAAGCATCAAGTGTAGGTACCTGTGAAGCTGGTGTAGTCTCAGGTGCTGCTGGTGTAGTTTCTGGCGAAGTTGGTGTAGTCTCAGGTACCACTGGAGAAGTAGATGGTTCGTCTGGAGTAGCAGTGTGCAAGGATATTGCAGGATCTGTAGCAGGGTGCACAGGGTGGGCGTCAGCAGACAGGATTTCTGCCAATGCAGTTGAAGAGATGGTGATGTTAAAAGCAGAAGTGGTGTTTGTTGCTGAAGTCGTAGCACTGGCTTTGGCTGAGGCTGTTGTTGTGAAGAGTTCGTCACGAACAGTAAATGTTGGTAAACCGTTGTCAGCGTACATGATGTTTAGAATTCGTACAAATTCCTTGGTGTTCGTGCCTGCAATCATTTCAGCAGTGCGGATGAGTCCCATTATGACATTGTGATTCCTGTTAAGGAGCAGCATCTGGTGAGGTGAGGGCTGGCTTGTTGATTCAGCAGAGTGAAGTTGTGGCTGTCGCTGCTGCGTCGATGATTGGTTGGCGGAATGGGACCCAGGGCCCCAATCGGATGCAGTCTGTGCAGAAGCTCCGCCCCCTCCCGGAAGCAGAGGAAAGTTGGCGGCTTGCACGTTGAATGTTGATGGTTCACGTTGTGTAGAGTTGGCTTGCCTGGCTTCGGTCATCTGTATTTCTTCACGTCTTCGTGGACACTCAGCAGAGACGGCAGGATGGTGACCTTGGCAGAGAAGGCATTGGAGGAAGTCGCTGGTGCATTGTTTGAAGTGGTGATTCTCGGCGCACTTGCTGCACCGTTGGTCCTGAGAGGCGCATTGTTTAGTGAAGTGCTCATAACTATAGCACTTAAAACACTGTCGTAACTGGTAGTAATGTTCTCTGGTTATTTGTCGGGGTGTACAAGCGAGGCCGAAGCACCGGAAGCCGTTGATTGTAGCAGAGGAAGCTTCCTCAGGCGAGGTGAAGGTTACCTTTATGGTGGAGAGGTGGCTGTCCTGCACAGGGATGAATTTTACAGTGACTGAAGTCAAGGAAGGATTATTTTCGGTTATGCTGGTGGCGACGTCGGTTGTAGCTTTTTCGGAGATGAGGGAGCTCACTCTCCTCACAAAAACAGTCCTGGCCGCGAGGTAGTGTCGTGGTGGGGTGAGGAACATGTGCGCCTCCTCGAGAGCAGTGAGGTTGATGGGGTTAAAGAGGCGTTGTACGGCCTCGGCACTGCTGAACAGCAGTTGAGGGAGTCCTTCATCGTCGACTGCGACGTCCAGTGGTGCAACGTTGGTTGTTGTGGTGATCAAATCCGATATCTCTGACCGGGTAAGGGTCCGGTTCCCTCTAAATCGTACCTTGATTCGGTAGATCATGGTGGCTCTAATCGTTCCTTTCCAATGTTTACCCACCCGGCAGTGCTGGGTGCAGGAGAGCCTGATCTAGAGGGTTGCACTTTCCTTAAGAGGTCTCCCGTCTCTTACCGGTATAATGCACCGGATCAGGGTGGGGCCTGACCTCCTAAAGCAAAGTACTCGTGTGAATAGTCCCCAGGGAGAAAAGGGGGATGGTTTGGGTCCAATGCGGACGTTCTTGTAGGAAACGAAGCTGGTAACGTTGGGAACGCTGAATGAATGAACGAATTTAATATAGGACAAAGTACCCTTCGGATGAGCTTTGAAGTGGGTATAGCTGAAGAATAGCCGGTGAGAGGAAACGTCGAAGTTGGAGAGACAGAGCCAGGGCTAAACCCAGCTGCACGGTGTATTTGAGGGTTTCCAACACCAGGCTGGCTAGGCGGGGAGGCAGGATCTTGAGTCGGGGGAGACAAAGCGAGGACTGCTTTCCGAGGACAACTTTTCTGAGTTGTGGAGTCTTCTATGAAGATGAAGTCTTCTTTCTTCTGTGATGCTGGAGTCTTCTGTCTTCCGCATTCTGCGTCGGTCTGCACGGAAGCGGACAGGGAGTCCACCACTTCTAAACGAGCAAAATTAGGTCCCCATCCCCCTAAAGGGGGGGGGGGGGGAAAGACGGCTGCCTTCATCTGGTACTGGTTCAACTGGGGTGTGTGTGTTATTTCCCCTTGCGCTTTTTACTTGTGAATGATCTTTTTGGTCTTTTTCGTTCTTCTTGTTCTCGTTCTTTTCGTTCTAGTACAGCTTGTAACGGTGGTGCTGATTTAACTGTTATTACTTTGTTTACGCCTGATCTAGGGCGCCATAAGAGGGTCCACATTGTTAATTTCATAGCAGCTTCGTCAACGTGGGCGACAGTGTCGTCGCCGGTCATGTGTTTTTGAGTTATCGTCTATCCTACCACATCTAATAGGGCCAATGGTGTATCTGGGTTCTTTGGGTTGTAGATTAAGAATCTACGAGGGGGTAGTCAGTTCCTCTGTGTAATATTGTTGGAGTGACTCTTCGTCGTATACTGACCAGGTATAACCATCTGGTTCTTTACAGACAGGATACCGAACTGGTGCTTGAAAAGTTGTCATTCTGGGATCGTTGTTGGCTATTTTGATCTCGCAGGTCTTGTAGGGGGTTGAATATTTCCGGGGTTGCTGTTTCTTCAGTTCTCTCAGTTTCCATTGCTCCTGCAGGTTCGGTGGCAGGAGGAGGAGGAGCTGTCGATGTGTCGGTGGTAGGAGGAGGAGCTGTCGATGTGTCGGTGGTAGGAGGAGGAGCTGTCGATGTGTCGGTGGTAGGAGGAGGAGCTGTCGATGTGTCGGTGGCAGGAGGAGGAGGAGCTGTTGATGTGTCGGTGGTAGGAGGAGGAGCTGTCGATGTGTCGGTGGTAGGAGGAGGAGCTGTCGATGTGTCGGTGGTAGGAGGAGGAGCTGTCGATGTGTCGGTGGTAGGAGGAGGAGCTGTCGATGTGTCGGTGGTAGGAGGAGGAGCTTTTGATGTGTCGGTGGTAGGAGGAGGAGCTGTTGATGTGTCGGTGGCAGGAGAAGGAGCTGTCGATGTGTGGTTCTTGTCGGTTCTGGGATGACAGGGAGTACAGGTGAAGAGTTGGCTTCTGGTTAAGTAGAGCAGTTGGTAAACATGGCCTCTGGTATTTCAAAGGGCGGTAGCTCGTTCACTTTATAGAGTTCGTTCAGTATTTTGTACTGACGTTTGATATCTCCTCCTGAGAGTATCGTTCCAAAGTGGATCAGAGCTGCTACAGTGCTGTCAGGGGTGGATGGTGGCGGCGTGAGTGGCGGCGGCTGGGTCGGTGATTGGCTGGCCTGGTTGAATGGTGTCGTCTGGGTCTGTGATTGGCTGCTGCCGCGGAAG
>WNGS01001312.1:59072162-59084855 GCA_020271785.1 Procambarus virginalis | reverse complement strand
TAATACCCCAGAATTCCTACCTCTCTTAATGGCTTTTAAGCATGGTGTAGTGGATACAGTGTGTACCTGTCACTTTGTTGGCCAGGGTTCGAGTCCCCTGGTGGGTTGAGTGTCTAAAAAGTTATAAACTTCAGCTTGTGGTTATTAGGCAAGTCTGTGCATATATATATATATATATATATATATATATATATATATATATATATATATATATATATATATATATATATATATATATATATAAATATAAATATATATATATATATATATATATATATATATATATATATATATATATATATATATATATATATATCTTTTTCAGCGCTTTAGTGTGGCAATCCAGAGAGGAAATGCTCACTGCATCCATGGTTCCTGCCCACCATCTGAGGAGCTTGAGGAGCTATTCAACTTGTGACAAGCAGCCTTGTACCCTGCATGTAATCAATATTGTAACTTTTTTGTGTAATGACATTTTCAAATAAAGTTAGATAAATATACACACATACCAAAAGAATAGGGGTGGTAGGAGAAGAAAATATCAAAGTGTTCAGTGAGGATCCACAAGGTCTTCTCTGAGTACTCTTTATTTTCTTCTCCGAGGCTATGGGTCCCTACACTTGCACCAGAGGTGGTACCCCTTCTAGGTTTAAAAAATATATATATATATATATATATATATATATATATATATATATATATATATATATATATATATATATATACATTGGTGCAATTGTAGGGACGCAGACCTTCGGAGAAGAGAATAAAGGGCATTCAAAGTAGATCTTGTAGATTGACCCTGAACACTTGAGTATTTTCTTTTCCTACAACCCGTACTTTGTTATTATTTTTATGCAATATTCTTCATTTACTTTATTACATTGTGTTACACTTTTCTTAGACATTTATAATTGATATCCGTAAGCAAATCAGGAAAACAAAAATCAAGACGACAGCAGAAAATCTCAAGTAGCCTACCTCACCGGAAACATGGCCGTGTCGGCCTTGTGTTTGGGTTCCCGCCTCCACCAGGGACACGAACACAAGGGTCAGCAAGTACCAGGACTTCATTGATGCGGTGTCTTGCTGGTGCGTGGGCTGCTGGTCCTGCCTGGAGTACCCCCTTTTGCTGTGGGTCGAGTGCCGTCTGTGAGAGCCTCAGAAACTATATATAAATATATATCGCAACCCAAGTATCGTTCAGAATCTCATTCTATGTCGGCTTGGGCGAGAGGAGACGGGCCAATATCGTTCGACCTACGCTGATGAAGTGTGGCTGACGACTGACTGAGTTACCTCTCTCTCCTGAATTATTTCTGCTCGGGAAGTCAACACAGATCACAAAACACCTGCTATAAGAACAGGTGTTGGATGCTGGACGCATTACAGACGCAACAGCTCTCTTGTTTTTTATTTCGGGAGCCACCTGTGTCTGGTGCCACGTCAGGAGCCGTGTGACACGTCAGGAGTCTTGTGACACAGGAGTCTGGCACCACGTCAGGAGTCTTATGACACAGTAGTCTGGCGCCACGTCAGGAGTCTTGTGACACGGGAGTCTGGCGCCACGTCAGGAGCTGTGTGACACAGGAGTCTGGCGCCACATCAGGAGCTGTGTGACACGGGAGTCTGGCACCACGTCAGGAGCCTTGTGACACAGGAGTCTGGCGCCACGTCAGGAGTCTTGTGACACAAGAGTCTGGCGCCACGTCAGGAGTCTTATGACACAAGAGTCTGGCGCCAAGTCCGGAGCCTCGTGACACAAGAATCAGTGAACTTCCTCAGGCCACATCCTCGCGGGCGTTGCAAGTGTCTGTTGTGGTCTTTCTTTTGTAATACATTTGTACCTCAGGCAAACAGAAACTATAAGTTCAGAAGTTTGCAGTACAGAAATTTGAAGTACAGAGCTTTAAAGACCAAAGGTTTGAAGTACTGAAGCTTGAAGTAAAGTGGCCTATGAACCTATGAACGGTTATTATGGTCCTTCAACCTATGAAGGTTTATTAAGGTCTATCAGCCTATGGTGGGGTTTGATAGACATTCTATATTAAGTCCTACATATGGAGGGTTAATAAGGCCTATCAACCTATGGAAGGTTATTAAGGCCTATCGACCTATAAAGGGTTATTAAAGCCTTTCATCCTATGAAGGGTTTTTAAGGTCTATCAACCTATGGAGGGTTATTAAGACCTATCAACCTATGTAGGGTTATTTAGGCACATCATTCTTTGGAGGGTATCAGGGAGGGGGCACTACTGTATTTTATTATCAGCGACCCCCCCCCCCAATAAAATAATATAGAAATAAATATTATTTACTATCCCTGCTACTACTTCCACCAATGGAACACACGCTAGAGAATCACCCCTGTAATGGTCTTACCTATGGAGAAAGGGCTCAACATCACCTTATTGGGAAATAAATAATAAATAATAAATATGTTTATTCAGGAAAGGTACATACATAGAGAGATTTTACATAAGTGGATCGATTTATAGATAGAGCTAGTACATACAATGCCTAAAGCCACTATTACGCAATGCGTTTCGGGCAAATCGGCTGAAATCTGTCCCATTGTCCTAAGTACACACCCCACTGAGCCACTATGTCTTACCCTCTCTCACCTTGCTTTGGTATGTCCTTCCAGTTCCCCTTTATGATATTATGTCTGCTGTCGACTGACCTGCAACTGTTTCTCTCTCTCTTTCTCTATAAATTCTCCCCAGGACAAGTGCAAAGACAAGTTGTCTATAGCTAAACATTTATTACAAAAGCACAAAGAATAAAGAAATAACAGATAGTATTATCATCTGGTTCAAGAAATTAGCATTACGCTTAAATAATACCGGTGCTCCAACAAATAAAATACACTAGGAGGCAGCTTAATCTTCGCCAGCAATCGCCTACCCCTTCTCACCGTCTGGGCTAGGTAACTTGCATTTAATTTAACCCAAACAAGAAAACATTAAGCTTGCACTGCGTCATTCATAACATATGCGTTCATGCACTCCCTCAAACAATAATGATGTCCATATAACTTTGTATTACGTCCTAAAAACCATTATCAGGTTCATCTATCCATGGGTCCTCGAATTAAGTAGGTACTCTTGTAGCTCCTATGTTGCTGCTTCCTTCATTAGCGACGACTCCTGTCCATCAGGTACCACTGTTACCTGAAGTTCCACCATCTACTGGCAGCTCCACTACATAGGTTTCATCATACACTTGAAGTTCCTCTACACAGGCTTCTTAATACACATGTAGGTCCACTACACAAGCTTCTTCATACACATGGAGTTTCATTACACAAACTCCATCTTACACGTGTAGTTCCGCTGTACAAAACTGCAGAAGGATGATGCGACGACGCCTGTCCACCGGCGCAACAATATGGCGCCCTACCAGGTCGTCCACAAATTCCTCTTGAACGTGCCACTATCGGCTCCTACGCGTCAAGACTTGAGCGTGAGAAGTCACGCTCAAGTCTTGACTAAGTCAAGACTAAGACTTGACTAAGTCTTGACTAAGTCTTGACAAATCTTGACTGTGTGGCAGCTAACAGCTGCCACACAGGAACGCCTGCCCAAATGATCCACTGAAAGGACTTTCCCACAGTAGGGTCCACAAAGGCACGACCACTCAATAGGCTTCAGGCCGCCCCTATATCGTTACCACGATAACAGAGATACGTTACACGTCGTCCTCGAACAGCTTCCTCACATGTTGATCTCGTAAGTTTCTCTCAAACTCTTCACCATGAGCTACAAACTTCCTTCTTCATAGGAGGCAACGACGTACATCCGTCCCCGTCGACTCTCACGACTCAAGTGACTTAAGACCTCCGCTCACGTCACGTCTCGTAACATACTGTCGACATCTTATCTTACCTTGTTTCTTAAAGATGCTTGCCCTCTGCTTGCCTTCCCCCTTAGTCATAATTACTGACGTTTTCTTGGTTTAATTCATTTTAACTAGTTAGGTGGGGGAATAACTCTCACAAGGCAGACCTACCTCATGAGGCTACCTGGAGTTCATAACACTGGTTAGTAAGATCTATCAACCTATGGCGGATTGGAAGTTTGATTCCACGCGTAAAGGAAGAAACGTATATATTTATCACTCAGAATGTCCCGTAATATGTTGATTGCTTGTGATGTGTCTATGTATATATATGAACACGTTGTACTAAACGGGGTGAGAATAGTTTGAGCTACCTCATCCCTTTGTGTGTATTTATACTTTAATTAACTTATTTGAATTTGAATGGCGGATTATTAAGACTTATCAATCTCTTGAGACCTGTTAAGACCTGTCAACCTCTGGAGAGGGTTATTAAGGTCACCACAACAGTTTACTGACCAACCAGCAACTATGCTGTAGTCCTGAACGTTGTCCAAATGGTAAGTAAGCTCTCAGTGTAGATACACCGAGGAGTGGGGTATGCCTCTCGGTGAGTATACCTCAGTCTACCCTTAAGTGTAGCACCTGCTTTCCGCTAGCGATATAATGACAAGAGGTTTTAACTCATTTTTTATGTCACCGAAATTTGTTGTGTTAATTATTTCTCCTCAGAAACCAACCCTCAACACTGTATGTAGATGTATAAATAAAACAATAAAACGAAAGTGGGAATATTGTATTTTTTGTTCACGTTGATGAACAATTCTATTACATATAGTTACGTGGAATTAATATTTGTGTCGATATCATTGTTTCGACATTTTTCAGTTTAGGTGTCTTAATTGCTATATTGTTCAGAGAAAATTTCATCAATTGGGGAAAATTTGTACAATCAATCGGCGAAAAGAAAGCATTTCAACACACTAAATTATATTTCAATAGCTTGGATGTGACGATATTTTGTTACACAGGTTCTCACTATATGGAGTTACTGCTAATTCCTAGTGAGGTATTATCTTCATATTACCTAACCTAACCTAACCTAATCTAGCATAACCTGGGGCTAATAAAAGCAATCTAAGTCCTAATACACGCAATATTAAGTCAAATTTTAGGCTGGGTTACGCATATTTTTACATATACTAAGCCGAATATGTGTGTATATACTATGTTCGTACTATACATGGTGAAGTTAAGTCAAGTTGTTGCTTCACAAAATAAATAGTACAAAATCTGGACATTTATCGGGAGCAAACAGTCCACATTTTGTACTTGAAGACATTGACGGGACTCAAAATTAGACACCGAACCCACACATCTGAAAATAAATAAACGGTCTGTCCTAGTCTGGTGTCAAGTCGGGTAAAGAGATGGACAAAGTTAACATGTAAGATAGCTTCGTAGTACAGTTGGCATCGTTCTCGACTCACAATCGGGATTCGGTAGATAGAAATGGTTGGAAAACTTGAATTTCTACTAAAGCCTGTGTGCACCTAGCAGTAAATAGTTACCCCAGGAGTTAGGCAACTGTTATGGGGTTGCATCCTGGGGAGGCTCAGTGGTCGCTATGCAACCCGTCCTCGACTCAAGTCCATTACATTCAGCGGTCAACCCCACAGACGCATTCATAAATTTTTACATGCTGTTCATTCAAAACGGGAATTTTCTCAAGTATAAATTAATATTATAATATATTGGCATATTGTGTATATATAGGCATAGGTTAGGTTAGGTTAGATGTTTAGGTTCTGTTGGCGATTATTTGTATTTGTAGTACGTGGGTGAAGCATTTATAGCGTTGTGATTCGAACAAAATTCGTCAGTGAAGCACTTGTTCCGGATATGTTCGAACGTCAGCAGTTGTGAGTCGTGTGTAAACCGCTTTTCATTCATAAACAGGGGGTTTGGCGGGTGCATGGAATCACTTTTGGATCTTTGTTTGGAGGACGGGCTGGTTTATGAATGAAAAACAGTTTACACACGACTCGCAACTGATTTCGTTCGAACTCTTCCGGAACAAGTGCTTCACTGACGAATTTTGTTCGAACCACAACGCTATAAATGCTTCACCCACGTACTACAAATACAAATAATCGCCAACAGAACCTAAACACCTAATCTAACCTATGCTTATATATACACAATATGCTAATATATTATAATATTAATTTATATTTGAAAAAAATCCCATTTTGAATGAACAGCATGTTAAAATTTATGAATGCGTCTGTGGGGTCGACCGCTGGATGTAATAGACTTGAGTCAAGGACGGGTTGCGCCATGCTCAGTTGGCAGCCCGTCCTCCAAACAAAGATCCAAAAGTGATTCCATGCACCCGCCAAACCCCCTGTTTATGAATGAAAAGCGGTTTACACACGACTCACAACTGCTGACGTTCGAACATATCCGGAACAAGTGCTTCACTGACGAATTTTGTTCGAACCACAACGCTATAAATGCTTCACCCACGTACTACAAATACAAATAATCGCCAACAGAACCTAAACACCTAACCTAATCTAACCTATGCCTATATATACACAATATGCTAATATATTATAATATTAATTTATACTTGAGAAAATTCCCTTTTTGAATGAACAGCATGTAAAAATTTATGAATGCGTCTGTGGGGTCGACCGCTGAATGTAATGGACTTGAGTCGAGGACGGGTTGCAGTTGGGGATCGTCGCCATGCTGAGTTGGGGGTGGTCGCTATGCTGAGGTGGGGATCGTCGCCATGCTGAGCTGGGGATCGTCGCCATGCTGAGCTGGGGTGGTCGTCATGCTGAGCTAGGGATGGTCGCCATGCTGAGAAATCATAAACAGTCCGGCTGGGTCAGCCCAATGGTGGAAAACATAGCTGATGCTATGCTCAATGCAGCAACATCAGATAGGGTAAAAGCCCGCCTCAGAGCAATACATGCCCCCCTTGCAGGGGACTATCTACTGGCAGTACCCCATGTCTGCAACAGGTACACACATAGATCCAGAGACCCTTCGTATAGCAGTGGCTCTCACCTTGGCGGCCCAATTAACAATGAATACAAATGCATTTGCCGCAGGGTGGTAGTAGACCAATATAGACTGAATGGGCTGCACTCTGGAACCTCCGGCGCTGACATGTAAGACACAAGAAAGTCAATGACATCATCAAGAGGTACCTTTCCTCAGCTCATTGCCCAGCAGAGAGAGAATCTCGCATCCTAACGGGCCCAAAACCCGGACAATACTGTACTTCGCTCTGATGCCATCACAATATACCTCTGGAAGTGGGGTAAACAGCTGGATGTGTGACTACACATGTGTACCCACCTTCGTTGACACCTATATACACCTCGGGGCTGATCAGGCAGGTGGTGCAACCATCCGCAGGGAAACAGTAAGATCAAACACGTGTAGGCGACAGGAAAGTCAGAACACACCTTTGTTTTCATAGCGTCTGAGACGCTCTGCCCCCCTGGGGCCGGGGCGCCTACAGAGCTTTCTCAAAGAATACCAGGTTCGTTGACATCACCACAGATCCAAGAGATTAATTGGAGCCTCTCGAACGCAGACCGCAAGAATAGTAGGTGGCTTGGTAGGTTTAGCTGCGGCCTGTGATTTTGTGATCTGCGGTTCAAGGCTCCGATGGAGCAATGTGAATGAAATGTTATTTATTATCTATGATATGATTGTTAGCAATATATATATATATATATATATATATATATATATATATATATATATATATATATATATATATATATATATATATATATATTCAAATATTCAAAATAATCATACATTTTCAAATAAAGTTAGATAAATATACACACATACCAAAAGAATAGGGGTGGTAGGAGAAGAAAATATCAAAGTGTTCAGTGAGGATCCACAAGGTCTTCTCTGAGTACTCTTTATTTTCTTCTCCGAGGCTATGGGTCCCTACACTTGCACCAGAGGTGGTACCCCTTCTAGGTTAAAAATATATATATATATATATATATATATATATATATATATATATATATATATACTATACTCTACCCACTTCAAGACTCCGCTCCAATATAGAAACATCAAGAAATACGGGCCAATAGGCCTTCTGCAGTTACAGATCTATTCTTCCCTTATACCCATTGTTTCGTGTTCTGTGTTTGTTCTCACCTCACCCCAAACTATTGTAACATGTCACCTCACCCAAATGCAGGTATTTAAACTCTGTTCAGTTATATATATATATATATATATATATATATATATATATATATATATATATATATATATATATATATATATATGAATGAAAACTCACACCCCAGAAGTGACTCGAACCCATACTCCCAGGAGCAACGCAACTGGTATGTACAAGACGCCTTAAACCACTTGACCATCACGACCGGACATAATGAGGTGATAGCCTAAGCTATTTGAACCACCTCACCGCCGGCACTCGGATGGTTATCTTGGGCATAGCATTTTACCAAATCACCTCATTCTTTGGGGCACAACGTGAGGAACACAAATGCGAACAAGCCTGAATGGTCCCCAGGACTATATGCGAATGAAAACTCACACCCCAGAAGTGACTCGAACCCATACTCCCAGGAGCAACGCAACTGGTATGTACAAGACGCCTTAAACCACTTGACCATCACGACCGGACATAATGAGGTGATAGCCTAAGCTATTTGAACCACCTCACCGCCGGCACTCGGATGGTTATCTTGGGCATAGCATTTTACCAAATCACCTCATTCTTTGGGGCACACGTGAGGAACACAAATGCGAACAAGCCTGAATGGTCCCCAGGACTATATGCGAATGAAAACTCACACCCCAGAAGTGACTCGAACCCATACTCCCAGGAGCAACGCAACTGGTATGTACAAGACGCCTTAAACCACTTGACCATCACGACCGGACATAATGAGGTGATAGCCTAAGCTATTTGAACCACCTCACCGCCGGCACTCGGATGGTTATCTTGGGCATAGCATTTTACCAAATCACCTCATTCTTTGGGGCACACGTGAGGAACACAAATGCGAACAAGCCTGAATGGTCCCCAGGACTATATGCGAATGAAAACTCACACCCCAGAAGTGACTCGAACCCATACTCCCAGGAGCAACGCAACTGGTATGTACAAGACGCCTTAAACCACTTGACCATCACGACCGGACATAATGAGGTGATAGCCTAAGCTATTTGAACCACCTCACCGCCGGCACTCGGATGGTTATCTTGGGCATAGCATTTCGCATATAGTCCTGGGGACCATTCAGGCTTGTTCGCATTTGTGTTCCTCACGTGTGCCCCAAAGAATGAGGTGATTTGGTAAAATGCTATGCCCAAGATAACCATCCGAGTGCCGGCGGTGAGGTGGTTCAAATAGCTTAGGCTATCACCTCATTATGTCCGGTCGTGATGGTCAAGTGGTTTAAGGCGTCTTGTACATACCAGTTGCGTTGCTCCTGGAGTATGGGTTCGAGTCACTTCTGGGGTGTGAGTTTTCATTCGCATATAGTCCTGGGGACCATTCAGGCTTGTTCGCATATATATATATATATATATATGTATATATTATAATGATAATTTTTTAATGTGCTGGAAGGGCAATTAAACATTCTTTATTGTTGATTTTTATTGCGTGAAATAAACCAGCATTAATACTTAAATTTACAGAAGAAGATGCACACAAAAGCTAAAACATTCCCAAAGGGCTGAAGTCACGTGTGACTTCAGCTAAAGTCACGTGTAGCGTCAAGTCAGGTGGTCACGTGTGACGAAAGCAAAGTGGCGAAGCTCCTATTCCTCCTCTTCACCGTCTTCTTGTACCCCCGTGCCTTCTCCACTTGCCCTTACCACCGTCTCTTCCACCTCTCCAATTTCGCCCTGCTCTGCTTCTCCTTCTCCTCCTTCCTGCTTCACTACCGTCTCCTCGTTTGTTTCCTCTGCTTCGCTCATGTCTCCTGCTGCGTCTTCTCCTGCTGCTACGGCGCCTTCTGCTGCTTCTATGTCTCCTGTTTCCTCGGCGTCACGAACTGCAAACGAAACATTTACAAGTAGTTTACATTCAGAACAGTATAGCAAGTATGATCAAATGGATAGTTGCATGGTTCTTTTTGTACTGTTTTTGAGAGATTTATACATCTTTTAACAATTTGCCAAGAACGCTATTATAATCTATGGAGCTAATTATTTGTCAGTGCTCCTCATAACTTGTATATGCGTCTCGTAAATACCATGTTTTCCCCATAACTATCCTGTGTTCCTGATAATTAGCCTATGGTCCTCATTATTTTATAAGTACACATCATAATTATCCCCGTTCTCTTCATAACTAGCCTATGCTCCTTATAAATTGCATGTACTTCTCTTCCCATAATAAGAACATAAGAATGAAGGTAACTGCAGAAGGCCTATTGGCCTATACGATGCAGCTAATATTTATATCTACCTAATATAGTAAAAATAAACTTTTCCCTCATGAATCATCTTGAACCTCAACTGCCTCATGGAAGTGACCATAACACCAGCTTAAAAAAGTTCCAAATGATATGACTTCTAGTTCTGGTGATATGCACTTGGAAACTCATCACATGAGAGTAATTATAAAAACACGTGATTCAGTTATGCTGAAGTATCCACACAGAGGACAAAAGTGAGACTAACCCGAACGCTTCCGTGTATTTTTTTTTTAAATGTCAATGAACACAGTATAGTTGTATGCCATGAAAACGTGTTGATACGCGAAAGGGTTCGGATTATTTTAGTTCTTCTCTCCTGTGTGAATACTTACTTATTCATATATATGTCTAACCTACGCTTGAAACAATCCAGTAATCTCACGTCTATTATGTTACCCCAATAATTTATTCCATTTCTCAGTACGCACTTCCATCACAACATTGGCAATGAGTCCAGAGCAGCTGCCTGTGATCATATATCCCGGAGCACTCACTCTCCCCATAGTTGATAGCCTGCAACCCGTCCTCGCAAATTTAATAAGTCAATATTGACTTATTAGTTGCGTGCATAGGTGACATACTTAACATAATAGTTTCCCTTGAAAATCATAGAAAACACCGACCTTACCTAACCTTGTTAGTATGTTAAAATAAGCATCTTATAGCTTCGTAATTACAATTGTTACTTAACCTATTATAGGTATAGGTTAGGTAATAATTGTAATTACGAAGCAATAAGATGCTTGTCTTAACATACTAACAAGGTTAGGTAAGGTCGGTGTTTTCTATGAAGATTTTCAAGGGAAACTATTATGTTAAGTATGTCACCTATGCACATATTTAATAAGTCAATATTGACTTATTAAATTTGCGAGGACGGGTTGCAGCCTTACCATACTAGTTTCCCTGGAACACAACCCGCCAATAGGTTAACAACCAGGTCCCCCGGAATTGCAGTTGGGTAAGCAAGGGCAAACAGCCAATCATCGTGGGTACACTATGTGTTTGCTGGGAACATGCAGATATTCTCAATGTTGTATACTCACTGGCAGGAGCGCAGCAGCGGCAGCCTTGTCCCCCACAGCCGTTGGTGACCTGCCTCTCAGTGTTCCTGCAGTTCCTGCGTACGCACACCCCAGAGTGCTCCCTGCACTCCTCGCTGCTCGAGCACCCTGCAACACACAGTGACTCTTGTGGGCTACACTTGGACGTACACAGTTATCGTGGTTGTTTGGGCATTGCTAAGAGGTGACAAAAACCCAAATGTGAAGTGTATCCGTTATATGCTACTACTAGAGCAGTATGTAAACAACTGTGGCAACACTGAAATACTTCATTACTGACTGAGATAGTTCATCGTGATGTACACACACACCTCTCTCAGTACATAAACAAGGAAGTACTTACTTCTAACACAACATTGGCACTGGGTGCCGGAGCAGCCGTTGGCGATCACCTCCTGTCCCTTGGCGCAGGTTATGGCACAGAATCCTCCAGCTCTTTTGCACGAGGTAGTTGGATCACAGTCTGTAGAGTGTCCGCAGACATTACCCTCTGCACGCTGACTCTATACTAACCTAGAAGAGCCTATGTAAAAATTGCTTCCTATGTGTGGTTTCTCCTCGTCGGGGACACGAAGCCTGACCTACGATTCAACCCACAATAGTCGACGAAATCACAGGTACGTATTTACTGCTTAGTGAGAAGTAATTCGACCTTCTTGTTCTTCTGTGTGCTAACGACCTAGTTTGCCATATTATCTTCGTACTATCTACGCTCTCCTTTGGCAATTAAGCATAAATAGAGGTTACTGAAGTCCGACCAAACTGAATGGGGGGGGGGGGACGGGGGAGGTTCTTAGAAATGATTGGGCACGTTTCCTTTCACCTAATCTTTTCTGTTTACCTAACAGTAAACATAAGTACCCGGGAGCTTGGCAATTCTTATCGGGGTTGCATCCTGCGGAAGGGCAGTAATTTTAAGCTGGGAAGGGGAGGGGAGGGGGGAGTGGGGAGGGGGGAAAGGGGGAGTTTAGGAGGGGGGAGTGGGGAGGGTGGGAAGGGGGCAGGAATGGGGGTAGGGGGAGGGAGGGGGGGAGGGGAGGACCTTGATACAAGCCTAAAGTACGTATATAGACACAGGCTTCCTGTCCTCGACAACGGGGAAATAATTATTTAGAGAAATACAGGTACAGTCTTTACAATTTCTCAACGTAAACACCCAAGAGCTTTGTTATTGAAGCTCCAGTTTCCCAAAAGGTATCCCAAAGGCGTCCCAGAAGTTTCCGCTGACAACCGGTTAGTAGTGAAAACCTGCAATTCTTATTGGCCAATCTTGG
>WNGS01001312.1:59058689-59071162 GCA_020271785.1 Procambarus virginalis | reverse complement strand
CACTGATCCTTTGAAAATTACGGTTGAATTGAAGGAGACCACTATTTCTAGTTTTAGTCGTCTGCACGAGGAAGATCACACAGAAAATGTGGCGGACACCGGTAATTTTGCGTCCATTGATGAGCATTCAGACGGCCTCACCCCTCACACTTCGTCGTTCCAGGAGCTGTATGACAGCAGGATATGGTTCTTCATCGTTCTTCGAGGTAACTGTCACCTCGTCAAACTGGATAACACGAACGCTCTTGCCTCTGACTTCATCACGTCCTTCTCGCTGCTGTTACTCTATAGCAAAGACAAAATAGTTGTCCACTCCATAGAGTGCTCGGAAGTCAAGATGACGGTGAACATGACAGTAGACTCATCATATTACCCAAACTGTGAAGAAGATTTGAACACCCTTCTATCGCACAGAAACCTCCGTATCGACCTCCACAACACCTCCTTCTACATAGAATCTTATGAAACTAAGCGAACCCTTATTTTCGAAACAAAATCAGATATCGAAAAGGATAATTTTAATATCCTGTACTTGATCCTCGGAGGTGTTGCAGTGTCAATTATATTCATTATTTTCGCTGCCATAATATTCGTTATCTACCGACATGAAGTTACAAAATGGAAGTGGATCACACTGTACGATTCTCGGACACAGACACCTACTACGTCAAAATGTACAAAAGCTGCAGTGACCTTAGCTCTCTGGATCGTTATGACCAATATGGCTTCATTGACCATCCCACAGCTACCATACAGAGCAGTCCTCAGGCGTCAACTAACAAAAAGAAGTCAAATAGAAGTATTAAACAGAGCCACGGAGGTTCGTATAATTTAGAGAATCGCCACAGAAACTTGTGGTTAGGGCGCCCCACACACGCTGGCGACGAGATCATGGCCATCAGGAATGTCAACATTATGAACCCGTATGAGTGCAACATGAGGGAACAGGAGGAAAGTCTAAATCCACTGTTGACGAATGATAGCCCCAACTCCAGACTGGAGACGACAGCAGCGCACACAGACGACAGCATAGATTCTTCTCCATGCCCGCCCTCTGTGGCGCCTCAAAATGATGTCATGAAGAGAATGGACGACCTCATCTCCACCACTTTCTCCAACAGCATCCCCAACATTACTGCTGATCCCGTCGGAGACACCACTTACAGGACAGCGTATTCCAACGTCATCGCAAGCCTACCTGCAGGTAACCTCAACACCATCACCACCACTACTGGGGACTCGAATTTCTATCCAGCTTCCTACTCCTCCAACACCAACACACCTTCCTACAACACAGCAGCCTCCAACGTCACCCCCACCTCCAAGACCTCGGCTGAGAACCTCTGCCTCACACGTATAACCTTCCTGGGTATGGAGAACCTATCCTTCAGAATGGAGACAGATATGTAGCCTTACTGCGAGAGATAGTCTTGTCAATAACAAATTATTTATTGCATGATTGGCTCTGTTAGACACAGTTATCCATGCATATGTTGGGTCATGTGTTTATGTGTCAATTAAAGTAATCCGTGTGTGTGTGTGTGTGTGTGTGTGTGTGTGTGTGTGTGTGTGTGTGTGTGTATGTTTTTAATAAGGAAACACTAAGTGTAATTACCTAAGTGTAGTTACAGGATGAGAGCTACGCTCGTGGTGCCCCGTCTTCCCAGCACTCTTTGTCATATAACACTTTGAAACTACTGACGGTCTTGGCCTCCACCACCTTCTCCCCTAACTTGTTCCAACCGTCTACCGCGTGTGTGTGTGTGTGTGTGTGTGTGTGTGTGTGTGTGTGTGTGTGTGTGTGTGTGTGTGTGTGTGTGTGTGTGTGTGTGTGTGTGTGTGTGTGTGTGTGTGTGTGTGTGTGTGTGTGGTGTGTGTGTGTGTGTGTGTGTGTGTGTGTGTGTGTGGTGTGTGTGTGTGTGTGTGTGTGTGTGTGTGTGAGGAGAGAGAGAGAAAAAATCTTACAAAAGAGACAATCTTTATCATTAAACTTCCCAATATAAAGAATATATAGTTTCAAAGATAGATCCCAGCAGCGGGTATGGTTGCCCACCTCAGCAGAGTCACAGGAGACCACCGGCTAACCGATGGACATGTCCTTATCTAACCCATGTCCATGTCTCTGGTTAGTTCATGTCCGTGTCTTCAGCTAATCCATGTCCGTTTCGTAATTTACCTCATGTCCGTATCTTCAGTTAACCCCATGTCAGTGTCCTCATCTAACCCATGTCCATGTCCTCAGCTAACCCATGTCCGTGTCCTCTCCTTTAGAGATGCGTGTCTGGCCACGGCGCACTGCAGCCCAACACAACTTCCCACTCCTCAAAGTCTCCGGTAGGTGGACTCTTTCTCAGAGACACAACCGAGAGGTGTATCGGTGTATATAGGTGTACCGGTGTATATAGGTGTACCCTGCTTCTCGATGTATATACACAGCGAGTTTACTTTAGTCCTGGACTCTCTTGAGGGCTACAGTATACAAGCTGGTTGGTCAGTAAGCTATTGTAATGGTCTTAATTACCCCTCCCAATACTGAGAAGCATTAACCCTTAAACTGCTATTTTAAACATTCTACATCCAGTTGTTCTGGGATTTGTTTTCTAAACACAAAAGGATTTGAGCCCAAAATGTAATCAAATAGCAGTTAAGTGATTGGAGCAGTGTAAGGGTTAATAAGCCAAACTAAAACGTACTTTCTCGATGCTCGACCTGCCCACTCGACCAATTAACTGCATGCTGAAGATATTGGTCGAATTGTGTATCACGAGTCCTTACCATAGCCTCGAGGACCAAGCTTACTTATTAATAAGTAATGATAACTTTCTGTAGATTTTAATCTGTAGATTTGTGATTTGAATTCTATTGTAGTAACTCCAGGATGTAGGTTGAAACGTGAATGAAACATGACACAACATTTACATAATTTATCACAGGACGTTATTGCTGTTAAAACATTTAGAAATTCGAAACTTAAGCTTTCAACGAACACGTTAAGCTGCGGTGAAGAACCCCACACTAGTCGGTTGTTCCACACTGGCCATTAGTGGCACGCATTCTAGCATTATCGTTCGTGTTGCTGTACATTTCTCTCTTCCGCTAAAGACTCGTTGAACAGCTACGGCAAGGATTATGATGTGTTCCTTAGCCTGGGGAGAAGCGAGTAGGAGTGGATGGCGACGGTTATACTGTCGCTACAGGAACATGTGTACCAAGGGCTACCTAACTCGTGTGTAGCAAGGGCTACATACGAGTTAATATCAAAGCGTATATTAGGCCTAGGATTACTCGGCGAGGTTAGGTTAAGTATATATTTATGTGACGGTTAAAAAAAAGTTTCTTCTGCTTCTGAAGAAACAAGTGAAAATATGGAATGGACATTTGGGAGGATATTTTAAGAACATGGGGAGAACGTACAGATACGGTAAGATTATTGGTAATAGTTGTATTTCAAATTCTTGAGGGTGCTGAATTGTGAATGAATCTGGGGAAAGGGGAGTTGGGGAATGGGCGAGATGCAGGGGGAGTAGAGGGTGAGGGAGGGGAAGATAAGAGTGCGGGGGAGATGGGGAGGTAAGGCAGGGGGAAGGTAAGGGATGAGGGAGATAAGAGAGAGGACGGGGGGGGGGGGAAATGGAGGGAGAGGGGGATAGGTATGGAAGGAGTAAGGTGTGGAGAGGGGAGATATGGGGGTGAGGGAAGGGAAGTTGCTGAGGGAGATAAGTGAGCAGAAGGGTGCAGGGGCATGGAGGGTTGGAAGGGGAGGAGATAAGGTGTGTTACAAGTAAACGCAGGCAGAGACAAGAGCTGGAGCTTGGTAACTGCCTCTGTCTAATTTACTGTGTCCGAAATAGCTATGTTTTAAATCTCAAAGAAATTGATCGGATAATAGCGGAGTTGTACGAGTTAAATAAGGTGGGGGACAGTAGCTAGAACTCGGTAACTAAACTATTGTATTTTACTACGTTTGAAATATAGCAGTTTTAAATTTCAGGGAAATTGTACTGATAGTATCGAATCTATGGGGGTAAACTAAAACGAAGGACAAGAACTAGAACTCGATAACTCTATTTTATTTTATTACCATGTCTGAAATATGACATTTTAAATTTTGTGGGGATTGAACTGATAATAACAAACTTATGAGAGCGAACTAAGGCGGAAGCAGGAGTTCGAGCTCGGTAACTGTATTTTTTTTACTTACTGTGTCCGAAGTATGACTTTTAAATTAGGCTAAAATTAAATTACTAGTAGCGAAACTACATTTATTAACATATAGAGCCGAGTCCAAGAACTAACTTATAAATACTGAGATTATTTCTCAAAACGGAAACTTAAGTCGGTAGAGTTTATTTCCTTAAGAATTCTTTAATACTGCAGATGTAAGTAAAACTCTGAAAATAAATAGAGGAGGGTCCAAGAACTAACTAACGATGAACTTTTTAAAAATATCTGCTTAAGTCCATAGAGTTTATTTTATCCATAAGAATTCTTTAATCATAAGAAACATGTCATAATCCTTGCCGTAGCTGTTCAACGAGTCTTTAACGAAAGGATTAAACTCTGACAAAATTCAGTCTTAAACTGGACTCAGAAAAAATCCGCCCGAAAACAGGTGACGGGTCAGTGAGTACTTTTCTAGGATAGGTCCCATACCTCTCTCAGAGTGATGGGTCATGGAGTACTCACCCCCCCCCCCCCCCCACAAAAAAAAGAACTCGCTAACCCTTCATCCGAACAGACAGTATGTTTTAATACTAAATGTAATAAGTACATTCCTGACTGTGTGCATAGTACATAAATGCACTTAATTGTACTGTTACATTTACCTCCCCATATATTCTTCTCATTTTCTGTTAATACACTCCAAATTTCTAGGTTGAAGTTTTCGTGTTCAATTCTATATACACAAGTTTTAAATATAAATAATTTATTTTTCAGTTTTATTAAACAATAGAGATTTTATACAAAATTTGAAAATATCCTGAGTTACTTTATAATTTATTGAAAGACTTTAATTTTGTTTTATTAGTTGAACGCCCAGGTCAGTGTTGGTGGTTGAACGCCCATATTTTGATTGCAACAAAAAAATATAAAAAATACTAAAATCTCACTAATTGTAACTAACTTTTGTATTTGTGATTTGCTTTTTTTATTAATAAATATGATAAAATTCCCACGATTTTCTTTAAACTGTTCTGTTCCTAGCTCTCATATGTAAAGTAAAACTAAGCTACTAACACCTTTATAAGTCGTACTGGAACCTAATAAACCCGCTGATGATGATGATAATTTCGACAGCCTGGCTAAGGCGGGTATATGGGGGCATATTGGGCAATCCATTAGCGGTCTGGAATCTTCAAAGAGTTTTTATAAGATCCACTGAGCTAGACGTTTTAAAACAAATGAGAATTATAACCTTGTCCCTTTGTTTCAGGGAAGCCGAAGCCATCTCAGATGATCAACCAGGATGACATCTTAGAGGTCTAGAATGTATGACCTGATGATGTTAATCCAGCCTATTTTTTGTTTTTGGCACAACGTACAAAATACAAATAACCCAAGCCTAACCATCCGATGCATAGAAAACATGAATTTTGTAAGCCAATCCTTTTCATAGTGCTTTGCAATTTATACGTTGGGATCGCAACGTACAGAATGAGACGTAATAGCTGAGAAGCCGTGTTAACGAAAACTCAAGACTTCGGCTAAAATATATTATAGCTGTTCGTAAATATTTGGGAGAATTACAGGAGATGTATCTGCTAGTTTCTATGTTTAGATAGAGCGAATATTTTGATTACTATCTTATAGCAACATTTATAATGGAATCTGAGACTATCATATGGGTTCCATATGTTGGTCTCAATATGCACGAAGAACTGACGAGTTAGCCAAAGCCTAGAGGAAGCTGATTACACCTTGTCCAGCCGAACTAGAGCAGTAATATACCGTGAAATCATAACAAATTTGTGAGACTCGGTGAGATTTACACTAGCAAGAAGAGCCACCAGTCTATGGGTCATCCAGTAAGGTCAGTAGATCTCTAGCCTAGCAGTAGACTGCTAGGCTTTGACTCGGCTAGAAGTAGCTCTAAGGAGTTTACACAATCTGCTCACGTATATCTGACCAAATGTAAATTTTCGCAGCAAAACTGTTCAAATACATGGTATATGTAATTGAATGTGAAATTAAATTCAAGCATTCAAACAATTTGATCAAGAATGTTAAAAATGATTTGCATTTTTTTTTCGGAATGACATTGCTCAAAATGTTATCCATTATAAAATTTGTGCAGTGTAGAATGTACATGTTCTGCCTAAGTTCCACTGACTGCAAATGTTATACTTGCTTGCTTCGTGATTACTGTAACATTAACTATTGTACTGAAATTAGACTACTACCCCTGTAACCTGTATGGTGGCTGTAAATGTTAACAGTCTCTGTAGCTAGTTCATCAGTGCTGTAACTTGCCTGTAGCGAAACATTTATTTGTTAAATTACTGAACTCATTAAGTGCCTCTGTTGCCTGTAACAACACACTGTAACCTACTGTGGCTCACTCTAACATCTACCCCACTGGACTATACATGAGGGACATGGGTATTGGGCACTAACAAGCTAACTAGGCTTAGCTAAATAGCACTGTAAATACACTGTTAATATTTATGTTAATATATTAACTAATCAGTTCATCGGTGTTGTAACTGGATTAGTTAGAATAATATTCCTGAACCCATTAATATGCCTCTGTAACCAAGCCGAAAGTCCCCGCTGGATGTGTATGGGTGTCTCTGTAACCGTTACTAGGTATACCTTCTGTGTCATGTACCAGCTGTACTTTCCGTGTCATCTACCCGTAGTACCTTCCGTGTCATCTACCAGTACCATCTTCCTTGGCACACAATAGCTGTGCCTCTCCTCGCCACAGACAGCAGCACAGGACAACAACAGTGTGAAGGATGTCCACTACTCAGGAACCGGGTCAAGACAGGTCTTAGCGACACACCGCCGTAGACAGCTGCAGAGATAAAGAATTCTCCCCAAGCCTGAACACACTTGTGAATGCTCCCACGTGGAGATAAACTTGGGTTCCAATATTACAGAAAGCATTTCCGTGTCTTTGGTAATGTCTTAGACTTAGGGTTCTAAACAATTTTACGATTTCAGACCCCCCCCCCATACCCAATACCCAATTTCCACTTCGCCAGACTGTCGAAATCATTATCGCCATCATCACAAGTACTATTAGATACCAGTTGACTTCAAAAGATGTCAGCAACTTGGTTGTACTGTACATACGAATAGCCAGGAACAGAACAGCTAAAAGAAAATCATGAAGAATTCGGCATATATATAGAAAAACATCATATACATAGCTAGCTACAGCTAGTTGGAATTTTGTTGTTGTTGTGGTGCTGTTAAAAATGGAATTGAGACATAGTAACTGACGGTGATAGTTAATTTTATTTGTTTGTTTTGTTTTTATATTGTTCTGAAATAGAGTTCCATACCCTATTATTTGATTCACATACCCCTGTTTAAAAATCTCTGTGCTAGACCAATCAGCACAGTGCTACACGTCAAGCCTTAATAGCTTCGTTAGGTTGTATGTCCCCAGATGTGATCTTATGCATTATATTGACGTTTTTAACTGATATCATTCATCTAAACCAGTCTATATCGTCCACCTAACTTTCATTGATCTAAGCTACTCTATTTTGTCCACCAAACTTTAGCTATATGGTCTACCTAATCTTCTTTATAGCCAAATAGGCTTAGTGTTTTCTCATTGTAAATATCATATCGATCTAATGTAATCTATATCATTCATCTAACTAATCGCCTACCTGATGTACTTAGTCTGCCCAAGACAACGCTATATCGCCAACCAAACCTAATACTATATCGCCACGTAGCCATCATTATATCGCCTGCCTAACCTAACCTAACCGATAAAATAGAGAGAAACATGTTAGTAGGAAGCTTCCTGTACATAGCATTTACACTTCTTGTTAACGATCTAAATAAATAAAATGTAAATGTTCGTTTTGTTCAAAATCGCTACTCCAAAAGTTCTTCACCGATTGCTTTGAAATTTTGACACAACGTTCCATTCGAATACACGCATATTTTTATATACCTACTATATAGACGTCAAGTCTGTGACAGAAAAAAAAACATGCTTTAAAAAAAACTGTGTTTTTCATGTGAGGGAAATCTCCGAAGCCTCTTTACCGATTGCTTTTAAATTTTGACACAACGTTGCATTCGAATACGCACATGTTTTTAGATACCTACTATATAGATGCCACACCTGTGACAGGTAAAAACATTTTTTTTTTTAAACAGCACCATCTGTTGGACGTAAAACCAACACATGCAGTAATCGACGAAAGTTTTTCACCGATTGCTTTGAAATTTGGACACAATGTTCCATTCGAATACACACATGTCTTTATATACCTACTATATAGATGCCACACCTGTGACAGGTAAAAACATGCTTTTTTTTAAACAACGCCAAAAGTGACGTTCTTTTTACAACCCGTCCTCTTAAAAAGAACGTCACTTTTGGCTCGTATGCGCGATATGGCCAATTTGAACGTAATTTGAAATGAAATCGACTCACAAAGTGACGTTCTGTTCCGTTTCTATTTGAGTCGTCCGGCGTACGCGCAGAGGTTATGAGAGGACACTTTAAATTAACGTTTTTCATAACGTTTTGAAACTTTATGAGAATTCCTGCCCACCTAACCTATCAGAGGACCCTTAACTTACTGTTGTTGAAAAAAAAATCCTAAATTTATTTTCATATTTTTTTCATTTTCAAATTACGTCCAAATTCGGCCATACAGGCAAACGGCCAAATGCGACGTTCTTTTTAAGAGGACAGGTTGCAACGGCACCATTCCTTTCCCCCGTCCCATCCCAAATCCTTATCAAGATCCCTTGCAAGTGCTATATAAGCGTAATGGCTTGGCGCTTTCCCCTAATAGTTCCCTTCCCTTCACACAACTAGGATAATACGCAATACTCACGTCAGTGAAAGTGTATGCATATCCGTCAGGGTTGATGACAGGCATGACGTAGAAGTGGACTTGGGAGAGAAGGTCGCCGTAGATGTCGTTCTTGTTCACTAACTCCTTCACCATGTGAGTCACAGTAGCCGGGGAGATCCAGTGACAAGCGAGGCTACCTATTGGAGAGTCGCCCTTGTAGTACCCAACCAGCTCTCTCTCTCTCTCTCTCTCTCTCTCTCTCGCTGCTCTGACTCATCAAAAAAAAAGGCGAAAGATTTATGCGTTTTGAAGGGAAACCAGAGTTGAGACTCTTCATAATGCTGTTTTGTCATTTACATTTGCTGCGCGTGGGGTGCGTTCGCGGCTAGATAGGGTGTATGTCACTGGCGGGGAATGTACGATGTTTGATTTCCGCACTGTCCCAGTTGTGTTCTCAAACCATAGTTTGGTGGTGGTCTGGATTGGTGTGCCCAGTCAGGTGCGGGTTGGTGCAGGGTGGTGGAAGTTAAATTGTGGGTTGTTGCGTTGTCCGCGGGTTTGTCATCAGTTTCGGGGTTGGTGGGTCGGGGTTCGGGCCCGGCAGTGTGCGTTCCCATCTATCTTGGAGTGGTGTAAGGTGCAGTGTCGTTTGTTCTTTCGCGTGGTTGCTAAACGCGAGGCTGCTGGGCGCTTTGGTTTACTGCGGTTGTTACAGGCGCGGCTATCGAGGTTGTATTTGCGGTACAATGCTGGGGCTGATTGTTTTGATGAGATTGAGGATTGTAAGGCGCGTATTTGTGGATTTCGGAGTGAGTGGGCGGAGGGTGTTCGTGTGCGTGCTAGTGTGAGTGAGCGTGTGGATGGGAAACGGATCTCTCCGTTTCTTCTTGGGAAGGTACGGGCTGTGCGAGTTCTTTTTACGGCCCTGCAACGACCGGGTGGATCCGTTGTTTCGGATACCGGTGGTGTGTTGCATTATGTTCGGCAGGATTTGGCTGCGCTCTATGCGGAGGTGTCTGGGGACGCCGCGCTTGCGGAGGACTTCTTGAGTCGGTGCGTGCCTGGGTTGTCCATTGCGGATTGTGCTGGTCTGGTGGAGGAGGTTTCCTCGACGGAGCAATTTGCGATGGTCCGGTCGTTTCGTTCCGGGAAGGTGCCGGGTTCGGATGGTCTTCCTGTTGAGTTCTATGTCACCTTTTGGGATGTGATGGGGGATGTTCTTCTGGAGGTGGTCCGTACTTGTCTTCGGGGGTGCGTTCTGCCTATGTCTCAGTGCGTTGGGATTGTGCGGCTCCTCCTGAAACTGGGCGATTTGCGGTTCTTCTCGAACTGGAGGCCCATTACTTTGTTGAATGTGGACTACAAGGTCCTGTCTAAGGTCTTGGCTGGCCGGTGTCGCAGTGTTGTGGCGTCTGTTGTCTCTGTGGAGCAGTTTTGTGGCATTCCGGGTCGGTCTTTGTTGCAATGCAATGCTTTGTTTCGCGATGTGCTCCAGTACGTGTCAGGCTCTCGCTCATCGGCGGCGATGCTTTGTTTGGATTGGTCGAAGGCATTCGACCGTGTGTCGCTCACTTTTGTGTTTCGTATGTTGGAGCGACTGGGGTTTCCGCCGATGTTTGTTCGTTGGGTGCGCATGTTGTACACTCAATGTTGTAGTCGGGTTTGCGTAAATGGATTTTTGAGCGATTCTTTCCCTGTACGTCGCTCGGTGCGGCAGGGTTGTCTGCTTTCTATGCTCCTGTATGTCATCTTTCAGGAGCCTTTTTTCGGGCAGTCAAGGCGTGTCCGTTGATCCCCCCTCCCCCCCCCCCCAGGCTGCCGTCTGGTCTTCGTTGCCCATATGCGGATGATACCATCTTGTTCGTGACCTCGGAGGGGTCTGTTGGGGCTATTCAAGTCGTGGTTGAGAGGTTTGAGTTGGCCACTGGGGCCCGGGTCAATCGTGAGAAGTCCGGTCTTCTGGGTCTCGGTGGGCGGTCCTCTCACCAGGTGTGGGTGGGGTCTTGGTTTCCGGTTGTCTCTTCTTTGCGTGTTTTGGGCTTACCTGGTTCGCTTCCTATGAGCGGTCTTTGGCTTGTAATTGGGGTGCAGTTTCCGTAGTGTCAGTGTTGCGATTGGGTTGTTGGCTGTGCGCCCGTTGACCATTTATCAGCGGGCGCTGCTTGTTATTGCAAGGTTTTGCCGCGAGTTTGTTCGTGGCTCGGTGCTTCCCCCTGGATCGCCGGCTGGCATTAGGGTTGGAACGCCAGGTCTATGGTATGTGTGGTACGGTCATTACCACCCGTTTCGTCGGTCGACGCTGGTGTTGGCTGTACGGGAGGGTGGGGTGGGTATTCTGATGTGTTTACTAGGGCTCGGGCGTAGTTCTGGGTCTCGTTGTGTCAAGGGTTAGTGCTGGGTGGGGGCTCAATGCTTTGGGTATTTATTATTGCTCTATTAGGTTTAGCTTTTTGGTGGATTTCGGTGTTTGTCGGGAGGCGGCCTTCTGCACCCTTCCTGTTTACTCTTGGGCGGTAGCCATTCTTCGGGAGGTCTGCCGTTGTCCGGGTTTCCTGTCCTTGTCGGTAAGGCGGTATATGGGTTCTTATTTCGTCGTATTCCGCCGCGGGTGGAGGGTTTTTCCCGTGTTGGGATTGGGGGGAGGTGTGGGCGGCGTTGGGAGCTCGGTTTCTGGCGCTGCAGCAACGGGAATGTTGTTTCGTTTATTGCATTTTTCGTTGGCGACGAATGCGCGGTTATGCATGCTAGGTTTGCGTGCCTTTGATGCGTGTGTGCACTGTGGTCTCCCTGAGACTCAGTTGCATGTCTTCTATTTTTGTGCGCGGTTAGGGGGATTGCTTGATTACTTCGTGGCGTGTTGCCGAGGTTTGTGGGCCGGGTGTCGAGATGGCCTTTTGAGGTTTTGTTTTTGTCTTTTCCCGCAGGGATCACGCCGGTGCGCAATACATTATGCCTTCTCGTTGCTGACTTTGTGTATTGTGTTGGGTAGGTCGGAGGAAGTTATGGGGTTGCTAGGGTTTTAGGGTTTTTGCGAGGCCGTTTGCGGTTCACGTGGTTGGTGGTGCAGCGTGCTTTTCCGCGCGAGTTTTGCGGTTGGTTCACGGGTGGGTATGTTCGTGGGGATGCTTTTGGGCGAGTGGTCGTGGGTCGGGCATTTGGTTGTTGGTTGGGTGGGTGGGGTTTCTTCGCTTTTTGTCTTCAGTCCCCGGCCCTCCGGTGGGCCTCCTCGGGTGGGTTGGGCGGGGTGTGTGTGTGGTTGTTGTGGCCCGTATGTGTTGCTCCTCCTGTGGTTGTGTGTTCGGTTTGTGTGTGTGTGTGTGTGTGTGTGTGTGTGTGTGTGTGGTGTGTGTGTTTTGTTTGTGTTGTGTGTGTGGTGTGTGTGTGGTGTGTGTGAGGTATGCTTCTTTCCTGGCTCCTGCGTGGGCCGTTGCTTTTGCCCTGTGTGGGTTGTTTACGCTGTTTGTTTACACTATT